>JAMPIV010010048.1:0-229839 GCA_024509875.1 Oreohelix idahoensis | reverse complement strand
CTTCTATTTCTGTGTTGAATTTAAAATGATTAGACCAGAAGTATTTGTTTAATAAAGTACCACAGTACTGTACTATTAGGCAGTGTAACTGAGCCTTCTTTACAACACATTCTTTCTGCAACACTCTATTTACATCATATTGCCATACTATTTATGCATTTATGTATTTATGTTTAAATATTTATATGTGATATTTGTTTGTATCCAGCGGGTTGTTGTTTTGGTTGGGCGGTGTCACACAACAGAGTATCCCACGTAATAGAGGGTCTGATGTGTGCGTTTCTATAGGTGCAATTTTCTTTATTGAAAATTTGCTGCGACAGCTGTTGCTATTAGTGTTAGCTGTGAAGACTATACTCATTGTTGTTTTTGTAATATTCCTCTGTTCTTTAGTTTGTTTTGATTTGTTTGTAATTTGTTGGTCTACCCTATTCTATCTTTCAGTTCTATTCTCAATTTATATTTATATACTGTGGCGTTATTTGTATTTGTTATCCTCTTGCGGTTTATCTTTTATTGTTTTTCCCATTTGATTTATTTCATTTCCGCAAATGTTTTCATGTTCTCCTGTATAACTGTTTTGTTTTGTGCCTGATCGACATACACTATTTTAAATATAGTTGATCATATAAATTGATGTACAAGAATCAACTGATAGTTAATTGCTATTACTAAAGGTACACAGTTGATGATATAAAACACTATTTCTGGTGCACTGCACTTATATTATAGAGTGAACCAGCAACTTATAGCTGTTATTATATAAGGATTTATACAAGACCTTTGTAAGGCTTGTTTCCCACAGTGATTGGGATAGTTAAGTACTATTTTCCACAGGTTAAAAAGTTATCATACAAGGTCTTTGATTAAGACTAAGAAAGTGAATTTATTTACTTTTGCAAATTACTGATCTTATTAGACAAGATGTCTACATTAGATTATTTTATCACACAAGGCAGGGCTCTTGATAAGACTGGTCAGCAATTAGAAGAATGGGCAGTTGCTCAATATGACAAAGCATTAGCTGCAGAAGAGAGAAAACTTGCTGCTGCTGCTGAAGAAAGAAAAGCATTGATTGAGGAGAAAAAATTAGCAGCTGAGGAAAAAAAATTACAAAGAGAGGATGAACAAAAGAAATTGCAGATACAGACTGATGAAAAAAGATTCCAGATGGAAATGGAAAAAGAGAAAAGAAAGGATGAAGCTGCTGCAGAAGAGAGAAAATTACAAGCTGAAGCTCAAGAGAAAAAAAGCAATAAGAGAACATGAACACCAAAAAAGAACTTTTAGCATTTGAGTTAGAAAAGTTAAAGTTAACAAACATAAGTGATGGTAATCAAGCATCTGGTGGTAATGGTAAACCCTTTACTTACAAGGTCAAGGTACCAGCGTTCAACCCTTCCAGTGATGACATAACATTCTGGCTAAATAGATTTGAACGCTCGTGTCGAGCCCATAATGTGGACAAATCACAATATGCTAACCAGTTATCAGAAAATCTGAAAGGTGATTCTCTGACTAGTTTAAGTTTGGTTGAAGAGGCTGACAAAGATAACTATGATGTTATTAGGGCAGCCTTATTAAAGAAGTATCAGTTGTCTGAAGAGGGTTATCGGAAGTTGTTTAAGACAATGGTGCCTGAGGCAGGTGTAGAATTCTCAGAATTCATTGCAAGGACACGTCTTACATTTGATCGTTGGATTGAGCTATCCAAAACAGAAAAAACTTATGAAGCCCTTATGGACTTGATACTCAGAGACAAGATTATGTCAAGTATAAATAAAACCTTTCCTCGAATTCTTACATGAGCGTAAACCTAAGTCTCTAAAAGAAATGGAACAGTATTGTACCCAATACGTCACTGCACATCCGGACGTAGCTATTAGCAACAGTAAGGTTAAAGAAGGTATGCCAGTTGCTTCTGCAACACCATACAACCCTAATCACTCTCACAAATTCCAAGGACCTCAAAATAGGTTTAATAAAAAAGGTAACTATTACAGTTATCAGAACCAAGGTAACCAATCATTTCAGGGTTCTTCTTCGAATACCTGGAGAAGAGCTGACAGCCCTCGATTCAGGGGTGGTCATAATTACAGGAACTTTCGCAAAGGAAGTCATTCTAGAAACTATCCAAGTTTTCCTTCATGGAGACAACAAGATCATAATTACAGAGATACTCATTATAATGAATATGATGATAGTAACCAAAGGAGCTATGATTCAAACCCGAGTAGGGGTTATAATAGTGGAAACAATGATAAGTACAGAGGCAATAATAACAGAGGTAGAGCACAATTCAAAAAACATAAAGCTCATTACCAGGCGAACTCTGCACAGCAAGAGTCCCACGAAGCCTATAAACAAAATAAAGATAATGATGACTCTAATAATATGGCATGTGCCGCTTTTGATTTTGGGAGAGCATCTCAGTGCCCCCAATGCAAAACATTATTTGAGCCAACCACAGTGTCTACTTTAAGCTGTGGGCATCCTCTTCCCGCTCTTCCTGCGTCAATCGCGCATGATGGGAGAGGTTCTCTTGTCTTACACAAAGGTTTAGTAAATGACAATCCAGTCTCAGTACTTTTTGATTCTGGATGCACAACTATTGGGGTTAGGCAGTCACTCATAGATCCTTCTCATTCTACAGGCAAAGTAGTCAAATGCGTAACATTTGGCGGCACCATAGAGAAATACTCTACCGCTATCATTAGGATTGCTACTCCTTTCTTCACAGGAGATGTACACGCATGTCTTTTGCCGGATCCGATCGCTGATCTTATCATCGGTCGCATTCGGAGTTTGCACTCCGGAGCAAATTTCAAAATCAAAAATGCAATCTGCTAATGCAGTAGTCACTAGAGCTCAAGCTCTCAATATGCCTGAAACTTTCATCTGTTGAAGATAATGAAGTGCATAACCAAGATGATCCCTTGGTAATTTCTCGTGACTCGTTTATAAAACAACAAGAAGAAGATCCGACTCTTAAGAAAATTCTTCACTCTTGTAACGAAAGGTGATCCGAATAAAGATTCAAATTGTAAATCTTGGATTACAATGAAGAATGGCGTACTTGTACGTATGGTGCAAGACTCCACTAAGTCAAGTCATTCTCAGATTCTTGTACCCAAGAATTTGAGAGTTAAGATCTTACAACATGCACACGACTCTCAGTGTGCTGGTCACATGGGTTTTTCCCGTACAAAGTCAAGAGTTCTTGCGGCTTTCTTTTGGCCTTTTGTGAACAAGGACATACGGATCTATTGTCGATCCTGTAAAGTATGTCAAGAAGTCAAATCCAAAGGTCTTCGTCATGCTGCGCCTATTCAGGCTGCAGATATTCCTATTCGTCCATTCCAGAAAATGGCGATAGACATCATTGGTCCATTCAAGATCAAATCTGCTAGAGGACATCAGTTTATCTTAACGTGTGTAGACATGTGCACACGTTGGCCAGAGGCTATCCCTCTAAAGAGCATTACTACCGCTGACATTGCAGATGCTCTTTGGCTTATATTTTCTCGGCTGGGATTCCCCGGAGAAATATTATCAGATCATGGCACCCAACTGATATCGGATACCATGTCTCAAGTAATGTCTACTCTACAGATAGAGAGATCTTTGAGTAGCATCTATCATCCTATGTCCAATGGGATGGTCGAGCGACTAAATAGAACACTTAAGAACTTATTAGGGAAGATAACTGAGGATCATCCTCAAGATTGGGATAGGGTTTTACCCGCGGCCCTCTTCGCGTACAGAGAGGTCCCCAATGAACATACAGGGTTTTCGCCCTTTGAACTTGTCTTTGGCGCGCGACCGCGCGGCCCAATGTCTTTGCTGCATGATCTTATAACAGCTGACAATATTGACGATGACACAAAATCTTCTTACGAGTATGTCATCGCCCTGAGACAGAAGATTATAGAAGCATGCAAATTGGCAACGTCCTCTTCTGAATTTGCTAAGCAGAAGGCAAGACAATTTGCTAATAAGAAGAGAACTTTACGACAACTTTGTCCTGGTGACAAAGCATTTGTTTTGCTACCTTGTCGTGAAAATAGACTCCTTATTAGTTGGAAAGGTCCGTACGATGTAATATCGAAAATTTCAGATGTTGACTACATCGTCGATATTAACGGGAAGCATAAAACCTTCCACATCAATATGCTTACGGAGTTCCATGAACGTCCTGGCTATCTACAGCCTATTTTCCAGGCAACGGACGATTCTCATGTCAAACATGGTCATTACTCATCACTGTCTGTAATACAGGATGAGGAAACAAGTTTTTCGGATGTTAATCTTCCGCTTCCAATGATCCCACTTCATTCTAGTGAATCATGGAAAGACGTTACTGTTTCTCCTGATTTGTCTCTAGGAGAACAGCGACAAGTTTCGTCTATGTTACAAACATTTCAGGATGTCCTCACTGACATCCCTGGGCAAACTCATGTCATTGAGCATGACATTGTTCTAACTGAACATACTCCAATTAGGGTTAGATCTTATCCTATCCCTATACATTTCCAAACACAGGTTGAAAAGGAGTTGGATGAAATGATAGATTTACAAATAATCGAACCATCCACTTCTGCATATTCTTCGCCGATGGTTATTGTTCGAAAAAAAGACAATAACATACGTCTTTGCGTTGACTATCGCAAATTGAATCAAGTTACGAAGTTCGATGCTGAACCTATGCCTTTACTAGAAGAACTACTTACTCGTCTTTCTAAATCGCATTTTTTCACTAAACTTGATTTGTCTAAAGGATATTGGCAAGTTCCATTATCCGAACGCGCCAAACCTCTTACCGCTTTCTCTACTCCCAGAGGCCTTTTCCAATGGAATTTTATGCCTTTCGGCCTTATGAACGCACCAGCTACATTTGTACGCATGATGCGTCGAATCCTATCGTATCGGTCAGATGTCATTGCTTATCTAGACGACATCTGTCTTTTCAGCGATACTTGGGAAGATCACTATTCAGGGTTAGTTGAATTATTATCAACTCTGCGTGAGTATAACCTGACAGCAAAACCATCTAAAGCTTGTATTGGCTTTAGCGAAATTGCTTTCTTAGGCCATCGAGTAGGTCACGGTTTCTTGAAGACAGAAGACCATAATATCACTAAGATACTTAACATCTCTATCCCTAGGACTAAAAAGCAAGTGCGAAGTCTTTTAGGTCTCATACAATTTTATGGACGTTTCATTCCGAATCTGTCCTCTATCATGGCACCTCTCTCTACACTATTAAAGAAAGGGTCGCCTAACATGGTTCACTGGTCTCATGAATGCCAATCTTCACTAGAGAAGATCAAAACTATGTTTTCATCACCACCTATTTTAGTGTTACCTACAACAGATAAGACATTTGTTCTTCGTAGTGACGCTTCATCCACTGGGATTGGAGCGGCACTAATGCAAGAGTACTCTGGAACTCTGCATCCTGTAATGTATATATCCAGAAAACTTAATGCGGCAGAAAGGAATTACTCGGTTTTAGACCGTGAATTATTGGCAATGGTTTGGTCAATTCTCAAACTCCAAAGATTCCTTCTGGGCGCGCATTTCGTAGTGGAAACTGACCAAAAAGCTCTTACGGCTATCCAAAGTAAGAACTTGAAGAGCTCGAGATCAACTCGATACGCAATCGCTCTTCAACCTTTTCATTTTTCGGTACGAGCTATCCGTGGTTCAGAAAATGTGATGGCGGACATTCTGTCCAGATGCCCACATGATGCCACTTAACTGTTAAATATTGGATCTTTTTAATATTTATAACTTTACAACAGCTATTTTTTGTTTCTTTACTAAGATACACATTTGTAATTTAATAATAGAATGATGGTATCGCTACTTAGCGGTTTATTGATGTTTATTCACCGCTGTTCTTTGATGATTGTTTCTTCATAAATCATAAATTTAAGATTATAGTTTGAATTTTTGGTATGCATTGTATAATTACCAGAATTGTATTATACGTACATCACACCTTCCTGGAAACATTTATTCGTAGAGAAACAATTTCTCTCAGATTTTGAGATATATTCTCACTGGTCATATTAGGAATTATAGTTATTCCTGATATTTTCATCTGCGCAGTATTCTTGCGTTGTGAGCCTATTTTACGTTGCTCCTAGATGTATTTAAAAAAAAAAATTTATTTTTTTTTCCCCGGGAGGTGTGGTAAGACTGTAAAGTGCAATTTTTACTATCTTGCAATATAATACATTTATATACTTATTATGTTCGCAAATATTTTGTAAACAAAGTATTTCCTTTTTAAGTGCTTAAGGAGAAGTCATTTTTGAGTTACTTCCCTTGAAAGTAGTTCCGTCATCTTCGATCGGACTCCGCGGACGATTCTAGGCCTACTGCGATTTATTCTTTGGCTGGGTAGGAATAGATTGTTCTTGCTTCAGTATATCTATGGCCTGAATTTATACGTAGTGTTTGTATGAGTAGGACGAGTCTGTCTTATATATGGATATCTTTACATTTCTAAGTCGAACTATGTTGGTTGTCGCTAGAAAAGGTCAAAGGCTATGCAGCGGAAGTATCGCTAGCAGGGGGTGTGATTCATGGCTGTCATCCTGTCGAATTTTGTTGTAGCCGGCTTATCGCCGAAAAGTGATCTATAAGTAAATGGGGAAAAGTGATAGTCATTTAGACATGTTGTATGTACTTTACCCCAGTGTTTATTCTCTTTTGCCAAGGAATGGCAAAGTTATATTTCGCATAGAAAGGTAAAACCACAATTTATTATGAACTTGGGCTTCGCCATCGTTGTCGATAAGCAGATGCACAGTGGTACTTTTGAAAAGAATATTTATTCAAAGGAAGATGACATTCCTATGTATCAGCACTAGATTATATGATATTATTCAATTACCCCTATGAGAGAAGCTATGAAGAAATGAGGACATTTAACGAATGACCAATTTTGGTCTGTATCCAATAGTGAGTGAAGCTCACGAGAAAAGCACAGCCATGTTGAAATTCATATACTTTGTATTTATCGAGTGAGAAAAAGGGATGCCTGTACTATCGCTCGATGAACCAAGAGATCACTGCTACATGTGAGAACCCATGTCTGGGATTCCTATATCTTTATGGAAAATATATATATTGAACTTTACGTGAAGGGATATTCGCTAGACGAGGTTAGGTCTAGGAGCCTTCCTATATATTGGTTATGGTCTGACGTGCCCAGTCAGTAAAGCCAGATGATTTACATGATGGAACTCTGAATGCTTATTTACGAATGCTCCATTATGATATTTGCCAAGCATGAATGCTAACTTAAGATGATAGTCCTGTGATCAACATTATGCTGTCTATGTCGACATTTGTTCCTGTAACCATACACGTACTAACAAATAAAGCGTGATTCAACAACTAGTAGCCAGTATGAGTTAACTACACAGACTTTAACATTGAAGTAACAAGAAGAGATACGGTCCGCAACCAGACGATATGCCATGACCTTAAACCCCAACCCCTGCAGACCCAAGTGGAACAGTCCTAATTACAATGGGTTGGCCATTTCTGCATAATGGGAGAAGATCTGCTACATCGACAAATATGAGAAACCAAGAGCCAAGGATTCAGACCTCCAGGACGACCCAGAGATTGCATGGAGGACAAAGTTAGACAATCTCTGAAGGACCAAGGACTAGATTGGAACCAGGCCAGGAGGAAGACATCCGATAGGATAGTATGGCGCTCTCTCTGGCAAACCTCTTCATCCAAGGGTAGAAGAGAAACGACTAAGTAAGTAAGCAAGGATTATACCTGATTTCAATTATAAGCAAGTTACTTGTATTTCTATGTATTCAGAGCCGGTAGTTTTTCAATGTGTGGTTTTGGTGCCCCACCCCAAACCCGTGCTAATTGTTCTCTTAAGAAGGACAATTTCATATTACTGAGTTTGATTACACTATAATTTTTTTATTTCTTTATGTCGGGACACCCTTAAGACGACAGCCATTGCGGCCACACCGCTCACACAGCACAAGAATCAGCTCTAAATGTATTCTTGTCACAAACAGAGAGAGAGAGATAGAGAAAGAGAGAGAGAGAGAGAATGAGAGAGATAAATATAGTGTGAGAGAGAGATAGACAGCGATAGAGAGAGGGATATAGAGAGATACAATTAGGGAGAAAGAGATAGAGAGTAACATACGGACTGGTAAACAGACAGAAAGACAGAGAGAGAGAAGGAAAACAACCACAAACATTATATTACATTGTGACTGCGTTCTTGTGAATCAACAGTTTACTAAATAACATATAACAGCAACTTTTCCCATTACCTGAGTGCTCTTTCTGACGAGACATTCTTCTGATTTACAGACATTGATATTTATTTCCTTCAACTACACACGCAACAACAACAAAATCGATAGAAAACATCAAATACAGGCAAAAGCAGAGATGGTCTCAAACTGGATTTTTGTTTAAATTTTTTTTTTACTTTCAATTCATTATAAGAGAGTAGTGATACAAATCGCTGTTTGTTGACTCGGAAGGCACTTACTCAAGCAGCTGTCTAAAACGCGCACTTTCTGTTGTTATTATAGCCTAGCCTAAATAATTTTAACATTTTACGTCGAGTTCTGCATGAAGAAATACTTAATGGTACACGAGTGTTAGCGTTAGTTGTAACAGAGTGAACTTTATTCAGAAGACGTTATTTTTTTCTTACGTCCGAGACACGGAGTCATCATGTGTCAGTAACTGGAGAGATAAGGGAATGTTCATTTCACATTCTAAAGATTGCAGTGAGTATCCATGTTCGTTTAGTGTTTATTGGAAATGAGTAACAATGCTGCATTATTGGTTGCGTATTCACATTAGGATTACTAAGAGTTAAGTGAAGATAATTATTAATGTCATCATCATCATCAGTTGCTATCCCCGCAACGAAGTTGATCTCCAAAGTTTTCTGTCTTTTGTCTTGGTGGTGCACTCTGAAAGACTCCTGTTATCTCTTGATGATATCTTCCCAGTTATAGCACCGTCTTCCCATTGCACATTTGCATTCAACTCTTCCTTCTAGTACGGTTTTCTGCAAGGCGTTATGTCTTTTTATATGGCCAAAAAATGTTACCTGCCTTTATTAATTCTCTTTTCATATCTAGTTTTATTAACGTAAGGATAATTTACTAAGTAAAAGGTATAATAATTTTTCGGAAGTTGACGCTGACTTGACAGTGGACAACAAAAGTGTGTTGTCTTGAAAATAAGTGTAATATGTAATAGAAACATACAATTTATTTTATAAGCAAACCATGACATAAAAATGCACGAGATTTGATTATATAACAAACGTTTAACTGTAAATATTAAAACATATACAATTCGATCGCATCTTACGCGGAGGTTAGTTTCTGAGGACACCGCATAGAGTTAAAATAAATGCATATAGTAAAAATAGTGTATTACCCCTACCAGGCCTTCCCGAATTGCTCAGTTTTGGAATAAAAGCTATTGTGGCGGGGAGGATATTTAAATATTAATGTGGAAGGCACAGGCTCCCAGCTTGAGTGTAAAAATTGAAGAGAGATGCAAAAGTAGAATATGATAGACAGAATCAATGATGGTAGACATAATCAATGATGGTGATTCTCTATATGCGTGACGTTCACCAACCAAGATAACAGGTTACTATGAGACCTCAATCTTGATTTGCACCTCCGCTCTTGTTTTCGTTGAAGGCACCCCTTCCCTGTATGACTTGATTATACAAATACAGAGAGGACACAGAAAAACTTGGGACAAACTGCTTGTCTGGTATCAAATCTGTTGTCTCAATTTAATAAATATCTAAATCGCACAACTCAAAAGATACATAACCAATGAAAAAACATTTATCAAGGAGTCAAAAAAACCATATGCAACCATCAATGAGAAAATAATCAAATTTGTATGGCATCACGTATGAAGTAAAAAAAAACAATGTGATTGATAGAAAAAAAAACAGTGTTAAAGAAAGAAATTGTAAAATGGAATATGAAAACACACAATTACACAGTCACATCACTGGTCAGAAACAACAATTCCACATGAGGGACATGTACATCCAGTTTGTCGATTGACGTAGGCTGGCCTGGGTAGCCGCGCAGGTTAACTTCCTGTGTACCGTTAACTTGTAAAACTGATTTCATTCCATTTTATTTATTTGTTATTTAACTCCTTAGACGGTTACACACAAAGTAAAATTCAGATCTACTCCGCTGTGACTACTGTCCGCTCTCCTGCAGCTCTGACAAGAATTAACTTCTGTCTCTGATCGATAAATGTCAGTTAATGGTGTTGTCTGGGGAGGGGGCCAGGAAAAATTATAAATATTTGAACGTGCAGAAGGTACATCACGGGCTTGTTAGTAGAGACAGATAAGATCTGTACTCTATTTTGTTCTAGTCTGATGCTAACTGAGAACTCACATAGGATGTTGCCATAAAACTTAGCATTTATCCAGCTCATTGACAGAAACACGATGCGAGCAAAGTTAGAGAAAACCGTTGTCAGGTGGCTGTGTGGTAGGTTGGGTACTGCTAGTTTGGGGGTCATGTTTTCGGGTGGTAAATAAAAGACGATTATTCGCTATTTGTTTGACTGCAGAACTCTAACGACTGTCGTCTGCAAAAAAAGACATTTATACATACACCTGATTAACCCTTAAGCAAGTTATAACAATTATTATTTACACACATGCATACGCTTACAACTTCCTTCTGCTACTGTTTACGTAAATAAATAAACAAACAACACACCAAGGTATGTTATCAGGCACTCAGTGAGAAATAAAGAAGTAGAAGACCAGACAACAGAAAAACAACAGAAGTGATAGGCTTACCGGGATCGAACCAGGACCTTCCGAACGGCACCCACCACCTAGCCACGGGAGCGAATCGCTACTATCCACTCTGCCAACTACGCATTACAAAATAATGCTTCACTAACAGAGGTCTAGCACGAACCACCACGTGACCCGGATATGTACCATAGGACGACTCAGACTAATTATAGACGCAATCACTTCTGCAGTTCCACTATATAACAGTATAGGCCAGATTACACAAGACAAAGGGTTTAATACTGTGTCTAGTAAATGATAGAAGAATGAGAATAAATAAAGGTAGTGGCTAACGTAGAAGAAGTAAAGGTGGACGTGTTGGGCGTACTCTATTGCTGTCAGAATTGACGTAGATAAATGCGCGACAAAGCGTCTAAGTATCAATAAAATTAAAATAGGGCGTGGACAAAAACAGAGGTAGGCAAATCATGTAACGGGCTGGCAGGTTGGCCGAAAAATTCAAAACAACTCATCACAGCTATTTAACATTATTATTTCACTAAATATATTGGACCATTTAACGACTGCTTCTTTGCGTTTAGAGACCATTGTTTACAATAATATATGTTTTTTTTTCATTTTATATTCTTTTTAACGTTATAGACTTTAAAGCACAATAACATAGAAAAAATGTTGCACAATTACTGAAATTGTAAGAGTCGTAGTTTTGGATTATTTCGTGGAAAAGTTACATTTTATAACATGGACTACTTGAAAATGAGCCAGAAGACTAAACATAAATTGAAAACAAAAATACAACTGAGATCTGCTAAATAAATATTATAGAACAATGAAGCACCAAATCGCCTACATTGAACTTCCTGTAAGCTTCAGAGAGTATCGCTTTGTTCTTCCAAAACTTTCCAATATGACAACTTGACAACATGCGCAGAGCATACCTTTTCTTAGTTACCAAGTGACTTTTGCTTAGTTACCAAATATGTATTGTGTTTCATTTTTCTTATTAGTTCTATATATTATATTTATTATTTGGCCTTATTTTACATTTTATTTTCTTAAATGGAGTTTTAATAAATAATCTTTAATGTATTTATCAAAAAAACTTCCAGTAAATAAATAGAATAATTTACAATGAATTTTTTTTAAAAAAATGGTATCCCCTTAGTCAGCCAACCACGGAAAGCTGGATCCGCGTAAGTTAAGTCAGCGTAAGATGCAAACGAAGTGTTTTCGCTAGAGAGCAGTTGTAAGAAGTCAGAGTTCGAGGGGTATTACAAATTTTTGACCTGATAGAATGTCGAAAGAGCTATTACCTCACGTACCAGGTCGTACTTCCTCCAGGAATGTATTGCATAACGGAGTTTGTATACTTACCTGTGCGCGAAAGTCATTGTGTCGTTGCCGCCAGATAAGAGAAAACAGCGCATGCCATTTATTTTTCTCAAACAAATAGAATTCATAACAGTTGCAACTTTTTTATTTTTAAAAGGTGATGGGTGGAGAGAGGGCTAGTAACAGGTGACCATTATTTCCTCTGCTCGTCCACCATCTCGGTATACACTGTTCAACCTAATTGTCGGTTATAATTAGCGTATTTAATGTCATTTTACTCTCAGTTTTGTGTTATATTCTGATAACTATTGCCTTTTGCGATTGATAGTTTCAATTTATATTAAAAGTTGTTCTTTTTAAGTCGTGTTTCTGCAACTTCATTGTTTCTCGTTATATTATGAGTTGTCAGTGTGTGATTCCGTTTTTTAAAAAAAAATAGTTTGCTAGTTTTTGTTGATTAATTGTTATTGGTTTTAATTGTTTTTCTGAAGTAGTATTATTATTGTTATTATTACTAAAATTGTCACTGTTATTAACCTTATACGTTGTCACAAAATTAACCGTGATACAACGTTAAAATATCTCCAATGATACAACGTAGGGAAAAAAAAACTAATGCGTAAGCTGCTAGAATACATGATCGCCCACGCCGCGGGTCATCACCCGCCATGGAAATTAAATTGTTAGACTTGAAGGCAAAACGGAACGGGATGAGAACGGAGATCAAAAGGAAAAATCTGACTGAACGCGTGCTTGAAACTAGCAAGGCTAAAAGACGCAAGTGGTGGGGAAAGGAGGAAAAAGTCACGTTCCCCAAGTTGACATAAAGTAAAGAAATCGACAAAAGGGACCTTGGATATTATACGCAACAGTCATTTCTTGGACGCTTTTGCGATAACTTAGTCCGTTTATTTGAATGCAGTGATGAACGCATTCCAGAAGATTCTAGAAAATATTTGAAAAGTAACTTTTCTTAATAATAATGTTAGGAATATAAAACCTAGCTGGCCGGATGGCCCATCTTGAGCAGTGAAATAATATGCTTTCATTTATACAGACGGATAGATAATAAGAAAGATATTGACAAAAGACTGTGTTGTTCATATCAGCGAGCGTCTGCATTGAAATAAAACATGTCACTAATTTTCAAAAAATTGTGGCCTTGAGGACGCAAGTGCTAAAATCTAGTTGGAATGAAGAGACGGGGTGGGATGGTGAATTGTGGCTAAAAATAACTTTAAAGGCAAAATTGTGTAGGGGAAGGCAGAGTTGGTTCAAAAAACAAGTGTGTTTTTTTGTGAAACGCAAGTAGAGACGGACGGACCAACAGACAATAAGGCATACTTGACTGAGATATGACTGAAATGACTTTTTGGTAGGATATTTGAATTTGAAAAAGAAAAGGCAGTGATTGGCCATAGATGAATATATTATCGGCGCTCAGACGCGCATTTTGTGCCATTCATTATAAGTTGTCCTAGTAGACACAGTGAATTATTAAGTGGTGTAATTCCCAGAAGCTATTGAAATATTTAGAGGGACGCCATACTAAGGCCAGCAGCTCAGCTGAGTTTTGCTAGCATTTAACTGTGTTCTATATTCATAATTCTGGTAAGACTGAAATTATTTCTTTGTACATTTTAATATTTGTTTAAGGTTTCGAGTGATTTGATACTGCAATAGCATAATCTGTCCCTTACAACAAGTAAGGATTCGCTCTAGACCCCCCGCCCCAGTTCAGGGTCTAGAGACAAATAAAATACATAAACTCCAGCAAGGATTATGAAGGACAGATCAAGTGTTGAGATCAGTGAAACATATCACCTATCCTATTCTATGGCAGGAAGCTAATGAACATATTTCAGAATCTGTAGTCTGGGAGAACTTATCCTATGTGAAACCAACTTGGTAAGATGTGTTGTTTGGTCAGAAAGATCTGACCCGTCTATGTGGTGTTGTTGTTGTGTAGTGTTGTGTCCAGAAATGGTTAGAGGATGGAATTCTGACACATGACTAATACTTTGATTGCAGAACTGTGAGTTTCAGTTGGCACCAATGCGGTGTCAAATGAGTTGTTGAATATTACCAGAGTGGACCCGTGCAGTAACATTTTGTCAGAGCAGCCTATTATAGCCCCCAAGCACGGAGAGGTGGGGCCACCAGACTTCTGATATTGCCCCCAAGCACGGAGAGGTGAGGCCACCAGATCTCAGCACCAGAGCTACACCTTCAAGTTACGTGAGCGTCTGGTCTGCTGAGAATTCACCAACTCAACTTATTTGCTAACACACCCATAAAATTTCCATCAAATAACTGGACAATGTGTAGTCACCATAGACAGGGAGTGATGAGGCCACCCCAACAGCACATCCATTAAGTGTTCTCCCAAATAGATTACAACTATAAACAGTAGTAATATTAACTAGTCTAGTAACATACATATGTACACACCTTGCATTTATTATGTAATATTCATGCATTTCTTTCATAATTGCAAAACCTTTCATATGTTCTGACCAAATTAAAACCTTGGTTCAGAACAAATAAATTTAAAGAAAATTACTATCCAAATTTTACACACTTGAGTTAGTTCAGTGTATTATAACATTTTATTAATATTATTAGACTTAGTAAATATCTCTGTGTGTGTGTGTGTGTATGTAAACTACCACAACACATTACATATCATTACCCTAGACATTTAACGTAGCCACATTCAGTAGTAAAAAAAAAAATAGGTGTGAGGTCGTAGTGGTAGCACGAAGGGCCTTCTGACAATTCACAGCTACATTTTATCTCAGGAGCCTTCACAGCTGACCTCATGCATCACACTTAGTAATATCACCATCATACAATACCATCAATCCACTACATATATTGGGGTCTCTTTGTCCCGGGATAATTAGCCTATCAAATATATTAGGATCTCCTGGGGGGGGAGAATTAGATTAGGGGAACACATTATAAAAATTAAAAGTGTCCCTTAAAATTAAAAGTGTCCCTGAAAATAAAAGTTGGTGAATCTTCACAGCCAGTGGTAGTTAATTAATTAATTAGAATTATTTTAGACTAGAGTAATTAGAAGTACTTTAGTGGTTGGAAATTTTATCTTGCACATTGCTAGATTTGTTTAAAAAGTATGGCGGAGCTGGCCAAATTCAGATCAGCTGCTGTGCTGACGGCAAAGGAGATGGGAATGGATGGTCAGATTTTAATTCAATATGTAACGGCTGAATGTGATAAGTATATCGAACGGGAGGAAAGAAGATTAGAAAAAGAGGCTTAAAGAAAATTTAAGTCTGAAAGGTTGGCTGAAGAGAGGAGGTTACAAATTGAGGCTGAGACTAAGAGGTTAAAAATTGAGGCTGACAAAGAGGCTAAAGCATTGGAGGCAGAAGAAAAACGACAGCAAAGGGAGGCAGAAGATAAAAGGTTGACTGCCGAAAGGGAGGCAGAAGATAGAAGGTTGCAAAGGGAGCACGAATTACGACTCAGGGAGCTGGAGCTGCAAGGCTAGGCTCCTGAAAATGGTGCCAGCCCTTTTGCCTCAGATGCTACGCCCAGTCTGGGAGCCTCAAACTCAGCTATGGGGTTTCATTTAGACCATTTTGTTGAAAAAGACGATGACATAGAGGTGTACCTAGGACGTTTTGAGTTATTAGCTACTACATATGGGTTAGAGAGAGAGAGGTGGAGTTTAAAGCTATCACAGGGACTGAGAGGTACTTCTTACGAAGTCTTCGCAAAAATGAACAGAGAAGACCAGGAGAATTATGACACGTTAAAGCAGACTTTGTTATTGAGGTACGAAAAAAATGGGGAATTTTATCGTAAGAAATTTAGAAATGCCAAACTGTTGTCTGGGGAGACATACCACCAATTCTCTGCCAGACTGGAAACCTATTTGGAGAAATGGACTGCTCTGGGGAAGACCCAAGATCTTAAAGAAATGATCATGATTGAGCAATTGAGAGAGTCCATAGCTCCAGACATGAGAAAATTTCTCATGGAACAAGGTGCAGAGAAGTTGGGGGAGGTTTTAAATGTCGCTGAGAGGTATCAGGCAGCCCAGGCAGAGGTAAGTGGTGCTAAAAAGAAGCACATAGACAATTTTAAAGCTCCACAGCAATTTAATAAATTTGATAATAGAGAGCAGGGAAATAAAGGTAGGACAAACTTTGAACGGCCAAGAAATGACTACCGAGACAGAAACTTACAGTTCAATGACCAAAAATCCAATGAAAAAAAACCGTTTAACCAAGGAAAAAGATGGTGTAAATGGTGCAAGAAAGATAACCATAACACCGAATTTTGTAGAAGGAAACCTTCAAACATTGCTGCAATGAAGTCGGGGACTCAAAGATTAAAGGTTAATCCTAAGGGACAGCAGGAACCTTATCACCCCCCAGTTTGTGAGGATGTTATTTGTAATGGGGTCACCATAAGGTGCCTTTATGATACAGGTTTGGATTATGATTCAGTTGTGAAGTCTAGCCTAGTGGACCCAAGTCAGTATACCACAGAAACAGTGGAAATACAAGGGGCAACTAAGGACATACCACTCATGACACTTCCCATCGCAAGGATAACGGTGAAAACTCGCTATGTGGAAGGAGAAATCAGAGCCGCAGTGATAGATGAACCAATCTACCCTCTGATATTGGGGTGTAGATACGTCTTCTTGGGGAATCCCGAGAGACCTGTGATCATGGTGACAGTGCAGACCAGGTCACAGAAGAAGGAGGAAGAAGGTGAACCTATAAATGCTCATCCAGAGGAGATGAGGAAGGCGCAGGCTGAGGATAGGACACTCAAGCCATGTTTTAAAAAATTGCCCAAATGCCACACACCTCCGAGCAAGGGGGAATATTTTATGAAGAACAAACTCTTATACAGGAAGGCCGGAACTGGAACAAATGGTCACAACCAGCTGGTTCTTCCCACTTCATATAGGGATAAAGTGATGGAACTCGGGCATGCGATTCCCTTCAGTGGTCACATGGGGATCAGCGCCACAGGACAGCGTATAGCTTGTCATTACTTCTGGCCAGGGATAACGGAGGATATAAAAAGATATGTCAAATCCTGCCCAGAATGTCAAAGGGTAGCTCCAAAGCACTGGACTGCTCCTGCAACTCTAGGGGAAATGCCCATAGTGGGAACACCTTTTGAGAGGGTTGCAGTGGATATTATAGGACCTCTCACTCGGACCAAGAGGAGGAACAGTTACATCCTTACTCTGGTGGACACTTGTTCTATGTGGGGAGAGGCGGTAGCCCTGCCATCAATTGATTCAAAACATGTAGCAGTGGCACTACTTACAATATTTACCCGATTAGGATTCCCGCATCAAATCTTGACGGATAATGGCTCTCAGTTCAAGGGGAAACTAACGGAAGAAGTTTTTAAGCTATTTCAAGCCAGACACTTTCATTGTAGTCCGTACCATCCGCAAGGGAACGGCCAGGTAGAGAGGTTCAACGGGACTCTCATTTCTATCCTGAGAAAGCTGGCACACGAAAAACCGGATCTGTGGGATCAATTCCTGTCCGCCGCATTGTTTGCGTATCGTGAGGTACCACATAGTTCAACCGGGATGGCTCCCGCAACTCTGCTATTTGGGAGGCCAATAAAAGGTCCATTAGAAGCCCTATTAAGGACCTGGACAGATGAGAAGGCGGAAGAGACTGTTACCTCATCTTATCAATACGTGAACGAACTGACCACTCGTTTGAAAGCTGGATGGAAACTGGCAAATAATAATTTGAAACAAGCCAGGAAGAAACATGCAGCATATTTTAATAGGAAGGCAAAGGACAGAGAACTGGCAGTGGGAGAGAAGGTGCTGCTTCTACTACCCGGTAGCCAGAATAAATTACAAATTGGATGGCAAGGTCCATATACGGTTCTAGAGAAGGTGTCTAGAACAAACTATAAAATTGACAAAAAGGGGAAGGAGAAAGTTTATCATGTAAACCTGTTAAAGAAGTATCTGGACAGACCACTCCAGGAAAGCACCCCCTTACTGACCTTAGCTATCGCAACTCAAATGCAAAAGGAACCACTCACCTCACATGAATACCCATTACATCCTTGTGAAACAGCAGCACAGGTAAAAGTCAGTAAGCACCTGACTAAAAACCAGAGGGAGAGAGTTCAACAGGTTCTGGAGGAACATACAGATGTATTAACAGATAAACCAGGCCATACAAATTTGCTACAGAATGACATGAAACTGGTAGACTCAAACCCAATCTGTATGAGAGCCTATTCTATTCCGTTCGCGAAGGAGAAGGCATTGAAGGAAGAAATAGATTATTTGTTGAAGGAGGGGATTATTTCACACAGTGAATCATCTTTTAGCTCTAGTGTCGTATTGTTGAGAAAACCGTCTGGGGAACACAGACTGTGCATAGATTACAGGAAACTGAATGCTGTCACAGAAGGACAAGTGGATCAATTACCAGACACAAAACAGTTATTTGCCAGACTGAACAAAGCAAAATACTTTTCAAAGGTGGATCTTCATCATCATCATCATCATGTGACGTATTCTTTCCAGAACGTTGTCTCCATTACAGCTGCTCTGAACGCATCACGATTCTGGGCAAGTCGACCTGCATCAGCCAAAAACAAGTTCAGACTCTCTGTGATGTCCTGGGCCCACCGTCGTCTAGGTCGACCCCTTCCCCTTTTTCCAGGGACCATGCCTTCCATCACTGTTTTTTCCAGACTATTATGTCTTTTTATATGACCGAAAAATTTCAGCTTCCTTATTGCGATGGTATTTAGGAGCCAATGTTCCTGTACATTTAGTGAGTGCAGTACTTCTCTGTTGGTCTTTTTTTCTGTCCAGGGTATTCTCAACATCCTTCTGTAGCATTTCATTTCGAATGATGTAATCTTTTTTGCAACTGTTTTATTGAGTGTCCAAGTCTCGCAGCCGTATGTTGCTACTGGGAATATACATGCTCTGATCAGTTGTAACTTTGTTTCTTTGCTTGTGCCTTGCCATAGGTTTTTCATCTGTATTAGCTTATGTGAAGCAATTGCAAGTCTTCTTTTAATTTCTACTGCACAGTCGCCAGAGCTGTTAATGATTGATCCTAAGTATTCGAATTCATTGACACTTTCCAGTTCTTCGTTATCAATTTCAATTTCTGGTTTGGTCTTTACTTTGTCTGTTGTCAATACTTTGGTCTTCTTGGTGTTTAGGTATAGATTCTGGGCCTCGCTGTGTTTTTTTGGTGGACAGAAGTAATTGTTCAAGTCCTTCTGGGTTGGTCGATAGGAGGACTGTGTCGTCAGCATATCTGATTTCCGGGATCTGGTACCCGCCGATGTTAAATGAGTCAAACTCTGTGTGTTCTTGGTCATCTCTCACGTTTCTCATGATATTCTCGGCATAAATGTTAAACAGGTAAGGGGAAAGGGTACAGCCTTGTCTTACTCCTTTCTGTACTTCAAACCATTCTGATGTTTCCCCCCTCTATTCTTACGGCTGCCTGTTGTTCTTGGTACAGCAGTGCGATGAGTTGTATAAGGTGGTTTGGAAATCCCATATTTTTCATAATAGCCCATAACTGCTGATGTTGTACACAATCGAAAGCATTTGTGTAATCAATGAAACAAGTATGTAGGTCAACGTTGAATTCTCTACACTTTTCTATGATGATCCTCATGTTGAATATATGATCCCTAGTGCCTCTACCTGGTCGAAAACCCGCCTGTACTTCATTTATTTCTGTTTCTAGCTTTTGTTGCATCCTTTTCATTATGATTTGTAAAAGTATTTTGCTGGCATGGCTTATAAGAGCTATAGTTCTGTAGTTTGTGCACAGTTTCAGGTTGCCCTTTTTTGGCAAGGGTATGTGTTGACTCCATTTTATCGTTGAGTTCAGTGAAGAGGTAAATTGAAACGCGAATGGTTAAAACGGAATGAATGTCAACAATGTTCTTCAAACGAAAATTCCAACAAGTATCGTTGAATTGGGTGAACTGGGCAAGTATTGGCAGCACACAAGTCGGTGATTACTGTACATATATTTTATTGACGTGACACCAACGAAGTGGAACAAGACAATCATAGTTACAGATGCGAAGATCATACGTCAAAATGTTAATATCACTGTTAATAGTTGTTGTAGATTCTCTAACAGTTAAGTTCTCTTATATTCCAGTGACTAAGGATCACTTCCATTACCATATAACAGACATGGTATTAACGTCCGTTGACCTTCTCCCAAGGACGTTTATTAAGGCAAACGGATTCATTCTCACGGAGCAATAATTTATATCATACTTGTAAGCATCCCAGACTTTCTTCATAAAATTCTTAGATAGCATATCCAATCCAAACAAAGGCAGATATAACAATACAACCAGGTTAGTGTTTCATCTTGGCTAACCTCTCGGTATCCATGCCACGACTTTGGCATAGGTAAAACGGCATATTAAACATGTGAAGCATATATATATTCATTAACTTGATTCCACATATGGATTCTCCCTCTACGAAAAGATTCCAAAGGCTATCGACTCCGTGTGTCCAATTCTAGGAATGTCATCTCCGATGAATTCCCGCTAGACCATTAATAGGAGCGGCCTGATACTTTAATTTACATAATTAAACTTGCCATAAGAAATGGGGCGACACTTACTTCATACTTCCACTATTGGCTTCGCCATGAAGACCAATAGATACGAATACAACTGATGGCTTCTTCAAATTTGCCAGGAATCAAAGAATAACACTGCGGACATAAATGTCGTCCGAGCTGCCCCTATCATGACGTCACAATCTACTCAACTAGGTTACACGTGCGTCCAAAGCAACTCACACAGCATTGTGCACGTCAGTGCGTGAATCAATCGAACGCACAAATAATATAACTATATAAAACTGGTGCGTACATTTGGCAGGACCGAAGACTACCCCCGTAGGTAATAAATGTACGTAACAGCTCCCTTATCACCTCCCCTTAAAAAAAATTAATTCTATTAATTTTTTTCGAACTAATTACTCGAGAGAGGTGAGTCAAAACTACAACAAGATTTATGACATGCATAAAATTATATCATATTAAGAAAAGAATATTAAATGAAAACAATATAACTAAATGATAGTATGCATTAAAGCACACATCCACCATCGACCTACTTTGGAACGATGTGGTAATATTCGAAGTAAAAAGAAGTTGAAAATGAAAATGAAATAAACCATAAAAAAAAAAGATGATAATAAAATTCAACCAAATTTTTTTTTAAAAGAAATTTGAAACATATGATTTCAAAAATGAAAATGAACAGCAACACTGATGATGATCAATGATAAAAGAATCAATAAAACAGAAAATTTTGAAATACAACATGCAAAATGAAACAAAGCATAATTAAACACTTTAAGAAGCAACGCACTTACTATTTCCTAACACTAGTAAGTTTGACTAGTTATCTAAAAGTGAGATATCATGTAGTGGGATACGTGAATACACGTATTGCGAAACACTAATAAAGTTAGTAGATGTGTGATTTATAATCAATCAAATTGATTAAATTGAATTATATTAATTAATAGTACTTAATTTATGAACAAATAACTAATTACTAATTTATTCTAAGTGATTTCAATTTCACTCATTGTTAATATTCTTTTAGAACTAGTTAAATCGACAAGAATATGTTCTCAATGTACCATGTCTGAAATACGTTTACGAACACGATATGTAGTGTAATCTGTTCCATAACAATAGTGAATGTCTATTTGTCACTCTTACCAATGTTTCCATACTAAAAAAAAATGTTACTTTAATATCACTGTTCCCGTTCTAACAAAACGTTACTTCACAAGAAATAATGTTATAATCCATACGTAAGTATATTCTGAAAGTTATATATATACGAATACTGCAGAACTACACATAGTCTCCACAGATGTATAATCAGTGACCAACGTACAAAGTTATTCATGTTTCTGTGAGGACGTTTCACCATCTGGAATTGGTTTAATTTCGACATGTTCACTAGGGCATCTTGAAAGACAGTCTGCAAACACATTCTGTACTCCAGGAATAGCTCGTATCTCAAAATGGAACGGTTGAAGCGCAATAGCGTAACGCGCTGACTTTGATGACTTCACGTTCCCTGTGTTCAGTGCTGTAAGAGCTTTCTGGTCGGATTCCACCACAAAGTGTGATCCGAGGAGATAACGATCCAGTTTTGTGATTGACCAGACAAGAGCGAGGAGCTCTTTATCCAGAACGGAATACTTCATCTCGCTCGTCGTAAGCTTTCTGGATACGTACATAACCGGAAATAAGGTGCCTCCGTATTCCTGCATCAAAACTGCCGCGATAGCGTAGGAAGAAGCATCACTGCGAAGAACAAAGGTGAGATCTTTGTTAGGCAACCTTAAAAAAGGCTTATTTGAAAAAAATTGTTTTATATAATCTAAAGCCGTTTGATGATCCTGCGACCACTTTATTATATTAGATGTGCCTTTCTTTAGTAACGAAGAAAGAGGTGAAGTTATAGTAGACAAATGAGGGATGAATTTAGAATAGAACTGTATTAGTCCTAAGAGCGACCTCACTTGTTTTTTTGTCTTAGGTGCTGAGATGTTTAAAATTTTAGAGACGTTACTGTCTTCTGTATACATTAAACCGCGACCTATACGGTGACCAAGAAATGAGATGTCATGAAAACCGACAAAAGCCTTTGAAGGTTTTGCTGTTAAGTTATAATCCCGTAAGGTAGAAAGTAAAGATTTTAAACCCTGAATATGTTCATCCCAAGAGTCACTGAAAAGACAGATGTCATCTATATAAGTAATGACATCGGGACGATGAGACAATATGCGGCGCATCATGCGTACAAAGGTAGCTGGCGCATTCATTAGACCGAATGGCATAAAATTCCATTGAAAAAGACCCCGTGGCGTCGAGAAAGCGGTGAATGGCTGCTTTAGGGGTTAATGGCACTTGCCAATAACCCTTTGAAAGGTCAAATTTCGAAAAGAATGTGGCATGAGATAATTTCTCTAATAAGTCGTCTAAAAGAGGTAATGGTTCCGCATCGAATTTTGTAACTTTGTTTAATTTCCTGTAATCTACGCAAAGACGTATATTGTTGTCCTTCTTCCTAATGATTACCATAGAAGAAGAATATGGTGATGAAGATGGTTCAATTATATTTAATTGAAGCATCTCATCCAATTCCTTATCAACCTTATCACGAAAGTGTAAAGGAATAGGATATGGGCGAACTCGAATCGGTGTATCGTCAGTCAGAATAATGTCATGTTGGATGACTGACGTATGACCTGGGATGTCAGTGAGGACATCCTCATACGTGTGTAGAATATTAGAGACTTGCTGACGTTGATCATCAGTAAGAGTAGATGAGATAGTAACATCATTCCATTTCTCAGTGGAATGGAGTGGTACAACTGGTATTGGTAGTTGTACATCATCGAAAGAAGATTCCTCTTCTTGGATGACTGACAAACTAGAATAGTGTTGAATAGGAGGTGTAGGATCGTCAGTTGCTTGGAACACTGATTGTAGATAATCAGGACGTGAGTAATATTCCTTCAACATATTAATGTGGAAGGTTTTATGTTTACCATTAACATCAACGATGTAGTCGACATCGGATATTCTTGAGATGATCCTGAAAGGACCTCTCCAGGTAATTAAAAGACGATTATTATGCGCAGGGAGTAATACAAAAGCTTCATCACCAGGTATGAGCTGGCGAAGACGTCTATACTTGTTTGCAAATAGACGAGCTTTTTCTTTGGCTTGTTCGGATGATGCAGTAGCTAATCTACAAGCATCTATGATTCTCTTTCTCAGAGAGATCACATACTCATAAGAGGATTGAGTTTCCTCTTCAATATTCTCGTCAACCAATAAGTCGTGGATTAACGACATCGGACCGCGTGGTTGCATGCCGAAAACAAGTTGAAATGGAGAAAACCCCGTTGCTTGATTTTGTACTTCGCGATACGCAAAGAGACAAGCGGGTAGGACCCGATCCCAGTCTGGGGATGGTCTTGAGTCATCTTACCCAACAACTGCTTGAGTGTCCTATTTAGACGCTCAATTAACCCATTTGACATCGGATGATAAATAGAACTTAGAGATCTGTCTATACCTAATGTCTTCATAACTTGAGACATGGATTCAGAAATGAACTGAACCCCATGATCCGACAAGATTTTCCGTGGAAAACCAATGCGTGAGAAGATTAACATCAATGCCTCTGCTACACTGGCAGATGAAGTGTTCTTGAGAGGGATGGCTTCAGGCCAGCGAGTGCACATATCAATGCACGTAAGGATATGCGTATGCCCTCTAGCAGATGGTAGCATAGGACCAATAATGTCTATAGCCATTTTATCAAATGGTCTAATCGGGATGTCCGCAGCTTGAATAGGAGCCGCATGAAATGGACCCCGTACCTTAACTTCTTGACATATCAAACAAGACCGACAATAGAGAGTGATGTCCTTATGGACGCCTGGCCAGTAGAATGCCGAAAGCACTCTGGATTTGGTACGCGAAAAACCCATATGGCCCGCACATTGCGAGTCATGCGCATGTCGTAATATACGAGATCTCATACAGGATGGGACTATAATCTGAGAACATAAGGATGAATCCTTTTCTCGTATTACTCTAACCAAAATCCCATTTTTAAGTATAAAATCATGTCTAGATTTTGCAAGTTTGTTGCTGGTATTATTTTTGTTCACATACTGAAAAAATTTTTTTTAATGAATCATCATTCTTTTGCAATGTTGCAAACAACTCCCGTGAAATAGGAGCATCATCATCACAAGTGGTATGAACTGTAGGTTCCATAGGTGTATCATGCGACATATTAGTAGCTTGCGCTCTAGTCACTACTGCATTTGCAGTTTGAATATGTCGCTCTTCCCATTCAGCAATTTGCTGTGGTGTACACTCTTTAATACCATGTATGCGACCAAGTATTAAATCACAAATTGGATTCGGAAGGAGACAAGCTTGAATCTTTCCTGAAAAAAATGGTGTATTAAGATCAATAATAGCAGTGGCAAATGTTTCAATTGTGCCACCAAACGTTACACACTTGACAACCCGGCCCGTGGCACAACTTGGGTTGATCAGCGAAGTCCGGACGCCGACTGTGCTGCAACCTGAGTCAAATAGGAGAGAGCATGAAATATTGTTGACAAATCCCTTGTTAAACTTAAGAGAGCCCTGTCCCTGGTGTACTGACGCAGCAGTGGCCGTACAGACTGCAGGTAGACTAGGTAAGGTATGTCCGCAACGCAGCGTCGTGATCGCCCTGGGCTGGAAAAGAGTAGAGCATTCTGAACAATCTTTGACTTGGGTACAATCAAGAGAACAACACATAGCATTATGAGTTTCAGCTCCTTTACCCTGTTCAATGTTAGCCTGTGTATCACTAAAAGCGACATTAGAATGTCTATTCGTATTACTCAACGATCTATCTCGTCGACGCGATCGATTTTGATTTTTGTCATTAAAATTGCCATAATTGTAGTTTCTGCTAGAGTTAAAATTTGGATGAGTCCGATAATTTGTATAATTATCGTTATGATGTTGGTAAAATGGTTTATTTCCAAAAAATTGTTTGTTTTGCGGACCCTGAGATCTTGATCTCCAGTTTTGTTTATTATAATGTCCTTGATTATTTTTAAAATTATTGTTACCAAAATCTCGCGATCTGTGAGCCTGGTTCCAAGAAACATTAAATGGAGCAGATTGTTGAAATTGCTTCCCTTTGTAAAAATTACCATTGTTAAAATTGTCATTATTTCCCTTATTGACATATCTGTCAGCACTAAAAGAACGATTGCGTGAAAAATTGTTTTGTTGTGCTGCAAAAGCAACAGGCAATTCATTCTTAATCTGTGCATTACTTAGATCCATGTTTGGGTGAGCAGTGCAAAAATTTTTAGCATGCTGTTCTAAGTCTTTCATAGATAAAGGTTTCCGTTCGTGTAAAAATGCGAGAAATGTAGGATTTACAGACGAAAGTACCTTATCGCGCATCAGTAAATCGAAGAGACCTTCATACGACTTTTCAATTTTGGATAATTCGATCCATCTTTCTAATGTTAGTCGTATTTGTGACAGAAAATCACTAAAATTTTTGCTAGATTGAGGTAGTAATGTATGAAATCTTGATCGATATTGGTCTTCTGTCATTTGGAATTTTTGCAGAAGTGCCGCTCTAAGAGCATTATAGTCATTTTTCTCACCAATGCTGGTGGTATGATAAACTGCTAATGCGTCCCCTGTAAGTAATCTGGATAAATATGTACAGTATAGAGCTTTATCCACGTTATAAGACACACAAGTGGCCTCAAACCTATCTAGGAAGAATATCACGTCATCAGACGGGGGATTAAATTTTGGTAATTTAAGGTGAATTTCCTTAAAATTATCATGTCTGGATGAAGTTTGGCTTTCAAAAGTTCTCTGAGAATTAGCTTCCTGAGTTAACCTAAGTCTCTCATATTCTGACTCTGCTAATTTCAGTTCATGCTGTCGTTTTCTTTCATTCTCTTCCATCTCAAGCTGAAGTCGTTTTGTGTTTTGTTCAGCTATTAATCTTCTTTCTTTTTGTTTAACATTTCTTTTTGTTTAAACTTCCCATTTCAATATTGAGTAGTCTTTCTTTTTCTGCCGCATCTCTTTTAAATTGCTCTTCAGCCTCGAATTTTTTTCTGTTCGGACTCACGCTGAAATCGTTTCTCTTCTAATTCAGCGGCTAATCTCATTTTTTTCTCCTCTTCCTCAGCCTCAATTCTTTTTTGATCTGCCTCAAATTTCAAATTTTCCAAACGTAAAGTTTCTAACCTTCTCTGATCAGCTTCTATTTCTTGAGCTTTCTTATATTCTGCAAGTGCAAATGCTTTTGCTTCCTCAGGAGCCATCTGAAGAGCTTTTGCTTGCTTAATGAAATAGTCTAAGGTAGCCATTATTCAAATTTATTATGTAATAATACTACTTAAAATTGTTACTACAACTAGTGGTTTTCGTTCCTGTTCTAGAACGGTAAAATCAATTTATATAATAGGCAATAATATTAATAATTAATAATGTAATTTATAACATGAAATGGTGTGAAAGCAATAACGTGACAGACAATAGCACAATACTGACACGACACGATAATCAAGACAAATGACTACAGTCGTAGAAATCAAATAAAATAAAATGTGGAACTAAAATAGAATGTCGTAAAAAATTACGATGACATCTACGATCAAATAATGCACAAGACAATTGACAACACAGTGTAAAAACATATGCTTTGTAAAAAACTGAACGACAGTCAGGTAAGATGGACAATAATCACATACAAAATACATCATGAAAATAAGGTACAAGTAAAAATAACTACCAAAAACAACAATTAAAACTTGACAAAACAGCTAAAACAGTCAGGTGTCACAGACTACCAGACACAGTGGACCAAAGATCCTTCTATGCTCACGCATAGGAACATTCCACTGCGGGAAGTCTGCAAAATAATGTCCTACAGAACGTCTGACGAAGAGCCCGAATTGGCTTCGAGATGGATCTCGTTCGTCAGATCAACCTCCCTACCTCCCACGAAGAATACACAACATATAACACTTAACACGAAAAATATGAATGTGGACATATCACGGAAGGCACAACTAAGCGTAATAAAGTGTACAACGGAAACACGTTATACTCATCTCGCGTGCAGGTAAAAAATCAATGTGCCTCGTCTCCGTGGATGTACGTCTACAGATAAAATACTTCGTTCTGCTTCTCTAGATTACAGCTCGCACGTAATAATGATGAAGAGATGATCTCCAAGTAATCAGTCACTGTGAAACTTGACGTGGAGGTTGATTGAAGACCTTGACCTTGGTAAACGTAAGTTGAATCTGATTCATATCACGCTAGGATCCAAATTGAGATGATGTCGCCTTGAAAGTAAAAATTCTTCTTTTCAAACGATAATTTGGATGGGTACGTTCCTTGGAAGTTAGATATTTCCAGACCACACTGGCATACCAATTATTGTTGACTCCATTTTATCGTTGAGTTCAGTGAAGAGGTAAATTGAAACGCGAATGGTTAAAACGGAATGAATGTCAACAATGTTCTTCAAACGAAAATTCCAACAAGTATCGTTGAATTGGGTGAACTGGGCAAGTATTGGCAGCACACAAGTCGGTGATTACTGTACATATATTTTATTGACGTGACACCAACGAAGTGGAACAGGACAATCATAGTTACAGATGCGAAGATCATACGTCAAAATGTTAATATCACTGTTAATAGTTGTTGTAGATTCTCTAACAGTTAAGTTCTCTTATATTCCAGTGACTAAGGATCACTTCCATTACCATATAACAGACATGGTATTAACGTCCGTTGACCTTCTCCCAAGGACGTTTATTAAGGCAAACGGATTCATTCTCACGGAGCAATAATTTATATCATACTTGTAAGCATCCCAGACTTTCTTCATAAAATTCTTAGATAGCATATCCAATCCAAACAAAGGCAGATATAACAATACAACCAGGTTAGTGTTTCATCTTGGCTAACCTCTCGGTATCCATGCCACGACTTTGGCATAGGTAAAACGGCATATTAAACATGTGAAGCATATATATATTCATTAACTTGATTCCACATATGGATTCTCCCTCTACGAAAAGATTCCAAAGGCTATCGACTCCGTGTGTCCAATTCTAGGAATGTCATCTCCGATGAATTCCCGCTAGACCATTAATAGGAGCGGCCTGATACTTTAATTTACATAATTAAACTTGCCATAAGAAATGGGGCGACACTTACTTCATACTTCCACTATTGGCTTCGCCATGAAGACCAATAGATACGAATACAACTGATGGCTTCTTCAAATTTGCCAGGAATCAAAGAATAACACTGCGGACATAAATGTCGTCCGAGCTGCCCCTATCATGACGTCACAATCTACTCAACTAGGTTACACGTGCGTCCAAAGCAACTCACACAGCATTGTGCACGTCAGTGCGTGAATCAATCGAACGCACAAATAATATAACAATATAAAACTGGTGCGTACATTTGGCAGGACCGAAGACTACCCCCGTAGGTAATAAATGTACGTAACTGTTCAGAATATCTTTACGTTCTGTTAGAGTGTCGCCTTTCTTGTCGTTTATTGCTCGAGGTGATGATTTAAAGTTGCTGTTTTTCAATGTTCTTACTTCAGAAAACATATTCTTACTCAATCCCTGTTCGCGCATTTCCTCTATTTTCCTGCAGGTGTCGTTTATGTATTGTTGTTTGTCTTGTCTGACTCGTTTTTTAATCTGCTTTGTGTATTCCTTGTACAACTCCTGATTTTCTGTATCTTTTTTGGACTTCATTTTTCTTCTCTCTACCACCAACTTCAGTGTTTCGTCTGAGATGTATTCTCGTCTCTTTATGCTTCTTTTAGGAATTAACCTCTGTGCATTTGTAATATATACATCTCTGATGTTATTAGCAAGTTCATCTGGTGTCATTTCCTCCTGTACTGCCATAAGAATGTCAAATTAAGGTGGATCTTAGTAAAGGCTATTACCAGATCCCAGTGAAGCCTGAAGTGAGACCTTATTTGGCTTTTAGCACTTCGGATGGACATTATGAATTCAACATGCTACCATTCGGACTGAAAAATGCTCCGAGTGTATTTTCAAGGATGATGCGCAAATTGTTGGATCCCCTGAATAACCCATGTATCACGAATTTCATGGACGATATTCTCGTCGCCACAGAGACATTTGAAGAACACATTGAAGCTCTAGAAATGTTATTTAATAGGCTTAGGGAGGCGAACTTAACTGCTAGGCCAACAAAATGTTGCATTGGATGCAAAGAGTTGGAATTCTTGGGACACACTGTATATCAGGGTAGCATGACCCCTGATCCCAAGAACTTGGAAAAACTGCAGAGAGCACCTAGACCACAAACAAAAAAGGATGTGCGATCATTCGTGTCGTTATGCGGATTTTATCAAAAATATATCAAAGATTTTAACTGACTGATCTGACTCGCAAGGGACTTCCAGATAAAATTAATTGGACTGCGCAAAGTGAATAAGCGTTCCAAGACTTAAAGGAAAAACTCACTAGCAAGCCTATTCTCAAACTACCTGATTTGACACAGGACTTTGTCTTAAGAACCGATGCAAGTAATGTAGGACTCGGGGCGGCTTTGTTGCAAAGATCATCTTCACCCGATGGGGAACTGAAACCAGTCGCTTATGCAAGCCGCAAATTGAATAAGGCGGAACAAGGATACTCCACAAGCGAAAAATAATGTTTAGCGTTAATCTGGGCAATAAAGAAGTTTCAAATCTATCTGTATGGTAGGACTTTTGTGGTCGAGACGGACCATCAGCCACTCGTATTCTTATCTCAGGCTAAGCATGAAAACGCAAGATTGCTGAGGTGGTCTTTATTGCTTCAACCTTATCAGTTTAGTATCCAATATATCCCAGGCAAATTGAATGTCGGTGCAGATTTCCTCAGTCGGCACCCCTGTGATCAAAATTAGAGTAATGGCAGGCGTAAGGAGAGATTTTATCTATGCGTATCACTGGTTTTAGAACTTGCCGTAGGCATGTTTTCAAGTGGGGAGATGTGTCACAAAATTAACCGTGATACAACGTTAAAATATCTCCAATGATACAACGTAGGGATAAAAAAACTAATGCGTAAGCTGCTAAAATACATGATCGCCCACGCCGCGGGTCATCACCCGCCTGTTACGGTATATGTTATTAACGCCGTCTGCTAAAGGTTAGCAGACGTGCAATTGTAAAGGTTAAGACATTTAATATATTACGATAGATGTTTCAATTATTGAACGCTCCATACACGATCGATTATGACGTGTCTAGCGTTGTTTGGGTCACAGTCGGTAACTAGGAGACGCTACCCTTTGTTACTTGACCGCCAAGCTGAATAGCTGCGTTTTCTAACCTTCCAATTCAATGGCATGATATAGCCATTTACATGTGCATTTATGATGGACCAGGGTCAGTCCTAGAACTCTATATGAGAGGAAACTTATGGAGGTTAGTGTTTAACTAGAATCCTCAGAAGGAGGAGAATAATCGTCCAATCCGTATGAAATATTCAGACTCGCAGTCTCACAGTCGGCAGGTAGCCATGTCTATCTGCGCGTGCATATAGCTGTGATGTTCTGACGACAATACTGCATTGTATCCTTAAACGGACATTGACACGTAAACCAGCAGTCTACGTTATTGATTAATTTATGCATGACTTATACGGACTTATGTTCTGCTCATATTTGAAATGATCATCCTGTGTGTACATGTGATTAAATATTACGGACTCAACCTGAAGGCATTAATTACTTCATTAATGTTGCTGAGTTCAAGTATTACATGTTACTTCTTCATACCATGCTACTGAGTTGTATGAACGCTTCACCCTAATTCGCGTAATGATAAAACAAGCACGATGAACAAGAAATCACTAAAATAACTATACTCAGCACATGATCTTCAACCGGCAAATAACTCAGCAACAAAGTGGCGGCCGATTGTTGGGGACGACAGAAAAAAGAAACAAACTTCTGTTCCTTACGCACATGTTAACCACAATATTTACGATCAAGTTTCGATCACATGATCCAGTCGAAGATGACGTTGTACTCATTATAATGCCTAACAACGTGACGTCACCGAAGGTCGTGTAGGTGAACTGTCGGAGAAACCAAAGAAGTTTTCTAAGTCTAAGCGGGGGAAACATGAGCCATTTGGAGCAAACACACGATATGGACTACAGGAGCAGACAGTCAGGGGCTTTAGCCTAGCTGTTGACGACCTCTAGCACTGATCTAAGCAACGGAAAAGATAAGTCTAGTTGTTTAACTGTCGTCATTGCAAACAGTAATACTGAGTCCATGCCTTTTGCCTGCATAGGCATGTTATTTCTGAATGTGTTTCATGTATTTTTTTTTTGTTTTAATGTGTTGTTAATTAGCGGGCCGGTTGGAGGGAACTGAAATCTCTGGGGAATGTCGCGAACAGCTGACCACCTAGATTTCAGTCGGTCTTAGGGCAGTTAAACGATTGCACTTTTGGAGCCCCATTGAGGTTTGCCGGTGGACTGCCTGTCCAGATCTGCTATCGTTCGACGGTTTGTGTTAGCTGTGCCGTTCCGTAGATAACTGGCGTATTTTATTTGTACTAAGTTCACATTTTTATTCAGTTTTGTATCATGTTCGTTAACTATTTCGTCCAGTCTACTCTTACTATCAATTTATTTTATAATTGTTAAATGTTTGTCCGTTATGAGTCCTGTGATGTCATCATTTTTTGCATTCATTTTTTTTGTGTACTTTGTATATTAAGTTGACCTCGGGTCAGTCCTTGACCCTTCATTTGGCTTGTGACACTTCCGCTTGTTTTATTTAGTTCATAAATTCATTTTTAATTGTGAAAATGTCTTGTTTGCGTCTTGACATTGTTTGTACCCTTTAGTTGCATCATTGTTTTGTTTGTCCTCATGATATATATTAAATACTACATTAATAATATGATATTATATTCAATAATACACTTGTAATTTAATTTAATTAATTTTTTCTGATATTTAAGGTTAATATGGGACATTGCATAATTATGCAGTGATAGTCCAAGAAATTAGCACTACAATTTATAAGAGATGCCTAGGGCATAATAATATAATATATATATTGACCAAATAAAATTATCTTATAGTCTACCTTTGAGGTAACAGACCCATTGTATATTATTTAATATACTTTTCTGGTACTAAGAGAGTGACTTAGTACATTGAACAATATAATTACTAGGAATCATGACCAACATTATTGGATATTAAGATTAATTGTGTGATGTAATTACATTATAGTTAACAGATATCATAACTATTTATGATATAGTTAGTACTTAGATACAATATTGTTACAAAATATTGTCTATTAGTTGAACTTAGACATAAGAGTTCAGTACTATTGTGATTATTTATATTGAATATTCCTAAGTTGAGTAAGTATAATAATTACTCTGAAGCTACTATTGACTATTTTAATCAGTAATTATCAATAATTACTTACCAGATAAAAGTCAAAATGCTTACTATAGACCATTTCGTTAAAATTGGTAAAGAATATGGTTATAAATCTCAAGAACTTCGTCAGTTTGCTGAGGCAGAACTGGAAAAACATAAAGCAGAAATGGAGGAAAGTGAAAGAAAAGAAGCAGAGAAAAAGGCTGCATTAAAGAAAGAGGAAGAGGAACAAAAGGTTGCATTAAAGAAAGAGGAGGAGGAACGTGAAAGAAAGGAAGCAGAACGTGAGATGAAGCAAATTGCCAAGGAAAATAGATTACGAGAGATTGCTCAACGTGAAAGAAAAGAGCAAAGAGCAATTGCCAGACAGGAAGAAGAGAATAAATTGAAACGAGAGGAAATTATTTTACAACAAGAAATGGAATTGGCGCGTATTAAATTGGAGACAGCAAGATTACAAGCACAAAGTGCTGATGCAAACCAGAATAATAACGCACAAAATGGATCGTCATCCAGCCAAACTAAACATTTCTACAACTTTAAATTACCCACTTTCAACTTAAACGTGGACGACCTTTCATCATTCCTGTCACGTTTTGAACAGACTTGCAAAACAAATCATTTGCCCGAAGAGTCATGGGTACTCAAGTTAAATGAATTCTTGGTTGGAGAACCATTGACGGCTTCTCAAAATGCTGACCCATCAATAGCAAATAACTACGGTGCTATTAAGTCCTTGCTTTTACGAAGGTTTCACCTGGACGAGGAACACTGTAGGTTGAAATTTAAGGGAATTTTACCTGAATCTCCAAAAGATTTTGCAGGATTCATTGCGAACATACGCAATACATTTAATAGATGGGTTGAACTGGCAGAAGTCAACAAATCGTACGACAAATTAGTTGATTTACTACTACGGGATAAGGTATTATCTTCGGTTAGCCAACCATTCTTTGCATATTTGCAGGAGCGTAAACCAGGTACTATTGACGAGTTGGAAAAAATTTCTTTAAACTACTGTTCGGCACATCCGAATGCGAACATTTCTAACTCTTCATTAAGAGAACCTCTACCTGTGGCGTCTAATATGGCCTACAATCATAATAACAAACAAAGACATCACAGTGTAGACAGAAGTAGGTTCCAAAGAAATCACAATGTTAACTTTCAGAAGGGACATAATAATGATTTCAACAATAAAAATGAGTTCAACAGAGGTAGATCACGAGATAGAAATTATTCACCTCAAACAAACTACCACAATAGTCAACATAACACTAATTATAATCGATCACATACCCCCAATAATAACAATAACTGGAATGGTAATAACCATGGCTCGAGACATCGAGATAATAGTTACTATAGAGGACGACGAGATAATTCTAACAATTATACTCGTAATCGATCTAATTCTCGGGGATCATCTCAGTACAACCATAATACAGGGGCGGCAGTTACAAATAATACTACCCCTATAGCTCAGGTCCCACTTGACGATAATACAACACAGTCTTCTGCTGCATGTTTTGCTATTAATTATAATGTGGCACATAGTTGCCAACAATGCAATCTTATTTTTCAGAAGGCGAAAGAAACAGTGCTTAACTGCGGTCATATTACACCAGAGGTAGGTCTTGCAGTCAACGATGGAACAGGCTCACTAATTTTTAACAGGGGAATCGTTAATGGATCCGTCGTCTCAGTGCTGAGAGATTCAGGATCCACAACGATTGGTGTACGTCAGTCGCTGGTACATCCTAGCTGTGCGACAGGAGAATATGTACGCTGCATGACATTTGGTGGAACTATTGAGTTCTACCCCACAGCTATTTTTCATATTAGAACACCCTTTTTCACAGGGAATGTAAAAGTATGTATGCTAAAAAAGCCTATTGCTGATCTGATGGTTGGTCGTATACACGGCAGTAAAGATTGTACTCCAGATGAGATCATAGAATGGGAGAAACATAACCTATGCACTGGAAACGCCGTGACGACTAGAGCGCAGACTCAACTCATGGAGAAAGTTAGTGATAATAAGATGGATGCAGACAACCAAGAGGAGTTTGTAGTCAATTCACCTATTGACAGGGAAACATTTGCAACTAAACAAAAAGAGGATAAATCTTTAAAAAAAAATTTTAAGCTGGTTGATAAAATTGACAATCTATCCTCAGGTAATAATAACAAACATTGGTTTGTTATTAAAAATGACATATTGATTAGATGTTTTAATGACAAATCACAAATGAAACAACAAGTTATGGTCCCGTATACTTTTAGACGGTACATTCTTCAACATGCGCATGACTCACAGTGTGCTGGACATATGGGATATACTCGAACACGATCTCGAGTACTGTCTTCATTCTTTTGGCCAGGAGTGTCAAGAGATATTTCGCAGTATGTACGTTCCTGTACTACATGCCAAGAAGTGAAAGCACGTGGAGCTTTTCACACGGCGCCTATTCAGGCTTGCGATATCTCAGTAAGACCGTTTGACAAGATGGCCATAGATATTATTGGTCCATTGCTACCATCGGCCAGAGGACATAGATTCGTCCTTACGTGCATTGATTTGTGCACACGATGGCCAGAAGCTATCCCATTAAAGACCACCACTACCACAGATGTAGCTGATGCACTACATCTCATCTTTTCTAGAATAGGGTTTCCTAGAAAACTTTTATCAGACCATGGGTCACAGTTCATATCTGACACCATGAAGGAAGTCATGAAAACCTGGAACATTGATAGGAATTTAAGTAGTATTTATCATCCTATGAGTAATGGTGCAGTTGAAAGACTTAACCGTACACTTAAACAACTACTACATAAGGTTACTGTTAAGCACCCTCATGACTGGGACAGAGCACTCCCAGCTGTTCTATTTGCTTATCGGGAGGTACCGCATGAACAAACTGGCTTCTCTCCCTTTGAATTAGTTTTTGGTGCTCCCCCAAGAGGTCCTATGGGACTAATAAAAGACTTATTAATTGACGCGGAGATGACTCAGGACACTCAGTCATCTTACGAGTATGTGATTAATCTTCGGAAGAACATTATTGAGTCTTGCCAGTTGGCAACAGCTTCTTCTGAGGCTGCAAAAGCTAAGGCTCGATCTCTACAAAATAGGTCTCGACGATTACGCCAATTATTCCCAGGCGATGAGGCTTATGTGTTACTTCCTCACAATAACAATAAATTATTGATATCTTGGAATGGTCCTTACAAAGTCATTGATAAAATTTCCGACGTTGATTACGTCTTAGATATCAAGGGACACAAAAAGATATTTCATATTAACATGCTCAAGCAATTTCATACACGTCCTGAACACTTACAGTCAATTTTTCATGAACTAGATGACAACACAGTATCTACTTGTTATTATTTTAACTTATCTGTCATCCAGGAAGAAGAATCTTCTTTTCCTGAGGTACAGTTACCGTTACCGGTACCAGTAGTTCAACCTACTGAATCTTGGCGGGATGTAACCATCTCTTCAACGGTTACACCGCAACAGCGTCTACAGATTGCTAATCTATTACAATCTTATCCAGATGTATTGACCGACGTCCCGGGTCGCACATCGGCTATCAGTCATGACATTACTCTCAATGATGATACACCTATTCGTGTACATCCCTATTCTGTTCCTTTACATTTCCTTGCTAAAACTACTAAGGAACTTGAACAGATGTTGTCTCTGGGAATCATTGAGACTAGTAATTCGCCATTCTCTTCTCCATTAGTGATTGTCCGGAAGAAGGACAATAACATCAGAGTATGTGTTGATTATAGAAAATTAAATGCTAAGACTATAGTTGACAGCGAACCACATCCACTTATCGACGACTTACTGCCACGTCTATCCAACGCAACTATATTTAGTAAGATAGACTGAACTAAAGGTTATTGGCAGATACCACTGACCGAAAAGGCTAAGTACTACAACGCATTTTCCACTCCACAAGGTCTATACCAGTGGAATGTGATGCCTTTTGGGCTTGTTAATGCGCCAGCTACCTTCATTCGCCTGATGCGACAAATTTTATCAGGTAGACCAGACGTTATTACATATATTGACGACATATGCTTGTTTAGTTCGTCGTTTGAGGAACATGTTTCGGGACTTAGATACGTTTTCGACACTCTAAGGAATTATCATCTAACTGCTAAACCTACAAAGGTGCAGATCGCGTGTAATGAGATAACCTTTTTGGGACATATCATTGGAGCGGGATATATCCGAACGTTACCTAGTACGGTCTCCAAAATTCTAAACATAGCAGTTCCTCAGACGAAGAAACAGGTCAGGAGTTTGTTAGGACTTGTTCAATATTACAGTAGATTCATACCAAACTTGTCATCCATCACGGCTGTATTGTCTTCATTGTTAAAAAAAGACATGCCGGTGAAGGTGACATGGACTGGTATATGCAATGAAACTTTCAACAAAATTATAAATTTGTTTTCGCATGAACCAATTTTAAGACTTCCCGATGCTTCCAAAAGATTTTTCTTACGAACAGATGCTAGTAACTACGGCATCGGTGCATGCCTGCTCCAGAACCATGATGGCGTTCTACATCCTACCTTATATATTTCAAGAAAGCTAAAGCCGGCAGAAACAAAGTATTCCACAGTGGACAAGGAACTTTTATCACTTATATGGGCAATCACGAAACTAGAGAAGTTCTTGCTTGGTGCTCCATTCACCATACAGACTGACCAGCGTGCTGTAGCATCTTTGCGTAGATCAAACCACAAAAGTCCAAAACTCGCCAGATACGCGATCATCCTGCAGCCATTTGAATTCTCCATTGAACATATTCCTGGCACTGAAAACATTGTGGCGGATGCTTTGTCACGTAATCCTATTGACGACGAATAATCAACATTGACATTCCTAAAATACGTCAATCATCACTACATTGGATAGAACGAAGTATCAACTATAAGGGAACTAACCTTGACTTCAATTTAATATTTATAAACACTATATGCATCACAGAATTGAACTAAAGACAATCAAGGTATGCATATTGACATTGAAACTTCGTCTAACGTCCATACACAATATATGAATATTCGTTGAACAATCATGGAACAATATCTGACGACAAGTCGAACTTATTATCCTATGTGCACTTAATTCTTGGATCCTAGGATAATTGACATTTCTGTCCGACGTAAATGTTTCAACACTTTGTCTAAAAGAATTCATCAGGATCAGGACTACGGATGGATCATCATATCCTATACTAATTAATTAGTTAACTTAACTTCTTAATTGAATTAATATCAATAAAATGAAATGTGAGAAAAAATGAAATGAAAAACAAAAAAAAGAACGAAATATGAAAAGAAGAAATTATGAAAAGAGAAAATAAATCTCACACAAGTATTAGATTAATATTTTTTTTTAAATGTACCTATACGTTATTTAGTTAGTTAAATTAGATAGTTATTATTCACTAACACTTAACACACACAATTAAGTTAAACTTATATTCGAATTTCTTTCTATTTCTTCTCACTTATTTGTCTTTTCTTCTCTCATAACATCGCGTTACATTAGAATCTTAATAATTTAACTCTTAGTTTAATTAATTAATTTAATTTTAATTAGTCAAATTAATTCCTATATGACATACTAATACGACAGACCTTACTTTAATTTAATTCTATCATTCACTATTGACATTAGACATTTTATTTAGTTGATATAATAATATGCATAATATTGATATATAATATGATTAATGTTAGATGACTATGACAAATAGTTAGTTGACATGACCGCGACACGGTTCTACTCAGAACATCGTCGGCCATATGTCACAATTGTGTTAAATTTTTTTGAAAAATTGTTAAGTCGGATAGATCTTGAAAAAAAATCTATCGATTTTTTTTCCCCGGTGTACAGGGAATTGTTACGGTATATGTTATTAACGCCGTCTGCTAAAGGTTAGCAGACGTGCAATTGTAAAGGTTAAGACATTTAATATATTACGATAGATGTTTCAATTATTGAACGCTCCATACACGATCGATTATGACGTGTCTAGCGTTGTTTGGGTCACAGTCGGTAACTAGGAGACGCTACCCTTTGTTACTTGACCGCCAAGCTGAATAGCTGCGTTTTCTAACCTTCCAATTCAATGGCATGATATAGCCATTTACATGTGCATTTATGATGGACCAGGGTCAGTCCTAGAACTCTATATGAGAGGAAACTTATGGAGGTTAGTGTTTAACTAGAATCCTCAGAAGGAGGAGAATAATCGTCCAATCCGTATGAAATATTCAGACTCGCAGTCTCACTGTCGGCAGGTAGCCATGTCTATCTGCGCGTGCATATAGCTGTGATGTTCTGACGACAATACTGCATTGTATCCTTAAACGGACATTGACACGTAAACCAGCAGTCTACGTTATTGATTAATTTATGCATGACTTATACGGACTTATGTTCTGCTCATATTTGAAATGATCATCCTGTGTGTACATGTGATTAAATATTACGGACTCAACCTGAAGGCATTAATTACTTCATTAATGTTGCTGAGTTCAAGTATTACATGTTACTTCTTCATACCATGCTACTGAGTTGTATGAACGCTTCACCCTAATTCGCGTAATGATAAAACAAGCACGATGAACAAGAAATCACTAAAATAACTATACTCAGCACATGATCTTCAACCGGCAAATAACTCAGCAACACCGCCATGGAAATTAAATTGTTAGACTTGAAGGCAAAACGGAACGGGATGAGAACGGAGATCAAAAGGAAAAATCTGACTGAACGCGTGCTTGAAACTAGCAAGGCTAAAAGACGCAAGTGGTGGGGAAAGGAGGAAAAAGTCACGTTCCCCAAGTTGACATAAAGTAAAGAAATCGACAAAAGGGACCTTGGATATTATACGCAACAGTCATTTCTTGGACGCTTTTGCGATAACTTAGTCCGTTTATTTGAATGCAGTGATGAACGCATTCCAGAAGATTCTAGAAAATATTTGAGGCATTGAAATAAAACATGTCACTAATTTTCAAAAAATTGTGGCCTTGAGGACGCAAGTGCTAAAATCTAGTTGGAATGAAGAGACGGGGTGGGATGGTGAATTGTGGCTAAAAATAACTTTAAAGGCAAAATTGTGTAGGGGAAGGCAGAGTTGGTTCAAAAAACAAGTGTTTATTTTTGTGAAACGCAAGTAGAGACGGACGGACCAACAGACAATAAGGCATACTTGACTGAGGTATGACTGAAATGACTTTTTGGTAGGATATTTGAATTTGAAAAAGAAAAGGCAGTGATTGGCCATAGATGAATATATTATCGGCGCTCAGACGCGCATTTTGTGCCATTCATTATAAGTTGTCCTAGTAGACACAGTGAATTATTAAGTGGTGTAATTCCCAGAAGCTATTGAAATATTTAGAGGGACGCCATACTAAGGCCAGCAGCTCAGCTGAGTTTTGCTAGCATTTAACTGTGTTCTATATTCATAATTCTGGTAAGACTGAAATTATTTCTTTGTACATTTTAATATTTGTTTAAGGTTTCGAGTGATTTGATACTGCAATAGCATAATCTGTCCCTTACAACAAGTAAGGATTCGCTCTAGACCCCCCGCCCCAGTTCAGGGTCTAGAGACAAATAAAATACATAAACTCCAGCAAGGATTATGAAGGACAGATCAAGTGTTGAGATCAGTGAAACATATCACCTATCCTATTCTATGGCAGGAAGCTAATGAACATATTTCAGAATCTGTAGTCTGGGAGAACTTATCCTATGTGAAACCAACTTGGTAAGATGTGTTGTTTGGTCAGAAAGATCTGACCCGTCTATGTGGTGTTGTTGTTGTGTAGTGTTGTGTCCAGAAATGGTTAGAGGATGGAATTCTGACACATGACTAATACTTTGATTGCAGAACTGTGAGTTTCAGTTGGCACCAATGCGGTGTCAAATGAGTTGTTGAATATTACCAGAGTGGACCCGTGCAGTAACATTTTGTCAGAGCAGCCTATTATAGCCCCCAAGCACGGAGAGGTGGGGCCACCAGACTTCTGATATTGCCCCCAAGCACGGAGAGGTGAGGCCACCAGATCTCAGCACCAGAGCTACACCTTCAAGTTACGTGAGAGTCTGGTCTGCTGAGAATTCACCAACTCAACTTATTTGCTAACACACCCATAAAATTTCCATCAAATAACTGGACAATGTGTAGTCACCATAGACAGGGAGTGATGAGGCCACCCCAACAGCACATCCATTAAGTGTTCTCCCAAATAGATTACAACTATAAACAGTAGTAATATTAACTAGTCTAGTAACATACATATGTACACACCTTGCATTTATTATGTAATATTCATGCATTTCTTTCATAATTGCAAAACCTTTCATATGTTCTGACCAAATTAAAACCTTGGTTCAGAACAAATAAATTTAAAGAAAATTACTATCCAAATTTTACACACTTGAGTTAGTTCAGTGTATTATAACATTTTATTAATATTATTAGACTTAGTAAATATCTGTGTGTGTGTGTATGTAAACTACCACAACACATTACATATCATTACCCTAGACATTTAACGTAGCCACATTCAGTAGTAAAAAAAGATAGGTGTGAGGTCGTAGTGGTAGCACGAAGGGCCTTCTGACAATTCACAGCTGCATTTTATCTCAGGAGCCTTCACAGCTGACCTCATGCATCACACTTAGTAATATCACCATCATACAATACCATCAATCCACTACATACGTTTTGCTTTGTTTTGTGTATATAACGTTTTAATATCAACCGGGCTTCCCCTGGGGCAACTATACTTAACACCCTATCCCATGTAATGTCTATATTGTGATTTCTAAGTTACGAGTACATTTTTAATTCATGCCTCTGCTGCTCGTATTTGTTACAGTGTATCAGTAGGGGTCTATATTATTTTCTTCCAGGCATTCTTGGCAGCGTTGTTCCTCTATCATAAAGTATGGTGCACCTAGACAGAGACGCCACAACCTTTTATTCAGCGGTACCTTTAGTTCTTCGTTGACCTGGCACGTCCTTGTTGGTTCTTTCAGAAGTTTGAACGCGTGTCTGCCTTTACTACTTTCATTCCATGTTGTCTTCCATTTCTCGTTTATAGTTAGCTTCACTTGGCTCTTAATCTCAGATTTTCCAAGCCCTTCTATTACATTGTTTTTACTTATTCTTCCATATTTGGCAGTCTGGTCTGCCAACTCGTTACCAGCTATACCTATGTGTGCTGAAACCCATACTGGCCTCAAACTTGAGCCTCTGTTCCCTAATGATGTATTAATTGAAAGAATTTCTTCCTTGATGTCTGGCCGGCTGCACTTACCTGGGTGTTCTAGTGCTTGTAGTGATGATACTGAATCTTTCAATATCGTAACTGCTTCTGGCGGATTATCTTCATTTATTTCTAAACTTTTAAAAATTGCTAACATCTCCGCTGTAAAAATGGAAGCACCTTCAGTTGCACTATAGCTCTTTTTAATCCCCCACTGTGGTATTGCTACCCCTGCATCTAATTGCCCTCTACCGCCCTTGGATCCATCAGTGTAATCAGCCAAGCTGTGTTTTGTAAGTTAATTTATGAACTTTCTTATTATCGTATTGACTTCCTTGTCTTCTATGTGTTGTTTAACCACACAATTGGTATAAAGTCTCACTTTATAAAACAATATCAGATTGTGGAGACAGCAGGCACTCGTTTAGCCACATAATATCAAACTGAATAAGTTTATTCAACAATTATTAGGGACAAGAAGGAAAAAAACATACTTACCTCTGTAATGTAATGAATAGTTATAGAGAGGTTATAGAAAATGGACAAATGTGTTATATGATATAATGATAGGGAACTCTTTACAGAACGTTACTAGAGCTCACAATCTGATCACCATTAAAAAAATTAGGTTGAACAAAGAAGACTTTCCCGAGATGATGGGTTAGCTAAGAGAAAGGAAGCCGAAAAGATGCTATTCCGTATTCATCCCTTGTCTTTACTTAAGAAGAAAAAACGTAACAATTTTAAGCACATAGTTAAAATCTCAGGCGACAATTGGTCAATATTAGAGATGTGTTTGACACAAAAGACTCGCTAACGTAGTTCATTAAAGAAATACATTGGTATAATGGCACGTCAGCATTCATCACCCGACGCTTGCACAAACCGACAGAAACCACTACTGCACAAGCACATGAATGTTTTGTTGCAAGCTTCTTGTGAGGACACAAAAAAGGATACGAATTAATGAAACTATGAACAGTGTTCTTAAAAGATTTGGAGAGAAAGTAATACCGACATTTATGTCAAACTCCAGCGATGACGTTACAAACTGGTTAGAAAATGATAACTTTTCTTCATTGTAGATTTTATTTTCATTTGCGATTGAACATCAAGAATTATACATTTGGAATGTCAGTTCTGGGCATAGGCGTTTACATCAACATCCTCATTTCTTTTTACACTCTATCTGGATTATGGGGCAACCACTACAGCTGGTTCCCTCGCAGGAAGTCCTGAAGCATTAATATACGCTTTTGCAGCGATGGCTTTTTTAACAATATGTTTACACGATGACGTTGCCAACACCATTCACGAGCTCTTATTGTTGTTGTTGTTGTTGTTGAACGATCCCCACGGGTTCGAGTTATTCACTCTTTTACCCTTGAACCCAAAATTTGGGGTAGAGGTTTTGGGCTTACCTCTACACCTCACGGTAGAAGGGGAACGACTAAGTAAGTAAGTAAGTAAGGTTTTGGGCTTTCTTGCAACCCCATAGAGCTTCCTAGACTCAGCGGCATGTTCCACCAGGCCCACCTTGGCGTGTGTGTAATGTCCCGAGGTTTGAAAGCTCTCTACCCTGCATAGTGGGTTATATCCCCGAGACAAGCAAGCGATACCTTGCAAGAGAGGTCAGACAAGGGATAGTGGGCCTTGTTCCAACCCCAGAGAACCGCCCACCACTTGCCGTGTATGCAATGCTACTAGTCGCCTCTTTCGATATGCCTGAAGAGCAATAGCCTTAGTCATGAGAAGCCCAGGTAAAGTACACGGGCTCTGGAAAATACATGATATTTTTATTATGTTCTTACTTTAAAATTTTGTTAATGATCAAACTATTGCCTCACAGACATGACTGCTCAACAAGGCTTTTTAATCTTAATTGTGGTTTACCCTTGTTAAAGTACGTTTATTAATAGATTTCCAGCGTTGTCGCTTAATGTAATTTTGATATCTCTAAGAAATGTTAAAACCGAAAGCAGGGCTCTGTAAAGAAATTTCATAATCAGAAACAAGGCTCTGTGATGAAACCTCATATTCAGAAATAAGGCAACGTAATGAACATTTACAATAAGGACTAACGATCCAATAATGGGGCTATATTCAGAAACCAGTTTCATCGACAAATCATATAATCTAGGATCTGCGAAGAAAACGCATAAAGAGATTTTAAATAACAAGAACAACAAAAATACAAAAGTAATATAAAAACACATAAAATCCCTCATAATTAGGGACAATGTTCTTTAATTAAAGAAACTCCATAAATATTAAATGATGTCTTACATAACGATCTTCCGAGTTAGTGTAAAAGTGTAAAAAAAATAAAAAACAAAAAAGTTCTTAATAAATTTTTCAGAAAACAAACACTGCGAAAAGCTTTAAGGAAATCGATAGCACTGGACAACACATATAATGAATGTTTACAGTAAATGCTGTGCTGATTGCATTTGGATGTTTGAATGCACCTAAGTTCGCTAAAAGTCTTCTCTTTAACTCTGAGGCGGAAGAATCATATACATGGTTCATACTTCACCACAGCCATCTGTTGTCAGCAATAATAATAAAAAAGACTGAGTAAATAAATAATACACATACATGGCGTATGTTGCAAGCACTTGTAAGAAATAAAGAAGTAGAAAACTAGACGACAAAAAAAAACAACAGAAGTTATAGCAAACCGGGGACTCGACCCACGACCACACGAACGGCACTACCGCCTCGCTACAGGAGTGAATCGTGACTAACAACACTGCCAGCTACACGTCTCAATAAATAATGCTTCGTGAACAGTTACCATTAATACGACCGTTACGTAACTACGGAATTTAGGACCGAGAAATGATCCAGACTAATTTGTTCTTCTTCTTCAAGTACCATGCCTAGTGGCGTAGGAGATCAGGCCTCTCCACAACTTCATGTCTTCAGTACAATTGATCAGTTTTTGTTGTTGGCCTCTTTCCATGCCATGATGTCAGACTGCCCAGTATTTGCTCTCTTCCCTTATATCTTTTTCATTCAATCTTACCAGTTGGTAGATATATTCCAGCTTTCCTTTTCTCATAACATGCCTAAAAAGACTGCTTCTTAATAAATTGTGAAATAAGTTTCCTTTGCGCATTGGCCTGTTTCAGGACATCCTCATTACTCATTTTGGCTTTCCATAGTATTTTTAACATTATTCTGTAAAACCACATCTCTGTGGCCTCTAGTGCCTTCTCTACTTGTTTACTATTGTCCATGACTCACTCCTAAATGTTAGGATTGGTTTTGTATAACACTGAAGAACTCTCTTTCTTACTTCCATTGACAAAGAATTGTTGCATAAAATACTGTTCCTTTTGTATAATGCTGTTTTTGTCGGAGCTATTTTGCTCTTCACTTCTGAGATGTATCTTGTATCCGTTGTTATTACTGTGCCCAGGTATTGACTTGTTTTAAACTGTTCCATTTACTTTGATAGTTCATTCTGGGGAAACCATTTTCTCTGAAACTACCATTACTAATTATAGACGCAATTACCTATTTAGGCCAGATAAAGCAAGTCAAAGAATTTTATACTTCTTTCTTTCTTACTAATGTCTGCAAGATATCCCTTTTTGTGTTTTATGTGTTTACTGCTTACTGGCCTCGGGATTCCCTCTCTATTTATTAAAAACTATATACGGAGCACGTTGTTGTGACGGAATTTGGTTGTGTCCTTTTACTCCCCTAATTCCCTCCTAATTTCTCCATTTACTTCTTCATTTTTCGCACATAAACCTGCCCCATCGCAGCGCTTTAGCATTCTTGACCTCTTTTCATACTGCGATAGTGTTATTTCACGGCTAATTGACCATCCATAAGGATTAATTATAATCGCTTATGTTGTTCAACCAGATTTGCTGCCTCTGGTAAACGGGAAAATGATTGTTGACTTTTCCACCAAGACATGAATGCTACAAAAGCGCTCAGACACTATGGCGGAGAATACAAAATGAAGACCAGATGTTGTCTGCGATATGTCGCAGCTTATCCTTCTGGGGACCAGGAAAGGACAGGTGATACTTGCTTAATTCACTTCCGACCAGACATTATCTGGTAATTATTGCAGAGAAACCCGTCTGAGTAGATAAATTAGTGATGACACTATCTGCAAGCGAGGTTACAAATCGTAACTGAAAAGTTATCTAAGAGTGACGGGAGAAGTTGGGCCATATATGGGAGATAAAGTCATGTGTTTAAATTTTAAAATGATATTTTAAAACACGCGGGGGAAAGTAAAATAAATGACACCCCGATCCACTAACTTCTAGCTCGTCAATTGGATCATTTGAGAATCAGAAATAAGCATTTATTCTGATTGAAAGATTTGTCGGAAACGCCAGGTGGAATCGTGGGCAGGAAAACTGCAATATAACCTAGCAAATTCCGAGGCTGAAATACACTGCATTCCAGAATCGTCAAAAGTAGACAACTCGGACTGAAGACAGGAAAGAATAGAGTTAGGATTCTGAACTTAAAGTACCGGACAAAACACGTATCTGAACTCCTTCTGAACACTACAGCGAGGAAAACCTACCCTTTAATACGGAAACTGGACTCCTACAGGACCAACTCCCAAAGTCACAGGGGGATTCTAATTAGAAATAATACCACTGAAGCGTGTTCGAGTCATCTCTATCAAGTTGCCAAGACTATTCTACTAAGCAAGAAGTCTAGAGTTCACAACTAGTTTGGGGTACGTTGTAACATATATTTTATACTTTGAATTTGACATGTTTGAACTTGCCGATGGTTATTCAGGTCCATACAAGGCTGGCAACCTCAGCATGTGAAAATGATATATTCATGAACCACCACAGCAAAGCGCTGGTGATTGCTTCGTGCTAGTTCTCACAGGGAACCAAAAGCAGAGGTAACCTCAGACTCCAAGTGGAGCAGGGAGTGGATGATGATGACATCATATGTATAAATTTACTATCATTTGTAATAAGTTGTATTTATACTTTAACACGTTCACCCAAGCACAAGCCATTGCACTTGCTGCTGTCCAGTCGCAAATTTTCAATTAAATTAACTAAAGAATGGTGCATTTTCATCATATCCTGTGAGTTATATGATGTACCCTTAGGGAGATTAAATATTTAAGAGAAATGGAATCGGCTAACGGACAGCAAGAAAGGCGCCTGATTAATATCAGGAAAGCAAAAACTTAGCAGACGTTTTGTTCTTGTATCTTCCCTAAAGTTTGTGGTACGAATCGAAGAGACCATTTTAGGCACTACGCTACGATACTAGTTGCACTACTATATTGTGGCTCAAAGCTTGTGGTCGACACAGGAAACCTACGTTCCACGGGTTGAGAAGATACCTGCCCTGACCAGAAGAGGTTGCACTTGAACTGGTCTGGAGTTGCCCTTGCCACAGAGACGGATTGACGGAAACAACAGCATCAACACTTCTGCATTTTGGCAGCTAAGTGACATTTCTAGCAGGCCTATTACAGAAGAACAGTGTTTCTTTTTTTAACATTACGCTTCTAAAGCCGACATCATTTCTAGGAAAATACCTACATTTTATCAATCACCAACTCTTATTTATTTACATTTGTTCAAATGTAATAAATCTGATATATGTTGTTTTACAAATTCATAGTTGATTTAGTTATTACACAGTGCACACGCATGACTCAGTATCGTTAATACACACACACACACACACACACACACACACACACATATATATATATATATATATATATATATATCGAGAGAGAGAGAGAGAGAGAGAGAGAGAGAAAGAGAGCCAATAAGAAGAATTTTACTGTTAATTCAGTTGGGGGCTTGTAAAAGCTAAATTAAATTATATAATACTTCTTCACAAATGGCAGCCGGCAGTCAAAAGTTAACATTGCTAAGACACATTCAGCATTGTTCTTGACTTCTGAAATATCTTGTGAATATACCCTCGAGATAGAAGTATCATCATCCTTCTATCTGTATCTCTGCCAAGAGTAATCTTGTGCGATGGTAGATAACCTTTGAAGACCAGAATTAGATACTCTAGGTTTTGGCCATTGTTGGACCATCACTGTGGAGCAATGGTAGGCAACCCGTGGTGATAGTTGTTTAAACTCACCTTTCACTTCCCTTTTCACCTTGCACATCGACGATTTCATCTTTGCCTTTCCCAAGAAACTCAAATTTCGGCATTTAAAATTCAAAATTAAAGACGTTATTGAAAACTATTTCCGTAAGTCGGCTGTCATTATTATGTGGGCAGAGTTGATATTAATGATGCTTGTATCCAGCAGACCGATGTTGCAGGCAGGATGCACTTACCTAGGTACCGCTCACTGTACAGTGAGCCTTACCTGCTAGGTAGGAAGCACTAAACTTGGGTAGGAATGACTTAACATTTTAAAGGTAAAAAAAAATCGTAAACCTGTACATAAATATAAATAATGATGTATTGTATGTATTGAGAAATGGATATGCCAGTAAAACCAAGGCAATAATACATGCTAATTGCGGTTTTTTTTTTTTCTGCATGACAGTGTATAAATAAAGAGTCTTAATATAGTAAAACTAGATAGATGACATTCCTTCGAAACATAGATCTAACCAACGAAAATCAGCATACGTCTAATCTGTTACAATATGTATATTGCTTATTTCGTAACTACTATTACCAAAAGAGCATTAAAAACTTATTTTTTGACCTTCATATAAAAAGTCAAATAATTTAGAACGTCATCTGCTCGTACTGTGAAATAAATCTTCTCTTTGGCCAGAACGTACTTATCTTCATATCTAATTTTCCATGACGTTTCACTTATAAAAAATGTGTTCAGTTTACTTAATGCTAATATACAATACAATACAAAACAATATTAATTTCTAAGATAAATTAAATAATAGTTTTGTTAACATTTCAAAATAGATATATTTCTCACTTTATTAGACATCAATGATATTTATATGTGCCAGTAAAACCAAATATCTAGGAATTGCAGTGTTGAAGCCTCCAAATTTTCTACGTCTTTTTAACTGGACAGTGGAAATGCCAAGAATAATCAGATGTGCCTGGGACCTTACAATTGTGATGTATAATGGAAATATAGCCTACAGTATCCGACAGCCTTCCGTGACCACGTTGTAGTTTTATGATTCGCTAGCAAAGCCAAACATTGACAGCCTGCGTTTACTCATTTTTAATCCACGCCTCTTTTCTTTGAGACGTAAACAAACGGGTCTGCTTTCCAACTTTTGCGACCTGCCAGCGAATAGGATTTGTTTACAAAAGTTTTTCACGCGAGCTGATCTGTCAATCATCGGACATCGGACAGACCGCACGTGGGAAAAGCACTTAACCCTTTGACCTTCAGATACGGGGGAAAAATCTGCTAAGACCCCGGTAGACAGGAGAAGTCTCTGACGGCGATTAGCATTTCATCTCGAGACGCGAGCGATTTTGAAAGAAACCCTGTTATCGTAACGAGGGCCTTTTGATGTTGTCAACCAGCGCGAAAATAACGCGTAGCTATGTACCAGTTGTGCAGTCGATAATTTTTATACCCTCGCTTCATATCAACACGAAAGATGAGGGTGGTTAGCTGAATTAATTTTGTGTAATTTTTAGTATAGTGGGACTGTTGGTTTACAAATATAAGAAATATAGGCTACTTTGCTTATATATCTGGGATAACGCAAGTTAAAAATTTTACTAGGAGTAAGAAATGCGTAGTATACTGTGCATTCCCCGACATTCAAGGGGGCTCTCCAACTATGAAGAGCTTAAATACTGTTCTCTGGTTCTGGGCTCTCCAAAGGAATTGTGACGTCCTTCACAGAGCCAGTGCTCGGTTTCCCCTGCCTATCACAGGGTCCATAGTGAGATTTTTCTGGATGCAGTCAACTAAGTCAAAGCCAAAGAGTTACGCCTGGGGCTCAAGTGACTTCTCCAAGCTTATAGTGCAATGCTGGGTTCACAACAACTTTCACCACAGGAGGAATCCATGGAAGTGTGTGGATGATTTCAAGAGTTAATGAGGATGTAATTAGCCTCACAGACAGAGGTTCACTTCCACGTACATATATTGTAGTATTGTGCACTGCTGGTGGTCATATAAGGATGACTAGATATATGCCTCCATGCATCCAAGTCTTGGTTAAGTACTGGACCTTTTACACTCTGATGATTTAACAGGACGTTATGTTCCTGCCTCCATGCATCACGTGTGTGGAAGGTTGGTCCAAAAAGGACAAAAGTAGTTTCTTCCTCCCATAAGCATTGTTGGAGTGACAGACGTATTTCCTTATAGGCAGTCCATCACCTGGGTTTCGATTTCTGTTGCGTATATTCTCAAAACAATCCACTATTCACCATTCAGAAAATTGTTAGTGCCAATAAAAATGTCATGTTTCTTCCATGTCCGAATAATTAAATAGGTTTGTCTCTCCTGCGGGTGCATCTGATTCGGGCGAATCTTATCTCAACTTGCCTGCTGGTGTGGGGTATTTATGACCGTGAACGTGAAACTGTTATGGTGCAACAACTCCTAGCAATCGTTCCTGTTATCCCGTATAACCTAATTAACATGCAGAGCAGGAGCAATAGGTGATACCACTCACGTATGGCAAAATCCCACAGAGGGCTGTTACGTTAAACCACGGCTGACACGGCTTTGTAATACCGTGAGAAAGAAACTAGTATTGAATGACATGAGAATATTATTATATGTTATTGAACTCTAAAAGAAAGTTGTATGTAAAATTTAAAGTAATTACCAACACATATCAAATTGTGAGAAGAAGTCTATTGGTGATCAGAAGCAATTGAAACATTCCTACATTATGTTTTGTTTTTGAACACGTATACTAAGATTTAACTTCAGCCATTCTTGATATTTCGTCTAAGTATGATGCCTATTAATAATTAAATGAAGCTTATTTCATGTCTTTTTTTTAACGGAGACAGTGTTTGTATACACATTGTGATATAACAACCAAGATCTTTCTTTCATACTTTTTGTTATTTTACCATAATAATTAATAAAAATTTGGAGGTAAAATTATATTCAATATTATTTACTTATATATTTATTGAGCATCCGAATTGGCAGAGTGGTTAGAACGCCTGTATCTTGCGGCAAAGGTGCCGAGTTCGATACACGGTATCGACACGCTCCAGTCTACCCAGCTGTAAATGGATACCTGACTTTGCTTGTGAGTTAGGCAGGGAAAATGCAAAAAGGAAGGGAATTGGTCGACCCACCTCTCGATGCTGGATTTAGTATAGTGAAGTCTCTAACACTTCACTCCACTTTGGTAGTATCTGCTATGGGACCTCCTTTACCTTATATTTATTATTCACTGCCCAAATTATGATCCCACTACACGTACCATACCGATACCTGTTTGGAATCACTTTGAAATAATAATTTCCTACCATATATTTTAGACAAAATTAGAAACATTTCATAAAATTTGTTTACACGCTATAAATTAATATCATATGAAGCAAACATAAAAATATCTTTACTCTTTATCTCTCCAGTCGTTTGCCCTAGAAAGGAAGGAACGGTGGAAATATTTGCCTAATGGATTATAATTGCTGCAACGCAGTGCTATATACCTATTTACTTTTTTTCAGGCAATAATTATAGTACAGTGCTTCGTGCCTGAGTTAAGTGCCTGTTACCTAGGTAGGAATCACTTGTCCAGCGTTCACTACCTGACGGTAGCGTGAACTGTACAGTGCGTGTTGGTGGTTCAGTACTTCCTGCCTCCTACACTAGGTCCAATGGATTTTTCAGGATGATGGCGCCCACTGCCATATCATTTGAGAAAATAATCATGTGCTGCGAAATTTTTTTTTTCCATCTTTCACGGTCTGTTAGGACTTTTATTTTATTTATTTAATTTTTGTACTTTAAATGCATTTCGGTTAATCCCCCATGTCGCCGCTCAGTGCGTCCAAGAGCCGGCTCTGTGTGGTGGAATTTAAGTTGTAATCACACTTTCACCATCAAGGTTTATGTACACCTGAAGCTGTAGTTGTCATATTTTGTGTTACAGATTTTGATCAATGATATGTCATTTTGAAGGTAAACGAGTGTTCCCTTATAACAGGCTTAAAGGACCGAAATATACTACTCGTCAAAAGTCAAAAGCCACTTAGAAAAACCTTGGTTGAAACCATAAAACAAATCTGATATAAACGTAATTGGTATCAGTCAAAACGGCATTTATTGAATACCAAATTGACATGTCACGTAAAGAAATGGAAACACACATTCAAACGCAATGAAGCTGTGAAGTGTGTCACCCACCTTTTCAAAAGTCACACAATAGATATTGGACAAAAAGACATTTCAAAATAGGGTATGACCACCGTTTGCAGCAAGGCATTCAAGACAGCGTAGACGCATCGAGTCCACAAGGGTCCGAAGAGTATCCCGAGGAAAGCTTGCCATTCCTGAAGCAGAAATGCAGTCAGCTGTGCAACATCCATTGGCAGGGGGTGATTTGTTGACAATCTTCGACAAAGGACATCCCAGAGATGCTCAATCGGAGAAAGGTCAGGTGAATGAGCTGGCCACGCCATCCTGATGATCCCATGTTGCTGAATAAACTCATTCACCACACGAGCTCGATGGGGTCGAGCGTTATCATCTTGGAGGATGGCATTACCACCTATGGCCTCCAGAGCAGGCTGAACAATTGGTCTCAAGATTTCGTTCTGGTATCTTGGGCCGGTCAAGTTGCCTTGGATGATGTAGAGTGGGGCCCTGCCGTGTCTGTAGAAGCCACCCCAGACAATGACAGAACCCCTACCATAACGATCCACCTCTCGAATTGTGTCATCAGTAAATCGCTCTCCTGGTCGTCTCCAAACTCGACCCCTGCCATCATTGAATGACACATTGAAGCGAGATTCATCAGTGAAGAGAACTTGACTCCATTATTGCCTTGTCCATCGGATGTGCTCGCGACACCAAGCAACACGGGCTCTGCGATGAGCAGGAGTAAGAGGCATTCTGACTGCAGGACGTCGAGCAGCCAGTCCAAATTCATGTAAACGTCTGCGAACGGTGCTTTGGCTGATATTAACGTTTACAGTTTGTCTCAGCTGACATCTTAGAGTGGACAAGTCACTGTTCGATGGCGCAGGGCTGACAACAGGAGGTACGGGTCATCATGTCTATTGGTGCATCTAGGGCGACCTGGCCGGTGGCGACCCTCCACACTTCCTGTGGCCTGAAATCTCTCCAAATTCTTTGGATAGTAGAGTGTGACACTGCAAGCCGTCTAGCAACCTCACGGACAGATAAACCACTTTCAACCCACGCTATAGCCCTCATTCTTTGTAATGTGTCAAGACTTCTTCTCGGTGGCATGGTTTTTGCAAGTGATGAAACTACCCTAAGTCTGCTGATTGTAAAACAAATTAAGAGTGAACTCTGTTCACGAAAAGTCGCCATTGCACGTGGAATGTCAATCAGCACGATTACTTTACTTGTTTGGTTGTACGGAAGTTTGAAAAAACAGATTAAAAATATGAATTTATGGTCAGCAAACCAAATTGCACGTGATCACCATGGTTGTCGGTGAGTTGTTTTTATGCTTAACGTGCATAGAGGACTGTCAGAGGAAGATATTGCACCCATTTTTACTAAAAACTTCCTTCATTTAATCATTCTATGCGCTTATATAAAAGTGTATTGAAAATAATCGGGTGGCCCTTGACTTTTGACGAGTAGTATAATTTTAAGACATAGTAGCTAATGGAGATAATATTAAATGATTTGCGGACAAAAATGCATTAAAAGTGTTTAAATTTGTCATCATCTTTTTCAGGTGCCTGGTCTGGAACAGACATTGGCGATCATGACCCTCCAATCTTCCCCCACATGTAATTTGTCATATTACCATCAAAATTTGGTTAAGGTTTTCTTTAGACTTTTATATTACAGAGTGACGTTCCCTTGTATTGTTTGTCTTGATCATGCATCGCTGGCGAGTATGGACATTGTAGCGGGAGGTTATTTAAAACTATTTATTTATGTAAGAATAGGCTTGGCAGATGGATATCCAGGTGCCAGTAAAGAGTTCTGGTCTTACAAGTAATACCCCAGTCTTAGAAATAAGCACTGGTGTATTGATATCATAGAAATAGTCAAACTGTGAAAATCCTGGCCCAGTTGGTAGGAAGTAGTACCAGGATTTAAGGTGTCTCCTCCCTGTGACTATCTTATGATTACTTAATGTCTAGGGGATAAATAAAATGAACATTCACTTTAAACACCAGGGTAAAATGTGAATAAGTCCTCAGGTGCAATTTAAAACTTTTAATAATTACACTGATCTTCTATTTCTGCTATTAGAAAATGAGCATTTAAAAAAAAAAAAAAATATATATATATATATATATATATATATATATATATATATATATATATATATATATATATATATATATATATTTATATATATATATACAGATATATATATATATATATATATATATATATATATATATATATATATATATATATATATAAAATATTTCACACAATTATTATTATTTCTAAACTAATGTATTGATAGGATTGTCTGTCCTTGTAGAAAAATGTATTTATAATTGAAACCGGTCACTAGAAAATAAGTAGTCTTGTCTTTGTAGACTCAGCTTGAAATGTCCCTCAATAAGTTTAATGAAAACTTGTCACTTTTACTATTATTCACTTTGTAGTCACTCTGACCTTTAAACCATTCTGTCCTCAGGATCTTAATGGTTTGGAATAATCAATAAATGCTATGCTGTTTTCAACTATGGCTGTTGGTTCATATATGGGTGGTCAGTCAGTGTCTTAAATGACACTTATCTTTTCAACTTGACAATGCTGACACTGAACTGTCCTTTGTAGATATCAGACTTGGTAGACCCAGCTATAGGAATATCAATGACCAGCTGTTGTTCACTCGTTGGGTCCTGCACTTTTGTGGGATTGCCTCTGATGAACAAACACAAGCTTCTGACACTTGACAGTCTGGGGTGAGTTATTTCATGGAAACTGAAACATCATATCAGCCTTGGCTAGTATCTGGCTAAAGTAACTGTCTAGACAAATGCTCCAGTCAGTTATCAGATGTCGCAGTTTATACAATCATAGTAAGTAAGGACTCCCAGCTTAATTTCTGATGTCACATTGTCTTTCTTCATCGTGATATCACCAATGGATTTTGTTTTATCTGGTTTGTTCCTCTCCTGTACTGCTTATGACCATCCCTCTCTTCTCCAGCTCTTCCTTCCCTCCTGACTTGCAAAGATTGTCTAATGTTGGATTGGAGATGTGGCCTTTGTTTCTGATTTAGCAATCATTCTGGGCAAACCATCTTAGTTGGGGACATCTATTGGGTCAGCAAATATCGCCAGCTCTGAAACCATAGATAGCCTGAGGTTTGGATCTCTTTTATCATTCCCAGTCGCACCCCACTGAATACTTTCTTGTTCTCTCCTTACATGCCTTGATGACATCGTCCATAAGGAGTATGGTCTATAGAGCTCCGAGGTATTTAAAGTGGTCGACCTGATCCAGGATATCACCTTGTCTTACACCAGTGGTGGTCCTGAACTCTTCTGACTTTCCTTCCATGGATTTCTGATTTAGCAATCAGGGCAACATGTCATGTTTGCTGCTTATGACCATCCCTCTCTTCTCCAGCTCTTCCTTCCAGACTTGCAGGTTGGATTGGAGATGTGCCTCTGATTTAGCAATCAGGGCAACATCATCAGCAAATGCCAGCTCTGAAATATAGACCTGTCTCATCTTCCAGTACCCCACTGAATACTTTCTTGTTCTCTCCTTACTTGCCTTGATGACATCGTCCATAAGGAGTATGAAGAGGTAAGGTGATAGGATATCACCTTGTCTTACACCAGTGGTGGTCCTGAACTCTTCTGACTTATGGTTTGCTGTCCTCACATAATTTCTGCAAGACTTGTAGAAGCTCTGTATAGCACGAATCAGAGGTGCTGGAATATTCTTCCTTGCCAAACAGTCCCAAAGTTTGCTCCAAGGGACCCTGTCAAACGCCTTTTCCAGATCTATGAAACAAAGATGGATCTCACTCTTATACTCAAGGGCTTTTTCACTCAGCTGTCTGAGTGTGAAGATTAGGTCTTGAGTACTTCGGTTTGCTCGGAATCCGCACTGGACCTCATCCAACTGTGGCTCAGCTAGGCGTCGGAGTCTCTGCTCTAGGATTCTAGAGTAGATTTTACCAGGGACACTGAGAAGGGATATGCCTCTATGGTTTCCACACTGTCGATTGTCACCCTTTTTGAAAACTGGTGTTATGATGGCGATCTCCCAATCCTTTGGTATGGTCTTGTTGCACCATGCTGCCTGTAGGACCCTTAAGAGTAACAGGTCGCCTGATGCTCCCATGTACTTAACCATTTCTGGTGTTATACCATCATGCCCTGCTGCTTTGCCCATCTTGATTTTCTCCAGTGCTGCCTTCAGTTCTTCCATCTTTATGTCATCTTCATCACCATTGGTTTCCTCTTCTGTGCTAGTGGTTATCATTTCTGATGTTTGACCTTGCTCACCATCAAGGAGTTCTGAGAAATATTCTTTCCATCTTTCCATTACTTCCTTCGGGGCAGTAAACAATTTGCCTTGCTTGTCCTTTATAAATTTGAGAGGGCATTGTTTTTCCTTCCTCATGTTCTTTAGGGTCTTATAGAACAATTTCTGGTTTTCTTGTGCATCTTTTCTAGCTTTTCTCCAAATTCTTCCCAGGACTTCTGTTTTGCTGCTAGCACTTTGTTCTTTACTTCTGTTCTGAGTGTCACATATTCTCTATATTTTTCAATTTGTCATGTTGTGTTTTTAGCTCCTAAGTATTGTTTCCATGCCATTTTCTTCTCTCTTATTTTCTCTTTGACTTCCTCTGTCCACCAAGGTGTCCTCTTTCTATGGTTCCCAAGTCGGACTTCACCACATGCTTCTGCAGCAGCTGTCTTTATGATATCCTTGAATTTAATCCAGAGGGTTTCCAAGTCATCAGGTTGTTCTTCTGTGTTGCTCACCGCTGCAGCAATAAGCCCCTGATATCTGGTCTTAATTTCTGGCTCTCTCAGCTTGTAGGTCCTAATGCTCATTTCTCCTGCTCGTTTACTTGGTTTCTTGCGTGATGTTGAGCAGTTCCTAGGCTCAGCAACTCTTTCAGTTGTTCGTTTGATTGTTAGCAGGTAGTGATCACTTCCAATCTCTGGCCCCCTCCAGACTCTTGCATCTCGGACATATTTGAATGAGCTTCTCCGAACAATGGCATAGTCGATCACTGACTTCTCATTCTTTGTTGGTTCACATCTAGTGTATGCATGTATGCGCTTATGGGGGAACTTTGTGTTTGTAATGATCAGATTCTGCTTACTGCAGAATCTAAGGAGTCGCTTTCCATTGTCATTGAGAGTATCTTCTCCATATCTTCCGATAACTCCACCCCATCTAGCATGGTCATTTCCAACTCTGGCATTAAAATCTCCAAGCATGATAACTTCATCTAGGCAGTCATCCACTGTCCTTTGAAGCAGCTCGAAGAATTCATTCTTGACCTCTGCTCTCTCATCCTCATTTGGCCCATACACTATGACCAGGTTGACTATGGTTTCTCCTTCTTTTAGTTTCACAACCATAATGCGCTCTGAGACAAAGTTCCACCCCTTGATACTATCTTTTTGATTTTGGGCCACAATGCAACCCACACCCCCTTTAGCTCTTTCGGATATGGGTACACCACTGTAGAGCAGCGTGTTGCCATTGAGATCCATGACTCCTTGTCCTTTTTTCTTTGTTTCCGTTATAGCCAGGATTTCTAGTTTTGCTTTCCTCATCTCTTCCACCAGCTCCTTTTCCTTCCCATTTATACTTCTTGTGTTCCATGTTCCATAAGTCGTAGTCCGTAGTCCGTTCCAGTTCGTCGCCTTTAGAATCAGTCCGGTTTTCTCTCTTGTGTTACTCGTAATCGTGGTTTAAAGCAAACAGGTGATTGGCCTGTTGTGCCTTTGCATGGTGGAGGGGCTGCCTCCTTACGGCCTCCATGCAGGCCGCCCTCCTCCTTTTTCATCCGGGCTTGGGACCGGCATAGGCGGAGTTTTTCCAAACCACATCAAGTACACATGTAAATACTGATGCCATTCTTAGCATCTACACAAACTTAATACACTATTAGCTAAAGTGAGTGACCGACTGACCAAGCGATCAGGTTGCTTTCTTCTGTAGCACAACTACATGATTTTGAAACTGAAACCTGGCTGTGGAACACTCGAGTTTACCAGCTGTAAATGGGCACTCAGTTGTGCTCTCGAGCTGGGAAGGAAAAGGCAGCGAGGAAGGGGACTGGACACCTAACATCGTAAAAGCGGTATCTTCCATGATGAAGCTTCTAACACTTCATTTGCCTATGACAATCTCTGCCATGGGACTGCCTTTATCTTCGTAAGCGATAAAGCAATTAATATGATAGATGTTATCTTCATTTGGCTGTGGGGCTAGTTGTGATTCGTTTGTGTACAAGCAACAATCATCCACATAGCACATGTTTATATCATATTAAAATTAGCAATACGTTTATACCGATAATTATTCTACGTGCATATTTTGTGAAGACTATACGAACCTGCAATTAAAAAAAAATATTATACATGATAGTTATCATAATTTCGCTTACCCTCAGACTCCAGACACTGGACTAAATATTTCTGGCGATCCGCTCACAATTCAGATGGAATATGTGTAGTGGCGAGCTCTGCCTCCAGCCTGTCTCAAACCTACTTTCAGTGTATCTTTTCTGTTTAGCGCTCCGCCTTTTATAAAGATCTGGTGGACGTATCGGGGGGCAATGACGTCACAGACTAAAACTCGGGCTGAAATTTCTTCCTGAAGCCGTGATTTCACAGGATCTGTGCGTTGCCTGAAACTTTCCCTTTCTCATCCTCGGCTTATATATTATTCATACTGTTCCATCCTATCTTGTTTTATACAGCCGATATATCTCTATTTTCTTATCCATGTAATTTCACAAACTGTTATTTGTTGATTTTAGTATTTAGAACAGAAGTGGGTTTACAGGCTTTCTGCTTAACTGTGGACAGCCGTAATACGCATTGATCTCCGTAAATGATAACTTCCTACTGTTTTTCCTTATATACAGTTATACACAATCCTCTCCTGGAATAAAAGGCGAAATTCTTTTCACAATAATTCCATTTTGCTCCTATTATCCTTGCCGATTGCCGATGTCTCATCGACAGTTTGTCGATACACCGCCATTTTGTAAGCGGCCGGTCCCGTGATAAGCGAGAGGTGAATGGTCTGTAAAAGTATGCGAAGCCGCGTTTGCAATGTATTGAAACCAATTTTGCGACAGACATTACAAGGGGATGTCACTCTATAATTATCATCATCAGTTGCCATCTCCACAACGAAGGTTGGCTGTAATGGATCTCCAACGTCTTCTGTCTCTTGTCTTGGTGGTGCACTCTGAGATACTCTTTCCTGTCCATCTCTTGATGTTATCTTCCCACTTATAGCGCAGTCTTCCCCTTGCACGTTTGCCTTCAACTCTCCCTTTTGTTATGGTCTTCTGCAACGTGTTATGCCTTTTTATGTGGCCAAAGTATTTTAGCTGCCGAACTTTGACCTCCCTCATTAGTTCTCTTTTCATACCTAGATTTTCTAGGACCTCCTTATTTGTTTTCATCTCTTTCCATGAGATACGCCCCATTCTTCTATATATATCCACATTTCAAGAGCCTCAATTCTTTCTTCCAAATGCTTATTCATCGTCCATGTTTCTGCACCATACAGAAATGCAGAATATATATAACACTTTATGATTCTCAGTTTTAATTTGTGAGATAACTGTTTGGATTTCAGTATATGTTTCATGTTGTTGAATGTAGCTTTGGCCATTCCTATTCTCTTCTTGATTTCTGTTTCACATCTGCCATCTTCTGTTATTATATGACCAAGATATACGTAGCTCTTGACTTGTTCCAGGATTTTCCCATTTACGCTTATCTTTAATGTGGGCTTATCGTCTGTTTTGCTAATTATCATAGTTTTTGTTTTCTCAATATTAATGTCCAGTCCATATTCATGACTTATACTGTTCACTTGCTTCACTAGTTCTTGTAACTCCTGTTCGCTTTCAGCTAACAACACGGTATCATCTGCATATCTAAGGTTTATTGACCTTCCACTGATGTTCAGTCCTGGTATTTCCTGTATCTGTTTGAAAATTGTTTCGGTGTATAAATTAAATAGGCAGGGGGACAGCACACAACACAGCACTCTATATTATACAAGTCTAAAAAGAAAATACTCAAAATTGTATTTTCCAAGGCACATTATGCTTTTTTCTTGGTGATTCTCAGACAATGTATCTATTAAGAGGAAAATGATAAATGAACACACAAGCTGACTAATATTTACACTATAAATTGACAAAACTCAACGTTTGAAAATGATAATTCCTGTGATAAATTAAACACTTGGACTGGGTCGGATAGCGTTTCGGTCACAAAACCTCGGCGCTCTGATAGGGGACAATGTCCCAGCCGCTGAAATTACTTGTAATTTTTTTTTTTTTTTTTTTTTAAATAAATAATGTATGAAAACTTGAGCCTTGATGGAAAAGAACTGATTTGTGTTGAAATAAACGTGACATTTTAAAAAACAAAATGCTATCTGTTATTATTACAATTATAGTGCTGTAAACACTTAAATTAATACATACGTGTTGCAATTGTAATATAGACTAAGCTGATCTGTCAACCCACAGATCTACACTATTTGTTTCTTGTTTATTTAAAACTTTGAAATTTATTTTTCCAAGTTTAATTAACCCAGAAAATGTATGGCAAAAATAACAAAACAAATTAACTTGAATTTTCAATAAAACACATAATTTTTTCGTTTCTTTAAATTTATTATTTGGTATTGAAAATGAAAAAGAGAAACGGGAGCAGTAGAGCGGTCAAAATTGTATGTGCTCTGGCTGCGCTCCAGCTTCGGACAAAAAGCAGCTGGTTCACTGCTTCATGTTCCAGCTCCAAAACAAAATCAGCTGACCCATTTCTCCATGCTCCAGATCCGGGCTCCGCTCCACTTCCCTGGAATAGACAATGAGATATACATTAAAATAAAAAGAATACAAAAGTCAACATCAGCTTTAATGGCCTTGGGATATATCCGGTATATCATCATCTCATCTCTGTGGTAAAGTACAGTGATACAGCGATAAAATCATAAATTATATATATATTAAAGTCAAAATAATAGCAGTAGAAATAAAATTAGTAAAGTTGTAACGCGTCTTCTTCCCTGCGCCAGAAAACGCATCGATTTAAGCAGGACAGAACATAGTGAGAAATCTTATCGCCACGTTGGTAGTATTAGCATTTATAACGCGCCCGTCAAGGGTTAACGATAAAAGATTGAAAATTCAACTAGCGCAGTGGTTCCAGTAAAGATAGAAAGAATAAAACCCACGAACGCATAAGAGTGAGAGAGCGGACACCTGCTGCCGGCTTGTCAAGTGTTAGAGGTTTGAATTAGCTACTCGGGCCAACAATGCGAGACGAGGCCGTTAGCTTGTGTCGAAAACGAAGTCGCAAGTTTGAAAATTTAAAAATACCCCGCTAGTCCAATACATTTCTAACCACAGACACTGTGGAAAAATATATATATACACACACGCATAATTACTTCCTATCGGGAAAAAGGGAGATCTGAGGCGATTTTTATAACATTCAAGTAGTGGAAACTTAGAAAACAACGAACACCAAAATGGAAAATATATTGAATTCTTTATTACTAGGTTTATGATCATAAAAGTTAGCTAGTCTAAGAGCTGGTAGTGTCCTGATGGGTAATATGCTTTCGAATCAAAAATCCGACAGATAGAAATAAAGTTATAGACAAAAGACGGTATCTGTTGGTACAGACAGACCAACACATGCTCGTTTGGACTTGCACTAACGGTGACTTTTTTTACGCGTCCTTGAAAAAGGCAGGAAAAGGTTACATGCAGTCTATTGTAGAAAGGGGCAGAAAAGGGGGAGAAAAAATATGGGATGGCTTAACACCAAATATATTTAGCAGTAGAAATCTAAGAAGGAGAGAGGAAAAAACTTGGTAGTGTCCAAAAGTCAAGTCTGTTTTTGTTTTTAATTTCAAATTTTAAAATTGTCGTTCGTTTATTGGCCAAAGACTTTCATATTATTAAGAAAATTCAACGGCTTGACGCCATTTGTAGAAGATAGTCCCGAGAGCAGGACGTTGTGAATTTTGTGAAAAGTGATTAGCCTTAATAAAGCAAATGTATATGAAAGTATAGGCATCACAGTCCAGCCAGCAGTACATCTGGAATCTGCTATTCAACGTACCTGTGTTTTTTTTTCATTGAATTCTGGTAAGACCGACATTATTCATATATCTTTTGTTTAAAAATGTGAGTGAGAGATGCTGCCATCACGACTGTAAGTAATCAGGTACCAAGCTGATTTGTGCAGGGCCTGAAGGAGAATTAAGATAAAACACATTGCCAGTTTTGTAAATGCACATGTTTTGTGAAATAAAATGTTTTCTTAGGTGACCAGAGGGACGCAGCTCACCTATCCCATTGTATGGTAGAAAAGAAAGATTAATAATATTATTGCAGATGCAGTGCCGCCTTTGTAGGAGAGACATGTGAACAACCCTGGTACACTGTGGAATGGATGTGCTGGATTGGTCCATTGGATATGACCCAGCTCTTTATTTCTTATGTATGCTCTTTTGTATATAAAACAGTCTAAATAAGATATCACCCAGGAGACATTGTTTATGTTTATTTGGTTGGGCTCCACTTGTCACCTGTGGCGGTTTAGAATCTACATGTGTATATTATAACTTGATTCTTTTCATTTTGAAAAAAGTTACAATTATTACAGGGTCTTATCTGGCACTAGTCCGGTGCCAGAGTTCTATGTGAAAGCTGTTGAGGAGTTTTGGAGTCCAGTAGTGATAGGGTTCGCCAGTTTCCCCCCTATTACTTTTGGAGCAGTAGTCATTCGGCAGAAAGAATTCAGACAGTTCCAGTGGGCCAGATAAGTGAAATATCTGGTACCCTAACAGTACATCAGCTATAAGAGCAGCATACCCCTGTATTCAAGAAATAAAACATTTCCCTAGTGAAATTAACAGAGACAGTGTATTTTAAAGAGACTGGGAGTGATTAAAGAATCCCAAACAGCCAACTAGTGTTAGAAACCAGTAATAGACAGATTTTAGTAACACCATTAGTATAATTTAACAGTATTTGGTTGGACACTTGTCCCTGTGGGTCTAAATTTACATGTGTATATATATCTTGAATTCTTTACATTTTTGAAAGTCCTGACCAGAAGAATACTAGGCTCAGGACCAAATAAATCATACAGAAAATTATTAATTGTACAAATTTATCTGAGGTGTTATTTCCTTAATCATAGACCTTAATACATGTTTGTGTAGAGGTGTATTATTGTTAAAGTACCATCACACCACACTTGCATATCCCTAGACATTAGACGTAGCTATAATTCATACTAGTCAAGAATAAGTCTGCTTGAGGCCATAAGGTGGTAGCAGAAAAGTACCCTGATAATTCAACCCTAAATTTGTTAGAATCAGGGACCTTCACAGCTGGCCTCATTCAGTACAATAAGGAAACATATCAACAACATTTCATAACATCTAAACCCACCACAATAAATTGGGGTCTCTTCTTCCGGGATTTGAACTTGTTAGTTGTTTAGTAATTTAAATATTGTAGCACTAGTGTCCCCAAAAGTTATAAAAGTATTTAAAAGGGAAAATAAAAGCTGACGGACTGTTGAGAGCCAGTAATTAGTTAATTGATTGGTTAATTAATTAGTTAGTGTTGGCACTCTGTTAATTAAGAGTTTGGAAAATTATATTAGATCATTGTAAAGATTGATATTATGGCCGACCTAGCAAAGTTCAGATCTGCTGCTGTGCTGGCTGCAAAAGAGATGAATATGGATGGACCAGAGTTGGTTCAGTATGTCATTTCAGAGGTGGATAAATTTGTTGCACGTGATAGAGAGAATAGGAAGTTAGAAGCAGAAAGAAAATTAGAGGCTGAGAAAGAAATTAAAAGGTTGCAGATTGAGGCTGACAAAGAGGCTAGGGCATTGGAGGCGGATAGGGAGGCTGAAATAAAGCGGCTCCAAATTGAAGAAAAAAAGGCCGAAAGGGAAGCAGAGGAAAGAAGACTGGCTGCTGAAAAGGAGGAGAAGAGAAGGGAAGCAGAGGAAAGAAGACTGGAAGCTGAAAGAGAAGACAAGCGATTGGCTGCAGAAAGGGAAGCTGAAAAGGAGGAGAAGAGATTACAGAGGGAGCACAAGCTGCGACTAAAAGAGTTCGAATTTCAAGGCCATGCTCCTAAAAATGTTGCCAGCCCTTCTACCTCCTATGCCACTGCTAGTCAGGGAGCCTCAACTTCAGCTATGGGGTTCCATTTAGACCATTTTGTTGAGAGGGACGATGACATTGAGTCATTTTTGTCTAGATTTGAGGTTTTAGCCACCACCTATGGGTTGGAGAAGGAAAGGTGGAGTTTAAAGTTATCTCAGGGGCTGAGGGGAACTTCTTATGAAGTGTTTGCCAAGATGAGCAAAGACGACCAAGACAATTATGACATGTTAAAGAAGGCTCTTTTGCTAAGGTATGAAAAGAACGGAGAATTTTACAGGAAAAAGTTTAGGAATGCCAAACTACTGTCGGGTGAGACCTATCACCAGTTCTCTGCACGGTTAGAGACGTATTTGGAGAAATGGACTGCTCTGGGGAAAACCCAAGATCTTAAAGAGATGATCCTTATTGAGCAATTGAGAGAGTCCATGGCTCCAGACTTGAGAAAGTTTCTCAAGGAACAAGGTGCAGAGAGGCTGGGTGAGTTACTTAATGTCGCTGAGAGGTATCAGGCAGCCCAGGCAGAGGTAGCTGGCGCTAAAAAATAAACAGACTGACAATTTTAAGGCTCCACAAAACTCTACTAGATATGATAACAAAGATCAGGGGAACAAAGGTAAGCACAATTTTGATAGGCCACGCAATGATTTTAGAAACAAAAACCCACAATTCAATGATAGGAAATATGATGAAAGAAAACCTTTTCATCAAGGTAGATTATATTGCAAATGGTGTAAGAGGGAAGGTCATGACATAAAATTTTGTCATAAGAAAACTTCTGGATTTGCTGCTATCAAGATGGGGAACAAGGGAGGAAAGGACAAACCTACTGGACAGCAGGAACCTTATCACCCCCCAGTGTGTGAGGATGTAGTCTGCAATGGGGTCACCATTAGGTGTCTCTATGATACAGGCTTAGATTTTGATTCTGTTGTGAGTGCGCACTTGGTGAACCCAGATCAATATACCACGGAAACAGTGGAGATACAAGGGGCGACCACGGACATACCACTTATGAAACTTCCCATTGCCAGGATAACGGTGAAAACTCGCTATGTGGAAAAAGTAATCAGAGCAGCAGTGATCGACGCACCCATCTACCCTCTGATATTGGGGTGTCGTTATGTCTTCTTGGGGAATCCCAAGAGACCTGTGGTCTTGGCAGCCGTCCAGACCAGATCACAATCCAGAAAGGAAGAAGATGAACCTATAAATACTCGTCCAGAAGAGATGAGGAAGGCACAGGTTGAGGACAAGACACTCAAGCTTTGTTACAAAAAATTACCTAAATGCCACACACCTCCAAGCAAAGGGGACTATTACATGAAGAACAAATTATTATATAGGAAGACCGGAACTGGAACAAATGTTCACGGCCAGCTGGTTCTTCCTACTTCATATAGAGAGAGAGAGTGTTGGAATTAGGACATGCGATTCCCTTCAGTGGTCACATGGGGATCAGCGCAAAAGGACAGCGTATAGCTTGTCATTATTTCTGGCCATGAATAACGGAGGATATAAAGAGATATGTAAAATCCTGCCCAGAATGTCAAAGGGTAGCTCCAAAGCACTGGACTGCTCCAGCAACTCTAGGGGAAATGCCCATTGTGGGAACACCTTTTGAGAGAGTTGCATTAGATATTGTGGGACCTCTCACTCGGACCAAGAGGAGGAACAGTTACATCCTTACTCTGGTAGACACGTGTTTTATGTGGGGAGAGGCGGTAGCCCTGTCGTCAATCGATTCCAAGCATGTCGCAGAGGCATTACTTACAATATTCACAAGGTTAGGATTCCCACATCAAATCTTGACTGATAACGGCTCACAGTTCAAGGGGAAACTAACGGAAGAAGTTTTCAGGATCTTCCAAGCCAGGCACTTTCATTGTAGTCCGTATCACCCCCAAGGGAACGGCCAGGTAGAGAGGTTCAACGGGACTCTCATTTCTATCCGGAGAAAGCTGGCACATGAGAAACCTGATACGTGGGACGAATACCTGCCCGCTGCGTTGTTTCCGTATCGGGAAGTTCCACATAATTCAACCGGGATGGCACCCGCAACCCTGTTATTTGGGAGGCCAATAAAAGGTCCTTTAGAGGCTTTGTTGAGGACCTGGACAGATGAGAAGGCAGAAGAGACTGTTACCTCATCATACCAATATGTGAACGAGCTGACCACTCGTCTTAAAACTGGCTGGAAACTTGCAAATGATAATCTCAGACAAGCCAGGAAAAAACATGCTGCCTATTTTAATAAGAAAGCTAAGGATAGAGAATTATTTGTGGGAGAGAAGGTGCTTCTTCTACTGCCCGGCAGCCATAACAAACTACAAATTGGATGGCAAGGTCCATATACTGTTCTAGAGAAGGTGTCTAGGACAAATTATAAAATCGACAAGAAAGGGAAAGAGAAAGTATATCACGTGAACCTTCTAAAGAAATATCTGGACAGGGAAATCCAGGAAGGAACATACTTAATGTCCTTGTCGATAGCAACAGGGATGAAGAATGAACCGCTCACATCCCATGAGTATCCCTTGAAAACATGTGAGACACCGGCACAAGTAAAAGTCAGTAAACACTTGACGAAAAAGCTTTGAAAGAGGAGATTGAGTACCTATTGAAAGAAGGAATTATTTCTAAAAGCGAATCTCCATATAGTTCCAGTGTGGTTTTGCTGAGAAAACCCTCTGGAGAACATCGTCTGTGTATAGATTACAGGAAACTGAATGCTGTCACAGAGAATCAGGTGGATCCATTACCTGACACAAATCAATTATTTGCCAGGCTAAACAAATCAAAATATTTTTCGAAGGTGGATCTGAGCACAGGCTATTATCAGATTCCAGTGAAGCCTGAGGTCAGACCTTATTTGGCATTTAGCACTTCGGAAGAACATTATGAATTCAACATGTTACCTTTTGGGTTTAAAAATGCTCCGAGTGTATTTTCTAGGATGATGCGAAAATTGTTGGATCCACTAAATAACCCATGCATCACAAACTTTATGGATGATATCCTCATTGCTACAGAAACATTTGAGGAACACATTAACTCTTTGACTATGCTGTTTGATAGAATAAGAGAGGCTAATTTGACGGCTAGACCAACAAAATGTTGTATTGGTTGTAAAGAGTTAGAGTTCTTGGGACATACTGAGTTTCAGGGTAGTATGACCCCTGACCCCAAGAACCTTGAAAAATTGCAGAGAGCACCTAGGCCATAAACAAAGAAAGACGTGAGATCTTTCGTGTCGTTGTGTGGATTCTATCAGAAATATATCAAAAATTTTAACTCTATTTGTGCTCCTCTGACGGATTTAACTCGCAAGGGAAATCCTGATAGAATTGTTTGGTCAGCCCAATGAGAATCAGCCTACCAAGAGTTAAAGGAAAAACTTACAAGCAAGCCTATCTTGAAATTACCTGATTTGAGTCAGGAATTTGTGGTGAGAAGTGACGCAAGCAATGTGGGCCTGGGGGCTACGTTGTTGCAAAGATCATCGTCACCATAGGGAGAGCTGAACCCAGTCACTTATGCTAGCCGCAAGTTAAACATAGCGGAGCAAAACTATTCAACAAGCGAAAAAGAATGTCTAGATTTGATCTGGGCAATACGAAAGTTCCAGATCTATCTATATGGTAGAACATTCGTGGTCCAAACGGATCATCAGCCTCTCGTATTCTTATCACAGGCCAAGCATGAAAATGCCAGATTATTAAGATGGTAGTTATTATTACAGCCATATCAATTTACCATTGAATATATTCCGAGGTCACTGAACGTTGGTGCAGATTTCCTCAGTAGGCATACCTGTGATCCAAATCAGAGTATTCACCAGGCGTAGGGAGTTGATTTTGTCTATGTGTATCACAGTTTGGAACTAGCATCAGGCAAGTTCTTAAGTGGGGAGATGTGTGGTAAAGTACAGTGATACAGCGATAAAATCATAAATTATATATATATATATTAAAGTCAAAATAATAGCAGTAGAAATAAAATTAGTAAAGCTGTAACTTCTTCCCTGCGCCAGAAAACGCATTGATTTAAGCAGGAATGAACATAGTGAGAAATCTTATCGCCGCGTTGGTAGTAGTAGCATTTATAACGCGCCCGTCAAGGGTTAACGATAAAAATTTGAAAATTCTACTAGCGTAGTGGTTCCAGGAAAGATAGAAGGAATAAAACCCACGAACGCATAAGAGTGAAAGAGCGGACACCTTGTCGTGAAAAATTCTAAATCCACATATATAAATTTAAAAGTAAATGTAAAGCTTAACGATGTATTTCAATAGAGGGAAAGAAGAATGGTTAAAGACCCGTGCTTTCCAATAGCGTACACCTACGTTGTAGAATGCCATAATGGCTGAACCAGAAAACCCCTTTTTCTGCTCCGTCTGCATAAAACTACACGCGGTTATACAAATACAATTAGTACTGTGTTTCTTAGAAAACCTTGAGATACGCAAGCTGCTTAATGACCTAGATACACAAATACTAGCATTAATGAATTATATACACTACATAAACGAAAAGACAGATGGACTTAGGATAGAGAGACAGAGAGAGAGAGATATTGAGGAACGCATGCAACACTAACACGCAGTCGCGCGATATAAAATAATGCCACCCCCAAGCGAAAGGCATGAAGCACTAATTTTTTTTCTTCAAATAGACAGTGATAAAAAACACTACCAATACACGGTTAGGTTTTAAAAAACATGTTTAATGCTTATTAGGAAACATGACATTCTACTGTTTTATGTCTAAAATCCTGACATTAGCCTGACAGTATAGAAGACGCCCCATAGTATGGAAGTGAGGAGGTGGTAACAGAACGACTATCCTAGAAGAAAATACATATTTTGAACGCAGCCACTTAGCTCCCTTAAAACTTATATATGTGGGTGCCTTAGGACTTGCTGACAAAGAATATGTTAGGTGTTAAGCAATTAGTTTAATAATTAACAAATTATAGCCAAAATACTATAGTGAGGGTGTCAGACAACACAGGATCATTTTTGCTCATACTGGTGTGTTTGAACAGTGTTTTAGAAGAAATGAGGCCACCATGTTAAATCCGATTTGATTGGCGGGAATAATATGTAAGGCTAAACATGATTAGTCGAATGCAAATACTATTTTTGGTTGTTAATAGAAACGATAGAAAGAGTACATTTTTTTCAAATGCTTTTGTAAACATGGCCCCATTGGCTAGACCATTTGATATAGTCAATTAGGAGCGTCAGTTCAGGGCCACATTTTGAAAATAAACTTATTGAATAGCAAGTGCGTTGAGATCCAGCTCATATTTTTCTAAATAAAAGCCTGGGACAGAGGCAGATCGGAATTGTGCCATAATTCATCGATAGTCAACGTATTTGTTTATATTTCCATGAATTGTGGTAAGCTAGACATTTGATATCTTTTTGATGAAAATTTAATGTGAATTGATAATGTATGTCTGTATGTATGTGGTTCAGTAATAAACAAAAGGCAAAACCTAGATATTGCTCCAACATGAACAAAACTTCTCGCAGAGGAGTGAAACTGCATGGGATTGCCAAATAGTACTATGACACCTATCTTATTGAATAGAAGGAATTAATGCTGGAATTGCAGACGCGTTGTAACCATTGGGGAGAGGAATACTGGTGTAAATTGTTTCAGATGAAGCTAGCAGTTGGACTACAGCGCTGAACTCGATGTTTGTTATGTATTGTGTTTCAGTGTGGAAATAGATTATAAATTAGTTCTGAAGGGAGGTACAACCTTCTTGTTTCAGGGACCGTGGTATTAACATATTAAAGCAGCACCTGGTCTGAGTTTTGCTGAATCCATAGGCTGGTAGCATACTCCTTTGTCAATATATCGACCAGTGTTGGTTCTCAAGAACACGGTGAAGCAAGCGAGCAGTGGAGACTATTTCCTGCCGCCCACCCAGAAGTTAACAGTTCGTGGCCAGAGCAGCTCAATCTTATGTACCCCCCCTCTAAAAGTGACAGTATATTAAATAAAGAGGGACAAGTAATTGTTTCCAATGACAGGAACTGTGAACTTTTCTAATACTATTTCCACAAGAAACAGACACCTGAAGTCATGATGATAAACAACCACCTAGCTTGAAAAATCCAGTATTACCTCATAGTACTACATCACAACTGACACACACATTGTGATAATAATAATATATGGCAATACAAAGATCATATCTATAAATAGTGTACATACAACTTGTAATTACATTTGATTGTGATTCCTGGTTCACTTTGTAGTTGAATCAGGATATCTATTATTGGAAGAAATTAATACATATTTTTAAAGTTAAAACTTGACTTATTAAGATAGTCTTATAGAGTGTTCTATGTGTGTAAGTGTCACAGTGTTGTAAAGAGTTGTGGATTAAACTAAATTGTTTATCTGTCTGTTGGTTGTTATGAACATACACTTCATCACTTTCATAACCCTAGACATTCAACGTAGTCATCACAATATTCCAGAATAATTCTGACTGAGGTCTAAATGTGGTAGCAAAGTAAGGTTATCTGTAATACTCCACACTTATTAGATACAGATACCTTCACAGCTGATCTCAGCCAGTACACTAAGTCCCCTATAAATATTTAAATCATCCCACTTTACCACATATATTGGGGTCTCGCTCCCGGGATATTGAACCTTCCCCTAGCATATATATTGGGAGTAATTCACTTCTGGAAATAATAAAAATTAAAAAGGTATTCTTGGGTGGAAAAATAAGGTTGAGCTCTCGGTGCTTGTGGTTGTCCTTAGTTAATTAGACATAGATAAAATTGTTTGGTTAAATATTTTATACATTTACCTGTTAGAAAATGGCGGACCTGGCCAAATCTCGATCTGCTGCTGTGCAGACTGCTAAAGAGTTAGGAATGGACGGGCAAGTTATGATTACTTATGTCACTACTGAATGTGACAAATATATTGAACGGGAAGAAAGAAGATTAGAAAAAGAGGCCGAAAGAAAGTTAGAGGCTGAAAAAGAAATTAAGAGGCTGCAGATTGAGGCAGAGGCTAAAGCATTGGAGGCAGATAGGGAGATTAAAAGGCTCCAATTAGAAGAAAAGAGACAGGCTGCTGAAAGGGAAGCAGAAGAAAAGAGACAGGCTGCTGAAAGGGAAGCAGAAGAAAAGAGACAGGCTGCTGAAAGGGAAGACAAGCGATTAGCTGCAGAAAGGGAGGCAGAAGAAAGGAGACAGGCTGCAGAAAGGGAAGCAGAAAAGGAGGAGAAGAGATTACAAAGGGAGCACGAGTTACGACTAAGGGAGTTGGAATTTCAAGGCCATGCTCCTGAAAATGGTGCCAGTCCCTTTACCTCCGATGCTACTGCTAGTCAGGGAGCCTCAACCTCAGCTATGAATTTTCATTTAGATCATTTTGTTGAGAAAGACGATGATATCGAGAGCTATCTAAATAGATATGAACTATTAGCTACCACGTATGGGTTAGAGAGAGAAAGGTGGAGCTTAAAGTTATCTCAAGGGCTTCGTGGTGCAGCTTATGAAGTTTTTGCCAAAATGAGCAGAGATGATCAAGAAAATTATGACATGTTAAAGCAGGCTCTTTTGTTAAGATATGAAAAGAATGGTGAATTTTATAGAAAAAATTTAGGAATGCTAAACTACTGTCAGGTGAAACCTATCACCAGTTCTCTGCACGGTTAGAGACATACTTGGAGAAATGGACTTCTCTGGGGAAAACCCAAGATCTTAAGGAAATGATCCTTATAGAACAACTAAGAGAGTCCATGGCTCCAGACCTGAGAAAGTTTCTCATGGAACAAGGTGCAGAGAAGCTGGGTGAGTTACTAAATGTTGCTGAAAGATATCAAGCAGCTCAGGCAGAGGTATCAGGTAATAAAAAGAAACAGGTAGAAAATTTTAAGGCACCACAGAACTTTAATAAATTTGATCCTAGAGATCAAAACAAAGGTAAGCACCAGTTTGATAGGCCACGGTATGACAATAAAAATAAAACCCCACAATTCGATGAAAGGAAATTTGATGAAAGAAAATCTTTCAACCAAAAAAGGATGTGGTGTAAGAATTGTCGGATGGACAATCATGATACTGACCATTGCAGAAGGAAACCTGTGTATATGGCCACCCTTCAGGTCAGGTCGACCTCAAGAAAGGAGGAGGATATCCTGATAGATACCACTCCAGAAGAGATGAGGAAGGCGCAGGCTGGGGATAAGACCCTCAAGCCTTGTTTCAGGAAATTGTCAACTTGTCATACAACTCCAGGCAAGGGAGATTTTTATATGAAAAACAAGCTGATTTACAGGAAGGCCGGAACTAGATCCAATGGTCACGGACAGTTGGTTCTTCCAAAGACATATAGGGCAGAATTAATAAGGAGCTTACATGTGAAACGAGATGGGGACCATGAGAAAATAGGTACCATCATTCAAAGGGTAGCTCAAAATTATTATTGGCCCAAGGCAAGGTGGGACATTGAAAATGTTGTAGAGAGGTGTAGCATAGCACATGAGGGAACACCCACAAGTGGGAATATTGATCAGGACCTGGACACGCCACGGGGCAAACGTAGGCCTGACACTGAAAAGAAAAATAAATTTAATAAAGTGGACCAAGTGGAATGGGAAGCCCCTTTTCACGGACAAGCTTCAATTAACTGTTTTACAATGGCCACTATGCAGAGAGTGCAAAAAGATGTCTTACCCCAGGATAAGCCGAAAATCCCTCAATCGGACTTATGTAAACTGGATGAAGAGGATGTAGAGAGGAAATCTCTCATCAAGAATTTTAAGTGGGGAGAAAGCCCCAAGAGAAAAATTGGTAGCGGTCGATTTGTGCATGATGATTCTGGGAGGAAAAGTCATCACAACAGAGCTTCGAGTGCACAGGACCTGACATGTGCCAGGAAAAATAAGTTTCCTAATTTAAAAGTCCATATGTAACTCTGTTAAGAACGTGGACTGATGACAAGGCAGAGGAAAATATTACATCCTCATACCAATATGTGAATGAGCTGACCACTCGTTTAAAAACTGGCTGGAAACTTGCCAATGAAAATTTAAGACAAGCCAGGAAAAAACATGCTGCCTATAGCAACAGGAAAGCTAAAGACAGAGATTTGGTTGTGGGAGAGAAGGTACTGCTTCTTCTACCTGGTAGTCAGAATAAATTACAAATTGGATGGCAAGGTCCATATACAGTTCTAGAGAAGGTGTCTAGAACCAATTATAAGATAGATAAGAAGGGGAAAGAAAAACTATATCATGTGAATCTCCTGAAGAAATATTTGGAAAGAGAAAATCAGGAAGAGACACACTTGTTAACCTTGTCCATTGCAGTGGAGATGAAAAAGGAACCACTTTCATCATTTGAATATCCATTACATCCTTGTGAGACAGCGGCACAGGTGAAAATCAGTACACATTTAACTAAAAATCAGAAGGAGAGAGTGCAACAGGTTCTAGATGATCATACAGAGGTGTTAACGGACCGACCGGGGCATACAAACTTATTGGAATATGATATGAAACTGATAGACCCCACACCTGTCTGTATGAAACCCTATTCGATTCCTTTTGCTAAGGAGAAAGCCTTGAAGGAAGAGATAGACTATTTGTTGAAGGAGGGAATAATTTCACACAGTGAATCTTCGTATAGTTCCAGTGTGGTACTCTTAAGGAAAACCTCTGGAGAACATAGACTCTGTATAGATTACAGGAGACTGAATGCTATCACAGAAGGACAGGTGGATCCATTGCCGGATACAAATCAGTTGTTTGCCAGGCTAAATAAAGCTAAATATTTCTCAAAAGTGGATCTGAGTAAAGGATACTATCAGATTCCAGTAAAACATGAGGTTAGACCATACCTAGCTTTTAGTATCTCAGAGGGACACTATGAGTTTAACAGATTGCCATTTGGATTGAAGAATGCGCCTAGTGTCTTCTCTAGAATGATGAGAAAATTGTTGGATCCTCTGAATAACCCATGCATCACAAATTTCATGGATGATATCCTTATAGCAACAGAAACATTTGAGGAACACATTGACTCTCTGAACATGATGTTTAATCGACTTAGAGAAGCGAATTTAACAGCCCGACCAACCAAATGTTGCGTTGGATGTAAAGAATTAGAATTCTTGGGACACACAGTCCATCAGGGAAACATGACCCCTGACCCCAAGAATTTAGAGAAACTAAAGAAAACTCCGAGGCCACAAACCAAGAAAGACGTGAGATCCTTTGTCTCATTATGTGGTTTCTACCAAAAGTATATCCAGAACTTTAATTCCATATGTGCACCGTTAACTGATTTGACACGCAAAGGAAATCCAGATCGAATTACATGGACAGCACAATGTGAAGTGGCATACCAGGAATTGAAGGAAAAGCTCACAAGCAAACCTGTCTTGAAATTACCTGACTTAAGTCAAGAATTCGTTGTACGAACGGGTGCCAGTAATAGCGGGTTAGGTGCGACCCTGTTACAGAAATCAGATGCACTAGATGGGGAATTAACCCCAATGGCATATGCTAGCAGAAAGTTGAATAAAGCTGAAACCAATTATTCAACTAGCGAAAAAGAATGTCTTGCTGTAATATGGGCAATCAAGAAATTCAATATTTATCTGTATGGGAAGGCATTCAAGTTGCAAACGGATCACAAACCCTTGTCGTTTCTAGCGCAGGCTAGGCATGAAAATTCAAAGTTACTCAGATGGTCCTTACTTTTGCAGCCATTTGAATTCAGCCTAGAGCATATTTCTGGAAAAACCAATCTGGGAGCGGATTTTTTAAGCCGCCATCCGTGTGACGAGAATCACCGTAAGCCCCAGGAATAATAATAAATTTCTCTATGTGTATATAGAATTATAGACTGACATATAACGTCTGTTTTAAGTGGGGAGAATTTGTCGTGAAACATTCTAAATCCACATATATAAATTTAAAAGTAAATGTAAAGCTTAACGATGTATTTCAATAGAGGGAAAGAAGAATGGTTAAAGACCCGTGCTTTCCAATAGCGTACACCTACGTTGTAGAATGCCATAATGGCTGAACCAAAAAACCCCTTTTTCTGCTCCGTCTGCATAAAACTACACGCGGTTATACAAATACAATTAGTGCTGTGTTTCTTAGAAAACCTTGAGATACGCAAGCTGCTTAATGACCTAGATACACAAATACTAGCATTAATGAATTATATACACTACATAAACGAAAAGACAGATGGACTTAGGATAGAGAGAGAGAGAGGTACTGAGGAACGCATGCAACACTAACACGCAGTCGCGCGATATAAAATAATGCCACCCCCAAGCGAAAGGCATGAAGCACTAATTTTTTTTTCTCAAATAGACAGTGATAAAAAACACTACCAATACACGGTCAGGTTTTGGAAACATGTTTAATGCTTATTAGGAAACATGACATTCTACTGTTTTATGTCTAAAATCCTGACATTAGCCTGACAGTACAGAAGACACCCCATAGTATGGAAGTGAGGAGGTGGTAACAGCACGACTATCCTAGAAGAAAATACATATTTTGAACGCAGCCACTTAGCTCCCTTAAAACTTAGATATTTGGGTGCCTTAGGACTTGCTGACAAAGAATATGTTAGGTGTTAAGCAATTAGTTTAATAATTAACAAATTATAGCCAAAATACTATAGTGAGGGTGTCAGACAACACAGGATCATTTTTGCTCATACTGGCGTGTTTGAACAGTGTTTTAGAAAAAATGAGGCCACCATGTTAAATCCGATTTGATTGGCGGGAATAATATGTAAGGCTAAACATGATTAGTCGATTGCAAATACTACTTTTGGTTGTTAATAGAAACGATAGAAAGAGTACATTTTTTTCAAATGCTTTTGTAAACATGGCCCCCATTGGCTAGACCATTTGATATAGTCAATTAGGAGCGTCAGTTCAGGGCCACATTTTGAAAATAAACTTATTGAATAGCAAGTGCGTTGAGATCCAGCTCATATTTTTCTAAATAAAAGCCTGGGACAGAGGCAGATTGGAATTGTGTCATAATCCATCGCCAGTCAACGTATTTGTTTATATTTCCATGAATTGTGGTAAGCTAGACATTTGATATCTTTTTGATGAAAATTGAATGTGAATTGATAATGTATGTCTGTATGTGTGTGGTTCAGTAATAAACAAAAGGCAAAACCTATATATTGCTCCAACATGAACAAAACTTCTCGCAGAGGAGTGAAACTGCATAGGATTGCCAAATAGTACTATGACACCTATCTTATTGAATAGAAGGAAATAATGCTGGAATTGCAGAGGCGTTGTAACCATTGGGGAGAGGAATACTGGTGTAAATTGTTTCAGATGAAGCTAGCAGTTGGACTACAGCGCTGAACTCGATGTTTGTTATGTATTGTGTTTCAGTGTGGAAATAGATTATAAATTAGTTCTGAAGGGAGGTACAACCTTCTTGTTTCAGGGACCGTGGTATTAACATATTAAAGCAGCACCTGGTCTGAGTTTTGCTGAATCCAGAGGCTGGTAGCATACTCCTTGGTCAATATATCGACCAGTGTTGGTTCTCAAGAACACGGTGAAGCAAGCGAGCAGTGGAGACTATTTCCTGCCGCCCACCCAGAAGTTAAGAGTTCGTGGCCAGAGCAGCTCAATCTTATGTACCCCCCCCCCCCCCGGCCCCCCTTCTAAAAGTGACAGTATAATAAAGAGGGACAAGTAATTGTTTCCAATGACAGGAACTGTGAACGTTTCTAATACTATTTCCACCAGAAACAGACATCTGAAGTCATGATGATAAACAACCACCTAGCTTGAAAAATCCAGTATTACCTCATAGTACTACATCACAACTGACACACACATTGTGATAATAATAATATATGGCAATACAAAGATCATATCTATAAATAGTGTACATACAACTTGTAATTACATTTGATTGTGATTCCTGGTTCACTTTGTAGTTGAATCAGGATATCTATTATTGAAAGAAATTAATACATATTTTTAAAGTTAAAACTTGACTTATTAAGATAGTCTTATAGAGTGTTCTATGTGTGTGAGTGTCACAGTGTTGTAAAGAGTTGTGGATTAAACTAAATTGTTTATCTGTCTGTTGGTTGTTGTGAACATACACTTCATCACTTTCATAACCCTAGACATTCAACGTAGTCATCACAATATTCCAGAATAATTCTGACTGAGGTCTAAATGTGGTAGCAAAGTAAGGTTATCTGTAATACTCCACACTTATTAGATACAGATACCTTCACAGCTGATCTCAGCCAGTACACTAAGTCCCCTATAAATTTTTATATCATCCCACTTTACCACACACATGCTGCCGGCTTGTCAAGTGTTAGAGGTTTGAATTAGCTACTCGGGCCAACAGTGCGAGACGAGGCCGTTAGCTTGTGTCGAAAACGAAGTCGCAAGTTTGAAAATTTAAAAATACCCCGCTAGTCCAATACATTTCTAACCACAGACACTGTGGAAAAATATATATATACACGCACGCATAATTACTTCCTATCGGGAAAAAGAAAGATCTGAGGCTATTTTTATAACATTCAAGTAGTGGAAACTTAGAAAACAACGAACACCAATATAGAAAATATATTGAATTCTTTATTACTAGGTTTATGATCATAAAAGTTAGCTAGTCTAAGAGCTGGTAGTGTCCTGATGGGTAATATGCTTTCGAATCAAAAATCCGACAGATATAAATAAAGTTATAGACAAAAGACGGAGTTTGTTCAGATGAAATCCCTTGAGAGCCACGACCGCTCTAGTGTATGTGTACCCTCTATTAGTCAAACCATGACCAAAAGAACAATCATGTACCCTACCCCCAGTAAGCTCATATACTCGTTCACTACACTCTGAATAATTTTCTTGATATGAGCGGAAGGACACAAATGTTACCTACAGGCCTCGCGAAGACGTCAATATTTCTGCAGCTACCTGTGTAGATACTGACCGTAAAAGAGGCTAAAAGTGATCGTTGTTGTATTTATGATGTCGAGACAATGAACAGATAGACGTAGCGCTACTGAACGCCCCTCCCAGTATGTAGTTAATGTCCTAAAAAATATATCTCGAGCGTATAGAGATAAAAATGAGAACCCCCCATTATGTAAGGACATCAAGACAGATCCATCTGTACCCCACTATAGAGCTGCTACATCTGGAACCCTATACTAGCTGCGACTCGACGCCTTCTCCTGCCGCGCTTTCCCTCTTCTGCCCCCCCTTCCGAATGAATTACCTATGGCATCTAGCACCGACCATCTCAGAGTACACATACTAATCTACTTTTTAGTTTAAGAAATCAATGTTGACGAGTGTACGCAGCACAAAACGCCGCCGACCACATGTTCCACGCGCGATAGATCAGTAATCTCCCGGAAACACAAAAATATCGACGTTACAAGTGCCCATAAAAAAAAACTTTTTTTATATATATATGTGTGCTGAGCAGTAGTAATGTTCGCGCCTCGCTAGGGCCACTTCCGCATAGGACGACTTTATATGCCCGTGTAGTAAATCACTTATCAAAATCTGCTGTCTTTCTGCGTACTCAATGACTAGTCATCCTGTTCCTTTTGCACCAATGTACCAGATAGTACAGAACCCTGGCTTGAACACACCACGTCTAGCCCCGATGACCGCCACCGCCATGATAGGAGACTTACAGTAGAAGTGTCCCACCACCTCCTTGTCCCCCCCCCCACCTCTCACGCCGCCTAGGTCCGTGTATATAATCACTCGCACAGTTATTCCACATCTCCCTCTCTTAATCTCCCGCCCCGACACTGGCTCGTCGCTGCACTGACCCCCCACTAGCGCGCTACGCGCGAAAGGCCGTCATCCCCCAGAGGCTATACCCCCCCCACTGTACAGAGATACCACCCTGTGCGGCCCACATTCGCCTGCGCACTTCCCCCTAGTGTCAGAACTCGCGTAATACCCAGTGTCTCTACCCCCTACTCCAGAGTATAAGTGACCTCCGGCACTGCTATCCCTGTCTGTATGTACAACGACTTGTCAACGTGTCATATCTTGTCTAAAACGCCCCAACAAACTCTGACTAAAAACTTGTAGTGCGTTATTACTCTCCGGTAAGAGGACTCTATGTGTAGTGTATCCGCTGCTCTTATGTATCAGAGACTACAGTGTGTGTCCCGCCAATGCACCTCGGCCCTCATAGTCAGTAGACGGCCTCGTACCATGTGTCTATCCTTGGAACGCCATACGCTGCTCGCCGAGGCTAGAGAAGAGGCGCTACAACAACACTCATCAGTAGTGAACGGCCGATTACGCCTCGTCTGGCGATAACCCCCCTCTCCTAGACCCCTCCTCTCGCAGATGCTACTCCCCCTCGACTGATATATTGAGGCGCTCTCTGACCCGGCGAATAGACTAGAGAGCCACTATCGTGTGGACAGCCCCCTCTACCATGTAGACCAGTGCCACACAATGATCGTGCGCTGCAGAAATGAATCTGGTACCACCGTATAGTCCTAGCCCGTCCATCCTTAGTCATGTCTTGATATGCTCCGGCTCTCGAGCATTCTTCTGCCTGTCGAAGTCTCAGAGTCTCGCCTAATTAACAGACTATGAATCTATCCTCACTTGTCGATATAATGTGTATATGAGAAGACCACGTGTATCTCTCTGAAGATAGCGCTCTTGGGACTCGAATTAAGGGCGAAAAGATGTCTACTACTCACCACTATAAATATCATGTGTGACCGTGTTTGATCCAGCGACATCAGTATCATCGCACCCCCTCCCGCAATCTCTTCTGTGTAGACTACCCTCACTCCCCTATCCTCTAATATATGAAGACTCTACCCCCCTCATAACAGCCCTCCTCGCGGCGGTTGCCGCTCCCCCACTCCGCCGCCCTGCTCTCACGCTGGCGTGAAGTTCTGTAATCTCAGTTCAAATCAAAGAGACTTAGTAATGTCTCCCCCTTATTCCACATGGGCGTGTGCTGCTCCCTCCTATACTCGAGTGTTGATGGTAGTCCCCCAGGCTGCACTAAGTCCTGATCCAGAGCCTGCTGCCTGCCTAGTGGATCACGCAAGTAGTATCCCCACGAGAGAGTACAATACTGAGTATATCATATAGATAAGTGACTCAAAGCCTACTGATAAGTGCATCCCCATCTGCGACAACCCGAGAGTTACTTGTCGCCTTGTGATTTATGACTCTCTTCTAGGCTATCTCCTATACATCGAACTTTCGTTTGTGTAGCCCTCCGTGAATTGCACGTAGTTGTTCTGAATGTTCCCTCGATCAGACAGCCGTGTCCAGGTGAGTCTCCCGTAGACATTATAAGATCGATAGACATGATGTCCTCCGTAACATCGCTCTGAGCGTAGTGTGAATTAAGTCAACTGCGTACATAGTGATTGTGTCGCAAACATCCCAAGTGTCAGTGATGCCCTCCGATGAGAGTCCCGGTGGCCGCTACCATTGTATAGAGAAGATACAGAGTGTCTAAACTCCAGAATACAATTAAGCGTTAGCTCAGCTAAGTGTACGAGCAGTCATCGCGTCCCCCGCTCTCCTGACAGCTATGCGCTGCCTCCTCACCTGTTCACCCCTATCGTCTACTTCTAATCATCCGGAAAATACACGCTCTTCTCAGCTCGAACATTTTCATCAAACTTCAGAGAAGAATGTCACAATAATAACTCTCGTACTCGAGACCTTATTACAGTCTCTGGAAGAATATCTCCCCCGCCCCCTCCGCGCCAGACCAACTTCCAACCATACTATCTCACAGAAAGACACCCCAACCATCTCCGCCTCCTCGTAGGATCCAGTGCCCCTAACTCGACGCAACTTGGCACATGCAGAGCCACAGATAGCCCAGAGCACGTCCCTCCCACTGCATCCGTCCTTGATGCGACTCAGCTCATCCTTTACGCCCCCCGATATCCCCCACGTCATATTGTCTCGGTACCCAACCCTCCTCCGATTCGAACTACGCTCCACCTTGTATCTCCTTCGAGTCGGACCAATATCCAATCTAGCCACTACCTTATGAGCACGTAGTTTGCGCCTGCTCTGATCTATATCTCTACCACGCCAGTGGCACTCACAGTGCTACATCACCCCCAGTTACAGCACTAGTGTGTCCTGCCTGGAGGATTCGCTCTGCCAAACCCCCAATACAACCCCAAAACCGCTCTTCTCGTAGAAGAGTGACCCGTCATGCCTCACGTTAGTTCTACATGCCCCCACTCACTCTCCCCCCTTGTCAAGTCTCATGAGTACACACTGGAAGTTTCCTCTAACTTACTCGGACTAAAAGTGATCTTCTTCGATGTCTGTGCTCATGCCACATAGGCATGTTTAATCTACACTATCCTAAACATACGACAAGCTTGTTTAGTGCTCGTTTACTAGATCAAACGTGATCTCGCCAAAAACTATCTTCTCACAACTAAATATTTATCTACGAAAGACCATGACACTCCACTCTGACCACCCGACCATCCACAGCGACACTCCACACCAAAACCCACAACAACAACCCACACTCCCCTTCCGCTGCCCCCCCCCCCCCAATCCACACACAATACAACACCCTATAAATCACGATCATATACAGACAGATGAACACTTGCACCATAATCGACTTTATCCGTCTCACAATATACCTGACACTGAATGTCTCAACTCTTTACACGTCCCACACTCTACTATGACATCACACTCCTATACACCCCCCCCCCCCCCCCCCCCAGATATGACCCATCACCTCCCACCACCCCTCTCTCCACGCTCGCACTCATCCCCCCTCAGCGCTCCCCCCCTCCCCCCCAACGCCCCCCAGCTTGTGTGTGTCATACGACACACGACTCGATCACATCGAGACTCAGCAGAGACAGAGACCTACCGTCCTCTAGAAGAGAGTTAGTATATCTTGCATTATAACACCCAGCGCGTGCTAGACTCTATATCTGATCATCTAACGTACATAATAAGAGCGCACATACTGTAGACGAGACGCTCCACTCTATATCTAATCTCATACAGAAGCCTCTATCTCGCAACACCACATAATAATATGACCGATCACGGCAAATCAAGTCAGTAGGTGAAGAAGTCGTATAGGATGATAGCCATGTATGTTCGTGATCTACTGGAACTCAATACGCAGGCACTGTATGAGAATTCAAGATCGAAAGTGAAGATGTTTTAATGATTCTTTAATCTAATGAACATGAGTAAATACTCACCGTATTCTAACTGATTGAAGGTGCTTATAATTAGGAATAGACAGATCAGACGCTTTTTACAGAATAGATTCACTAAGAGCTACTTTAATGTAGACTCACAAACTAGCCCGATCTATGTAGAAAGATGGCATACACCTCATTTGTCAGAAAATCAGTTGTCTGAAAATAGTGTAGGAAATCTCATGCAGATCCATTCAATATATACTTATATTATATGTGTATCAAGCTCTATCATTGTGTATCACCACACTCTGTGTGTGTATCCGATTTGAACCAAAGACCCAGATAGGACTGTGAAGTCGTAAGAAGTAACGAGTACTGCGAATCCCGAATAAAGAACTGCCTCATACGAAATATATATATGTAGGAAATGGAAGACACAAAGTGGCTGGGAATGTGAAGGTCTACTGCAGTTCTAGACACACGTACCATCTGAGCGTGGTGTTGAATAGGCGTGAAAGTTGTCCGTTACACGCTGTTCCGTCAGTATTATATCTATTCTTAACACCTCTTTTATATTTATAAGATTATATATATAAATATATAAATAAATATATATAATATATATATATATATATATATATATATATATATAAATATATATATATATATATATATATATATATATATTATATATATATATATATATATATATATATATATATATATATATATATATATATATATATATATATATATATATATATATATATATATATATATATATATATATATATAAAATTGTAATTTATATAATATAAATTATATAATTTTATAAATATATAATAGTAAAATATAAATTTATATAATATAAATTATATAATATAAATAACATTTTATATTTTTCTCTATTTTGGCTTCCTTATCTTCTATGTTTTGTTTGATCTTTTCAGTAAGTGAGTAGTCTATGATTGGTCTATGATCTCATATATATATATATATATATATATATATATATATATATATATATATATATATATATATATATATATATATATATATATATATATATATATATATATATATATATATATATATATATATATATATATATATATATATATATATATATATATATATATATATATATATATATATATATATATATATATATCCATACATACATACATGTATATATTTGTGAAAATATTTTGAAAAAGGAGTTAAAATGAATAAAGGTGATTTAACAAAAACGGTTCATGAAGTGATATCTTCTTTTAGAAAATTGTTTTCTTCATCCATAGATGGAATGAATTATTGGTGGATATTTTGAGTCCAATCTGTGTGTCACTGATTTTCACTTAACTGTCCAGGGCTGTCACTGGAGTCTGGTGTAGTTGATGCTGGTTCTCAGTAGAGTTTAGACTGTACCTTCTCACGACAGGAGTCGAATGACATTTGGAATCACGCTCGTTGCACGAGTAAATCTCACAAATGAAACCGCTTTGAATGTCCTCTGGATCCGTCTCTTACATGTGGTGTCCAGAGCTGAGCACTAGTAGCTAGTACCAGAAACTAAGAGACATATAAAATCGAATCTCCCGTCAACTTTTGATCTTCAGATGTAAGCATCAAAAGCCTTTCGCTTTCCTCCAACATTTAATCTTCATCTAAACGTTTCCATGTCCATGACATGAAATAACAGGCCATCAAGGCATACGAAAGTGTGTTAGGAGAGCGAAAGAGTGCAATGAATCATAGTACAGTATATAGCAGTCTGAAAAAGAAGTGTTCACATATAAATATATTTCCAATGAGGACATAATCATCCACTTTCTCTTCCCTATGGAGCCTGGGGCTACCTCTCCTAATGGTTCCTTTCTAGGAAACCGACAAGAAGCAGTCGCCAACTCTTGCAGTGGTGGTTTAAACGGCAATTTGTTTTACGTGATGAGGTTGCCAGCCTTTCATACACAATTTTACATAAATAAGTATTATTGTACATGTAATTACACATACATGAATAAGAAAATATACATTTTAAGACTTACCCCGTCGTAGAAGTGTATATATCCAGACCATTTGTCTATAGTATTTCACTGCAGTCGTAGAGGTGCAGACTTCATATGTGAGCTAATGATAATTGGTAATTTACAACTCTTAGCGTTATCAATTGAGGAAGATTCCTCAGAACTGTAATTCATATTATTTTGACAATAGTTTTACATTTTTAATTTATTAGTTACTCCTTAAATTGTATCACGTCCTACGAAGACACCTTTTACTATCTCATCTGACGGCTAGTCCTCCCTGAATGACGAGAATTGAAATCAGTGACGAATCTTAAGACCCTCGACTCTTATAGTCAAAAATTCGCTCACATGAAATTTTAATTTAGGCTAGTTTATTTTGTTTAAACCAGTTGCCTGGTAGGGCGTTAAATGTTTTGTAAATTTCACCTATACATGTTTGATATTTTGGGAAGGGTTGCTCTTCGCAATAGATGGGTAGTGCTGCCAAGTACTGACAACGCTGGAAATTATTACGTGGTATGTCTTGCCTTAACCTTTAGCACGCTGCATTCTTTTCCCGAAAACTTGCCCTGCAGCTGCATTCTTTTTCACAACCCCCCGTTTTTATAGTGGGCGACTTGTAACGTCTATAGTTTTTGTGTTTCTTGGACAATTGCTATCATTTTTGGAATTTATATAAATAAATGAATGATGAATCTGATGATATAAAATTTGTTTGTGTACATGTTAGATGTGATAGGAAGAGAGGAAAGGAAAGATGAAAAAAACGAAAAAAAAATTTTAAAAAATAAAAAAAAATTTTTTTTTTAATTTTCAAATTAAAAAAAATAGCCAAGAAACGAAGAGTCCATATCCCTTGCATCTCAATGAAAGTCATTTGACCAATACAAATGAAATGACGATCTTTTCATTACACCCATCATCAGTAGCAAAGCAACAAACGCCCTTGTCAGCAGTGACATTCGGCCGTAACCCTAAACCTTTCCGATTAAACCTAATCCTAACCCCTAAAATTATACATACTAGCAATGCCATTCTACTTTCGTTTCCATCTCTGTCATCCAACATATTCTGAGAACCGATATCAGCGCTTATAAAGACAAAAATCTCCTCATCGCATCGACGTCAGAATCCAATAAAATTAGAGCGAAAATGGCCGCGTGTTCGATGCCGATTCATTTCGATTAAAAAAATTCACAGAAAATAAACGCGAATGCACCCATTACTAAGACCGATCGGAAACGGAAGTTAACTCTCTCTCAGATAAGTTTAAAACTTAACATCCTGGGGTGAAGTCACGTGTACACACATCCTAATGCTAGAAAACGAAAATATCCGCTTGTCAACGTATGTCGACAACAGCTACAATACGCCAGTCCGACGTCTGTGTTTATCTAGACAAAACACTCCGGCTTTGTGTCAGCGACCAGGTCGTACTCTATTATAATAGCCGCACTAAGCGCTGACTTCCAAAATAAAAATAATAAACATGCCAAGAGTGGTTAAGCTGGTGTTATCGCGGGAAGTTTACTTCCAACGAAAAAATAATTGCCGGTAAATACTGATGTTCGGGAATAAAGCAACGATGAGCAGACTAGATGCACCTGCGAATATATTACCGAATGTCAAAGGTGACACGTGAAGATCTTGAGCCTATATATGGAGGATGGCACAACGGTGTTGAAAGCCTATGCTCCTTGGGGAGCCAAAAGCGTAATGAATGACTATTTTTGTTTTGCCTCGTCTTAACGAGGCGCGGCTCGTTCAACCTAAGCACTGAGTCCGTCGGTTTAATAAGGGCGCTTGTCCAAATATAAAAGACCTTGTGGTCTGAATAACATAGAATTGAATGAATGAATAAACACTGAGAAAATAGTGAATATAAATAGTTTGCCCATCACTTCAATTTGTTGACCTAATAATGTGCCACCAGAATCTTTTAAAAGCGTATGCGGTTTTCTAGGAAGAAGATTACTAGAAGGTACTAAAATGAACCTGAAGAAGAATGGAGTGGCTAGACGTGCGTAGTAGCAAAATATTCATCTGTCATCATGCTTTTGCTAAACGACTATAAAGAAGTAATAATTAATTACATAGTAATTGTTTCTTCCTTACTAAAACAATAGTTTAATAATTAATTATACAGTAGTTGTTATCTCCCTTAATAAAACAATAGTTTATCTCCCTGAAATAAAATGCATGTAAAATCGTTATTCCAGGTTTTTTCAAATGTTCCTGATGGCATTTGTGGTATCACTGCTGATGTATTATGCATTTGACACCGTGTGTGAGCGATAAAATCAGATGCACAACATGGGTCTCCATTAGCATGTTAAACATGCGACTGTTTGCAAGCCTCTTGAGTGTAACTGTCGCGTTTTTAACTTCTATATTTACTTAAATCTCTATGCATTCGTTGCTAGTTAAAATGTCAAGGTTGAGAAGCCCCCGATTCCGAAGACACGAGAGGTTTACTACATTTCTTGATTTACTGGTTTTTCACCACTTTCGTAAAAGGTTTACCGCAGTTACGAGATAATAGATTACTTCAGCAATGTTTTATTTTTTTTACTACAATTACCTTATTTGGTTCAATAAATAATTTACACAAGTTATAGTTAATGAAACTACTTTAAGGTAGTTTGAATCCTACAGTTTGTGCGCGTCATTTCAAATTGCAAATATTAACAGCCTTCATTGCTCTCAGAAGCAGAAAAACAATGCGAGTAAAATGATCCTGGAGCCATTTGTTTCAATTCAGGTCAGTTTATATTTTGATTTTTTAATTTGTTTTATTTTGTGTGATTATTATTATTATTAATATATTTATATTTTCTTTCATATTATTACTGCTGTTATTATTTGTTATTTCTTTATGATCGAATCCTGTAAGTGTGTGCTGTAATGTTACTGTTACGTGTTTCATTACATTAAATTAATAGCTAAACTGCACGTGAGAATGAAAAGATAGTTTGATAGATGAGAGAAAGGAAGGGTAGAATGTACAAAAAGCCTGCGCTTTTAATTCTCAATCTTTTGACATTAGAGTTCGCTTACTCATTCGTTCTTTAAGATAGAAAATCTTTTTTGTTCTATGTGAACAAATGACAACAAGTGTTGTCCACACTGGTCCATTATCTCAGGTCATAGTCAGACCCGCCCATGATAGTCACTGTCTGGCTTATTTTTCACCTTCTATGTCGATCTCAATTTTTTTTTTAAAATTAAAAATCATACATTTTCCTTGCGTGTTCCACTCACGGGCATGCGTGGTTATACTGGTTTGGCGTTGCTTTGTAAAATTAAATAAAGAGAGATCCCCGAGGCCTGTGAAAGTGACATAAATAAATAAATACACATAATCGGGTAATAGCAGGCACTCGTAGGAAATAACGAAGTAGAAAACTAGACAACAGAAAAACAACAAAAGTGATAGGCCTACCGGGGATTCGAACCCAGGACCATTTGAACGGCAACAACATCTCGTTACGGGAGTGAATCGTGACTGTCCATCCTGCCAACTCGGCCCCACAAAAATAGTGCTTCTTGGACAGGGGTCATTAGCACGAACCCTCCTGGGGACAATTTTGCAACTCACTTGATTTTATTCAGGCTTTTTCCTTGAGCATCATCATTCCTTTCCGTTCCCCGTGGAACATAGGGCTGAAACAGTTGCTCTCCATCGATTTCTATTCTGGGCTGTTTCTTTCAGCTGTGCCCAAGCCATTCCAATTTCCTTAGTTTCCTGTTCCACCTTGAGCATAAAGCAATAATATTTGAGACAACAAGTAACAAAACTAGTGACAACGTTTTATAATATTTCTCCATGAGCTATTGGCAATATTCTGGTGGAATCCTTAAAACCACAAAACATCTCAGAAGTTGCGCGTGTCATAATAACTCATAAACCCATCTTCAGCGAGGCAAGTTTGTGCGTTCTTATCCTTTAGTTTAAAATACAAGAGACGTATCGCTGGGATGAGAGAAGAGAAAAAGATGCTGGCCTTGGATAGGGCTCACACGGAGCAGATCTTTTGACAGCATTACAAGAAAATTCTCTTTCTGGAAATCCCAGTGTAAGCGGGGAAGGGGAGACCGAGGATACATGGAGATGCAAAATGGAGACAGACATGAAAATAATGAAGAAGACATGGAAACACTTTGAGCTGTGTCTCGGTTTGTCTCCATTGATCTGCCGTAGTGGTGCACGACAGTTGAGTAGAAGGATGTGCTCAAGATTACTCTTGGCACAGATATAAATAGGAGAATGGCGCTCTATTCAAGGGAGTCTCACAGGGATTTTAGAATGGTAAATACAACAACTGCATCTTCTAAGTTGATTGTAAACTTTATATGCCCCGCCCACTTCTGTGAGAAAAACATAAATGTTACGGTGTAACTCTTGACTCATTTATTTTGAGACCACAGGCGAAGGTAATATAGTAAAGTATTAATTGTATTATTAGCTCTGTGTATACGTATTTTTTTTAAAAATGAGTCACATTGGTCCGAACATCAAATTCACTCGACTAAGTTGTCAACTGAAACTAAGGATTTATACTTAAATATATAAACAAACGTATATTTATTTATGAAATATTTGTAACATGGAGTTCGCGTGTCAGAAATCCGGTTTCAAGCATTTGCATGAGGGAATGTCGTAGATTTTAGATAGGAGAATTAAGACTTGGGTTGGTCCCTTCTGAATAGGTTGGAATGAGTGATAGTCACAGTGTGAGCTGGTGAAAAAAACAATAGAATTTCCACACGTGAGATGATAGAATGTGATATAGAGGCTGTCTTAGAGAATCGGGATAATCTTCTCTCTCACCTATCTTCTACGACTGGTTTTTTTAAAGTGTCAGACAGTCTAAACCACAGATATATATTACATAAATCTCTATCTACTCACGGGCACGCACATACACGTGACGACAGGTACACACACAGACGTGGGAAATCTATAACCATGAATATATATATTATTTGAACGAGCTGACCAACGCACTGATTTAGTTCAAGAGAGATTTTATTATTATCATCAAAAAAAAAATCTTCTCACAACACCAAAAATTACATCAAGGAAAAACATATACAAATAGTCATAAAATTCAAGGAAAATGCTACAAGGATGATAGCCCCGTTATGATCTTAGCTCTAGGTTTAGGCCACAGCCCCGTTAAGAGAACAGATGATGGCCCAAAAAGTTATAGATACATAGGGTTGAGTCTAAGAGGTTTCTTTCTTTCTTGTAAATGTATGAACAGAGTTGAATAATCTGATTTAGCCTAAGAAAAAAGAAACTCTAGCTTTTGTAACAAATTCTGCAGATTAAAAAAGGTTAAGACAGCAGAAGGGTGACAATAATACACCGGTAAAATAACACTCAGACCTGTGTACCCTCATTCATTCAGCCATGGCCTTTCTCACACATATATACTCACAACTTTGCTCGCTGCCTCTGGGAACATAATAATTCTAGGACCTTCACACAGACCCGAAAAATGCAGTCAGCGACCAAGAAATCCCCAGTTTCAAAAGACGTACTGAACTCTCTGTCTCAGGGAACGATTCCTTCGGTGTTCTAAGTTTTCGAATGTCTGATTAAGTCACATAAAATATTGTCCAGGCACGAAAGTTAGCCGAGCACAATGTCATTAGCTTTGGATTCTAGGATTTAATGAATGTCAGATCGGTGTCTTCTATCAGGCAGGTACTATATTTGGTCACCACAATACTAGTCACAATCTCTGTCGGAATGTTACTGTGATTCTTGTAATATTCTTGCCGCCAGGCAGCATGTACATCTAAATTTGTGGAGCAATATGAACTGGCTCAAAAGCCCAATATATATTTCTAGTCCTTAGAAACCGTTAGTGGGATTGCTATTACTGTCTCTCTCTGATGGCCTAAGCACTGTCAGATCAGTGTTACTTGAAACAAAAAAACACCCACGTGGTTAAAGATAGGAACTGTCTATGCTTCACACAAATATGTCTCTTTACTAAACGCTGGCAAGTTGGGTACCACCGTTTCCCTATATGAAAGAAAGAACACATATAAAATAATTTACATATATGTACTCAATATAACTTACATTTTTAATAGCAAGCCGACCGCTTGACTTATAATTAAAACTTCCCGTAAAGTAAGTTATGTAAAAATCAATCATCAGGAATTAGGAATATCTTCGTATTCCGTCAATATTCACTGATGTCGCATCTAGCATTTATAAGTTAGTTATTAAAACAGTTTCGACTGAGTATTTAACAGTTAAATTAAATTCCCTATAGCTACTAGTTTAGTAAGCTAAAGATATAATTTATTATGTATTTCCACTGTAACTCGTCGACTTAGAGAATATAACAAACTATAAATTAAGCACTCTGTTCAAAAGAAACTAGTTAAAATGAAATGCGCGATTTTAACACTTAATCACTTCACAAAATACTAGATAATAATATATTTACCTCAAACACAGCACTACAGGATATCGCACAATTAAGAATTATACGCTTATATTTATGGAAGTCTAGAAGTTCGACAAATTGTCGCAACAAACTAAGAAACTTCGCTTATACAGCTCTACTCTTCGCGAACCACCTGTCTACTGCGATTTATTGAGAAAGAATCAAAATAAAGTTACAAACTCGGGCCAATATCTTAAAATCAGACAAAGGGCCCCAACTTATTTCGCCAAGCGAAATTATCTCCCCTACTCCCAACATTTACGTCAGCTTAACGCGTGACGTAACTACCACCAGTGACCGAGAAATGCGCGTGACAGTTGCAAATCTCAGACAACCGTCTACAACTGCGTCGTACAGATGCCGGGTTTGACACCTTAAGCTAGTGACAGGTGAAAAAAATGGTAGACCAAAAGTCTGCTCTATGTCCAGCGAAACGAATTTCTCACACCCCAGGATCAGAAATCTGGTCGGGCCGCGCTCTGACCGGGGAAACTGCAGACGTATGTCTGGCGAGAACCGTATATTCACAGCTATCTGCGCGACTGACATCTGATGCAATAAGGTTACTAGTCAGTATGAGAAAAAAAAAACGATGATGGGAAAGAAATATATTTTTCGCAACGAGTGATGCGAAAAAATACAGGAAAAACAAGTACGGAAAGATAATAAAATAAAAGGATGCGGGTGAGAGAATAGGAAGAAGATGTAGACAATTTAATGATCAAAACCCACGTGACAGGGAAATTAATGGACTTATAAATTTAAATCAAAGGGCGAACATCCATGACTTATTCAATTATAATCAAAGGGAGATACTCTATAATACACTGAAATAGGGATCAACAGTAGAATTTTACGTCCCTTGAGGAAAAGTGCTGACTCAAGCTAGCTGAGCGAAGTTAACATTTGCACGGGGTTTTATAGGAACGATTGAACTGTTTGTGAGAAAGTCTGATCTAGAAACTTCGGTAAAAGTTGTAGTTGTAAATCGTTGTACAATATTAAGGCAGTCAGATTTGAAACGCGAAAGCGTTAAGAGGTTAGTATAGAGCTCTCTCCCAGGTGTGTGTAACAGATAGTATTTTATAAGTGGCGGGCGCAATCGAGAGTTATTATTGAGAGATAAGTCCAAATGAGGTTGGCTTGCTTCTGTGGTGACAGAAAAGTTTATAATTATCCCCCAGACGCTCGATCGCCTATATGTCACACATGACAGTTTATATGAGTTATTCTGAGGACAAAAGACAGTGTTGCAAGTTTCAAAAAATGTGTGAGGTTTTCAAAATGATTCAGGTATTTTGAACATTTAAAAGTATATTGCTGGTAGGCAACGTTGACCAGTGGACAGTCTAACGAGTAGCATGTAACTTGGGAAATCGTCAACCCTTGCGGTAGGCTAGTATTCTCTATATACACCAAGTAATGATTACAGAAAATGAAGCAGAACAGATGAATTATAGCAGAGGATTTTGAGAACACCATATTACCATACGACGAATTTAGAGGGCAGGGAAAATATCGACAGCAGTAGTTATCAAGTCGTGACCACCATAACTAATAGAGATAGCTAGAAACATTGAAGCAGCAAGAATGAATGAGAGAGCAAGACATAGTAGTAAATATGGGTTTGAACATTGTTGCTGTAGAAGTTTGCCAACCATAGGTGAAGGTTGAGCATATCACTTTTATTACAAATGTTGCTGATCGTCGTGTAAATACACTTCACGTTAACGTTCACTGCTGTCAGAGTGAAGTATATTCATCAAGGTATTGAATCATCAGTCAACTGTCAGTATGTACAGTGTAATCGTCTGTGAGAAAGAAGTAACGTAACATCATCAAACTAAAGCTGCCTACTGTTTAGGGTAGTGATACGAACCCACTATACAATCATCATCATCATCATCATCATCATCAGAGTATATGCCAACGGCCACATATTTTTGAAACAAGAGTTGTTGTTTGACTAGGTCTGCTGGGCTTTTCGCTCTTTTGCAGACAATACCAAGTTCAGGAGTCCTCGGTATTATCTACATTGTAGATATAGGATTTTCCTGTGGCTTTTCTGCCACTCCAAAACGTGTTGAGCTGAAATCATGAGCTCCAGTTTCCCCAGCTTGGCTTCATTTAAAGGATCGCCACATCTGGTTCCAAGCTGGAAGGAAGAAGCGTGTGGCATACTGTGCATTACCGGTCATCCAAGGGGGCTCTCTAAATATGCAGAGCTAAAATACTGTGCTCTGGTTCTGGGCTCTCCCAAGGAATTGGCACAGAGCCACTTCTCAGCTTCCTCTGCCTATCACTGGGTCCATAATGAGATCCTCCTCCATGCAGTCAACCAGATCAAAGACAAAGGATCATGTCTGGGACTCAAGTGACTTATTTAAGCTTAGTGTGCAAATGCAGGGTTCTCAACATGTTTCACCACAATAGAGAATCCCTGGAATTGTGTGAATGTCGCTTAACTGTCCAGCTGCTGTAGTCTGGTGTAATTGATGCTGGTTCTCCAGTGATTGTTTAAATGTTCCTTCTCTCTTCATATATCGAAAGACTGGCTGGGAGCACGTTCCTTGCGTTGCAAGAGTAACAGCCTCAAATTTCACCGCTTCGAGTGGCCTCTAGACCCGTCTGTTATAAGAGGTGACCACAGTTTTAGTACTAGTAACCAGTACCAGGAACTGAGAGAAAATAAAGACTTGTATCTCCTTTCAGTTTTATGTCTCCTGACATAACCTTCACTTTCCTCCATCATTTCATCTTTCTCCGAATTTTACCCGATGCCCATGAGCATACAATTTGTGACCCTCGAGTCAGATGAAAGTGGTTACGGAGAGTGGAAGAATGCCAATGCCTTATAATTATACACAGGGCTTTGAAGTAATGAAATTTTTGAATGACTCCGCTCTGGTAACTTTAGTGACTGCTCCAACTTCGCTCCGGTAACTTTAGTAACTGCTCTAACTCCGCTCCGAACTCCGACTCAATTAGTTTTCTTTACTTTGAATTTTTTAAAATGCAAATTGAAACATTGAAACTGAAACCACATTTTTTAAAAGAATTTTTAAACAACGTAAATGCCATTGTCGTAGATTTTTTATAGGTATTTATGATCGATTTTGGTCCCGTCTGAATAGAACTGGAAAACAGGTGATAACTCAGTGAGAGATAAGGTACAGAAAATAGATTTCACGAGTGACATGGTGAAAGGTAGAGTCAGTCCCTGGATTTGAGAAGATATTCTAGTCCAGCCTATCTCTACAACATAAATTTGTTGATCAGACAGTCTACTTTCTAGATACATATGAATATGCAAGCGTGAAAACTATATTAAATGGAATAGGGATATTGGGACAAGCTGACCGACACGGTTAATAAGTTTTATGTAAATTTTATTTGTCATAAAGATCTTCACAACGTTTATCAAAATATCAAAACATAAAAATCATAGGTTACAGAATTAATAAGGAATAGACCCATAAGTGTAATCCCCCCTCCCTCTGTTGAGACAAGATCCCGTTAGAAGAAGTTATTAAAGCCCCCCCCCCCCCTTCCCCCCGCAAAAAAGGTCAAAAAGGATTTGCGTTATGGTCTAGAATTTGCCTGGCTGTAAAGAACAGAGTTTCTCAGTTAATCTATTCTGAAATGAACAGTATTAGAAAAACATAAGAAAGGCACACCAAAGTGAGTGTATTAGTTATACAAATTTAAGAATTATTCATTCATTTTTTCTCTCGATCTGACAAACATGTGATCACATTTCATTCTTACTTACCAAATAAGTGCTTTCACCACATCTGGAACATATCTCCATGATACATCCACAAATCCAAGGTTGGGTTATTTGGCGAAACCAGCCCCAGTTTCTCCAAGACTGATTAATTCTCTTATTGGGAAACGCTTGCTTCGTTACTGTTACTAGGACTCTGTTCATGACATATCAATGAGTCCAGGTAGGAAATTGCTTAAGAGATTTAATGGTCACAGTGTCAGTAACTGATAAATTTGATACTAGAAGGAAATGTCAGGTATTAAAATCTCTCAGGATCAAGAATCCTCTTCACACCACAAATGGTCGATAGTCGGAAAATGTCAACGTTTGATTATTTCGCCACAACGGGCTGAATGTATATAAGATCGGGAAAAAAGAAATCTGGATAGCTCTAAGCCCAGCTACAATTTATTCGTAATATTCCTTGGGTTGGTACTTTGCCTCTTTCTGGGTGTAAACAAGAGGCCAGACAGGTCCACCTTAAAGACCCGATAGTTATAACAAGAATGTTCTTTTTGTACTGTAGGACTTAGATCCGTTATTCTCAGATTAGACTTTTCCACAGATTAAGGCCGCTGGTAGATTTTGGGTTTGTGACCCGTGCGCAGCACAGAAATTAAAACAACTCCAACGAAAAACTAAGTAATTCCAACGATATAGTGGATCTTGAAATCGCAGCAAACCTCTGACACCAAAACTTCTGTGGCTACTGAATAATCTAAGTTTGAAAGCTGGAATATATATTAAATAGACAAAAAGTCGCTGACCAGTGTGAGACATAACACCTTTAGGGATTTCTGCGGTTAGATTTTGAATCAAGGTCTATTTTGTCACTTAAGCCGCCCGTAGACGTGGTCCCACGGGCAAATCGTCTCTTTGATCTCGTCGTTCCGTAGCTTAATTTACCTTCACGAACGAACGGATGTGGGTGGTGGAGGGGGTAACTGAGATTGATTATCTCCCCTTGACCAATGTCTACCGAAAGTACGTCTTAACTTATCGACCTTGATTTCCTTCATTAGCTTATCTCCTTCTTCCCTCTTTCTACGTGCATCTATCAAAAGGTACAACTTTTGAATTATCGCTCTTGATTCTACAAATATACGACCCGTCCACTTCTCTACACGTGAAACGGTCTGATTTTAAACATTCCTAGTGCCTGTTAAGACAATAGAGAAAAGAAAAAAAAATAGGCGTGGCTAAATTATGAGTGAGACAGATATCAAGTACAAAGGTTCTGCATTAACAAAACTAATAAGCAAGAAAAGGTGGAAAACAGGTGGAAGCAAAACGTGTAGATATCATGTAATGTATTTACATACTTCTGTCACAGTACGTTCCCGCTTGCAGATATGAAACCATTTTCATGACTAATTTATGGAAATAGAGTACCTGTATCCGTAGCTTCCGGGTGACTGTTTTCTTCACTGTAATTTTCCTCCTCTTTCGTTGTCCAATTCCTACTTATGAAGTCTGCTCCAACGTTCTCTTTCCCTGGAATGTATTCTACTTTAAAGGAATATACGCTTAGCAACATTGCCCAGCGCATTATCTTCGCATTGAATTCCTTATTCGCCACAAGAAACGCCAGTGGAGCATGATATGTCTGCACCGTGATACATGTATTCATGGTGTCTTCTTATACCATGAACCAGTGCCAGACATTCTCTCTCCACTGTGGAATAGTTCCGTTCCGCTTTATTCAATTTACTGCTGCCGTATGCCACTGGGAATACCTGGTTCGGATCATCGTCGCATGGTTGAAGCAGAGTTGACCCGATGCATTGACCCAATGCGTCGACTCTCAATATGTAGGGTTTGGTAATATCAGGTAGTCGTAAAATTGGATATTCAGACAACTGTTTCTTGAGCGTGATGTAAGCGTCTTCGCACTTGGAATCCCAGATAATTCTCTCAGGTCGCCCCTTCTTTGTAAGGTCAGTAAGGGGTGCCGTAAAACCATTGAAGTTTTTGATGAATTTCTGGTAATAAGCACATAGTGATAGGAACGACATTGTTTCTCTCTTCGTTCTTGGCCTCTTTGCTGCACGTATCTTCTCTTCGTTCTTAGCAACTGGCCACATGGAACCGTGTGCAATGGTATGCCCCAGGAAGTCGAGCTTTTCGAAGCCGATTAGACATTTGCTAGGTCTAGCAGTGAGACCAGTCTCCTGTAGTCTCCTGAGGAGCATAGCAACCGTAGCAATGTGTTCTTCGTATGTGTCCGTTGCAACTAGTATATCGTCCATAAAGTTGTGTATATGTGGACTTTGCAATGGTTCTAAAAGCTTTTTCATCACTTTTGTGAACACTCCTGGTGCATTATGTAAACCAAATGGCATCACGTTGAACGTATTGTGTCCTTCAATGGTGCTGAAAGCTAGCAAAGGCTTAGTTTCCTCCTTTACTCAGGTCAATCTTGGAGAAAATCCGTGCCTTTCTTAGCTTGCTAAACAGCTCAGAAGCGCTCTGAAGAGGTTCCGGCTGGAATTCCGTTACCGTGTTCAGTAGGCGGTAATTGATGCACAGCCGAACTTCCTTAATGGGCTTCTGCAACAGCACTACACTCGCACTATAAGGAGATGTAGACTCACTAATAATTCCTGATTTACGTAGCTTGTCTATCTCTTCTCGTAGCGTATCAGCTTTAGCATACGGAATAGGGTAAACTCTGGTTCGAGCAGGTGTCTCATTTGTAAGTTTCATCTCGAACTCTACGAGATGTGTTCGCCCAGGTATATCCGTTAGCACTGCTGTGTACTGTTTCAGTAGCGCCCTCGTTTCTGTCTGTTGTGCTTCAGAGAGAGTGTCACCGAATTCTACATCTTTGAAAGATTCCGTTTGTTGCAATGGATATTCTATGCAACTATCGTCATCTTCCACGTCTTCGGTAGCTATGGCGACAACCAGGAGATGTTCGGAGGACGGCACCGGTCTTTCCAAGTATTTCTTTAACAGATTTACATGGTATACCTTCTCCTTTCCTTTAATAGAGATCTGATAGTTAGTTCTCGAGATGTTTTTAAGGACGGTAAACGGCCCTGCCATCCGATGCGTAGTTTGTTGCTTCCGGTTGGCAGTAACAACAAAACTTTCTCCCCTGGCTGCGGTTCTCTCTCTCTCTCTTTCGCTGCTTTATTGTATCGTTTGGCGTGCTTTGCGCGTGCTCGCCTAAGGTTGGTCGTTGCTAGATCGCATCCTAGTTGTAACCTTTCCTTTAATTCCGATACATATTTACTGGCTGAGACGACTGTCTCATCAGCCTTCTGGTCTGTCAGGGACCGAAGTAAGGCTTCAAGCGGCTTCTTGATAGGTCTGCCGAATAAAAGAGTAGCTGGGGGAAAACCTGTAGAGGCCTGTGGGACTTCCCTGTAGGCGAATAGGGGTGCAGGAATGAAAAGGTCCCAATCTTCAGGTTTCTCTTGCCCCAGCTTAAGTAACATCATGATGAGGCTGCCGTTGAAACGTTCCACGAGCCCATTTCCGGCCGTATGGTACGGGCTGGTGTGGATGTGTTAAGCCCTCAAGATCTTAAAGATTTCCTCCATTAACAGGCTACGGAATTGGGATCCATTATCCGTCAAAACTTGTTGAGGTAATCCCAACCGTGTAAAAATTTGCACGACCTGATAATATCAGAGTTCATTCCTGGCCACCAATGGTGAGTCGATATTCGCTGATTAGTGGCGTTTTGTCCCATATGTTCGCTAAAGGGAAGAGAGTGCACCATTTCTAAGATTTGGTCTCTGTACTGTGTCGGTACTAGGAGCTAGTTATGCCCTTGTTCAGGGTTGCCCGTTCTACGACAAAGTACGCCATCCTTAGAAAAAAATGTCCCCGTTGTGTCTGGGGTCCTTGGCCATGGGCAGTTTCCTAAAGCAGGGCTCCAAGGTAGGGTCATTTTGTTGCGCGTCTGTTAGTTCCTTAGGTAACAAATTTGGCGCAGGCTCCCGTTCCTTCTTGGTTTGCCCTCTTGTGCTACTGCTGCCACAATTGGCTCTTTCGGTCTCCCAATAAACACATATCTACAGCCAAGCATTTATTACAAATAAGGGAGGGAAACCTGAGGCCTGTAAACAGTAAATTAATATGAAATTAATATGAAACAAATATAAAGGTATGTTATCAGGCACTCGCAGGAAATAAAGAAGTAGAACACCAGACAACAGAAAAAACAACAGACATGAGTGGCTTACCCAGGATTTGAACACTGGACCTTCCGTGCGACAACCCCGCCTAGCCATGCAAGCGAATCACACTATCCGCTCTGCCATCTACGCATCATCAAAAAATGATGTTTCAATGGCAGGTCAATAGTGCGAACCACAATACACGACACCAGAAGTCCTCCATGGGCAGTTCAGCCTATTAATGACGCAATCACTTCTGTTGTATTTCTATCAAGCAGTATAGGCCGAATCCAACAAGACCCTTAGGACCTTAATACTGTGTCCAGTAAATGATAGTAGACTAGAACAGTGAGAACAGGATAGTGGGTAGGTTTGGTATTGTACAAACATTTATTACAAATAAGGGAGGGAAACCTGAGGCCTGTAAACAGTAAATTAATATGAAATTAATATGAAACAAATATAAAGGTATGTTATCAGGCACTCGCAGGAAATAAAGAAGTAGAACACCAGACAACAGAAAAACAACAGGCATGAGTGGCTTACCCAGGATTTGAACACTGGACCTTCCGTGCGACAACCCCGCCTAGCCATGCAAGCGAATCACACTATCCGCTCTGCCATCTACGCATCATCAAAAAATGATGTTTCAATGGCAGGTCAATAGTGCGAACCACAATACACGACACCAGAAGTCCTCCATGGGCAGTTCAGCCTATTAATGACGCAATCACTTCTGTTGTATTTCTATCAAGCAGTATAGGCCGAATCCAACAAGACCCTTAGGACCTTAATACTGTGTCCAGTAAATGATAGTAGACTAGAACAGTGAGAACAGGATAGTGGGTAGGTTTGGTATTGTACAAACATTTATTACAAATAAGGGAGGGAAACCTGAGGCCTGTAAACAGTAAATTAATATGAAATTAATATGAAACAATATCTTTATTTCCTGCGAGTGCCTGATAACATACTTTTATATTTGTTTCATATTAATTTCATATTAATCTACAGCCAAGTATGACTGGGTAGATTGGGTCATCCATGATAGCCGCTTTGATCACACCTCTGACGAAATCAGAGTGTATGACGCGTCATGGGTGCATCTCCTTTGAAAACTCCACTCACATATTTACCACTATCACCTCTGCTCAGACGGGACCATAAATATCTTCTAACCTATCTACAATTTACGACAGGAGTCTTCACAAGAGTACTCTTGGTAGAGGGGTCCAAATTTCCCAGTAATGCGCAATACAAGACTCAAAATGTCTCTTAGCCTCTCCTGCACAAGTCTACCTCACCTACTCGTGGTGGACCCCGTTATACTCAGTAATCTTGCCGAAGGTTGGGTATTAACCCCAGCGGGGGGCAAGATGGGACAGAAAACGAGGTAAAGGCGAAGTCAAATCCCCCAGCCAGAGGGGGAGGCATGAGCACACTCTGCCTTAAGAACAGGTGCTGAAGTCAGAGGTACCAGGCCAGGAGGTGCACAAGCAACCATGGTACCATGCAACCCGCCTAGGTTTGATATGTCTACACAACAGAAGTCAAAAAATTATCGTTATGGTGCTTGCCCTGTGAAGTCCCTCCAGGCAGGAGCAGTGCCGGATTCTGAGCCTCGACAGAATCCACCCTCAGCTACTGGAGGTCCCTTTGTCTGCCTAGTGGAGCCAGGAGGCGGAAGGGGAAAGTAACTGGCCAACCAGATAAGACGACGACCCCTCTGAATGTCATGCATTGGAATGCAGAGGGAGTCAACAACAAAAGGACTGAATTAGAAAATACCCTATTTCGGAAAGAATTAGCATTTGCTGCATACAAGAAACCTACCTACAGGAAGGAAAACATTTTATGATACGGGGCTATCAATGCTTTAGAGTGGACATAAAGGATCGGAAGAAGGGTGGCAAACTAACACTGATAAGGAATAACCGCAATGCTATAGAATCCAAGACATATAAAGAAGGTGCAGAATACCAAGTAATCCATCTTAAACATAACAATCTGGAACTAGATCTCCTAAACTTCTACTGCCCCAGTGACATACCACTGAACATGGCTAGTATAGACGTACCCAGTGGCAACTTCTTAGCAGTGGGAGACTTCAACAGCCATTCCCAAAGCTGGGGATACAACCAGCTAGGTAGAAGGGGCGAAGAGATAGAAAACTGGCAAGATGACAATAACCTAACCCTTCTAAACAACCCTAATGATCCTCCAACCTTTTACTCTAAAAGATGGCATAGCACCTCTACTCCAGACCTGGCATTCTGCACACCTGATTTGGCCGGGATAGTGGAAAGAGAAATAGGAGAACAACTCGGTGGAATTGATCATCGCCCTGTATTCATCAAGATTAATAGAACAATTAATACAAGTCCAAGTCAGCCAAGATGGAATTATAAAAAGGCAAATTGGTCCATTTACCAACACAGAGCAAATCTGCGTACAACAGATATTAGGGTACTAGACAGAGACATTAACAGAGTCATCAGGGATTTTAATAATGGATTACTCAAGGCAGCAATGGAGACAATACCGAGGGGAGGGAGGAAGAACTATGTACCATACTGGTCCAACACACTACAAAACCTACATGAAGAAATGAACGAAGCACGGCACACTGCAGAGGAACAACCATCCCAACAGAACCATATCATTCTATAAAAGGCAAAAGCAAAATTCTTCAAAGGAAAACTAGAAGCCCAGAGGAGAAGCTGGAAGGAAAAAACCTATAAACTAACCCTTGAAAAGGAAGAGAGAAAGTTGTGGAAACTCACTGAACAATTAAATAACGATAACAATCCTCAGCGACAAACAATTACACTAGATGATGCAGGTAAATTATATACCGGCAAACAAGCAGCAGACATATTTGCGGAATACTACAGAAATGAAAGTAACATCTCCGTCAATTCATGCAGACAACGAGACGTTGGTCAAGAAATAATCAACACTAGAATTAATGAAAACAGTCCGGACGTCATGTCCAAACTATTCACTATGGTAGAGTTAAAAATAGCCTTGTGGAAACTTAAAGACAGGAAATCACCAGGCCCGGATGGTATAACCAACGAAATGCTCAAACACTTACGATATACAGCAATGAGCTAACTGTTGCAGGTATACAACTAAAAAGAAAAAAGTCTTTACCCTATGGATAGATCTCCAAAAAGCTTTTGACAAAGTATGGAAAGACGGGTTAATAGTAAAACTGCTAAGAAACGGAATCAAGGGTAATATGAGAAAATGGATCCAGTCGTTCCTACACAATCGGAAAGCAAGAGTCACCATGGAAGGCCACAACAGCAAGAAAATTATCCTAAAACATGGAGTTCCTCAAGGCTCAGTATTGTCTCCCAGCCTGTTCCTTGTGTTCATCAATGACCTCATACACCATCTGCCACAAGGTGTGAGAGCAGCCCTATACGCTGACGACTTGGTGGTGTGGTGTGTAGAAGAACATCTAACTATCGCTAATAAGCGAATACAAAGGACAGCAGACAACATAGCAGCATGGGCAGAGAAATGGATAGTGCAGATAAACGCTGAAAAATCCTCAACAACACTTTTCACGCTCTCAATCAAAGACAAAGCAGGAGAGATACGACTTGGAAATATACATGTCCAAACAGACGAGGAACCGGTGTACTTGGGCATTATATTAGATAAGAGAATGACATGGAGGCCCCAGATTGAGAGAACAGAGGCCAAAGCAAGAAGAAAACTTGCCATACTGAGGAAAATAGCTGGATCAAGTTGGGGAGCTAACGAAACGACACTAAAGAAAGTTTATACAAGTGCAATAAGACCAATATTACAGTACGGATCAGCAGCATGGTCTACAGAAGCCAAATCACACCTACAAGCCTTGGATAAGGTACAAAATCAAGCGCTTCGGTTGACCACGGGTGCTATGAAGACTACACTAATAAAAGAAACGGAAAAAATCACAGGCATTCCACCTTTATTCTACAGACGAGACACTAAGACCCTGATCCAAGCAGAAAAGTACAAGAACATGCCAGCACATCCAATGAAAACTAGATTTAGACATTTAGCCAGTGGGAGATTGAAGAGAAGCAGTTTTGTGCATCGGTCCAAAAAACTAATTAGAACATTCAAGGTTGAACTACCAGACATCACTAAGGAAATAATTCCAACTCCCCTCCCAACCCCATGGGAACAACAAAATTTCAGCATTAAGACCTCCATAACTACCACCTACCCCACGGGAGAGCTAAATACTCTCCAAAGGAAAACAGCAGCATGTGACATAATTGAAGAACTGTACCCTAGAGAACCATGGATCCAAGTACGAAGAAGAAGGCGCAGGAGTTTATGTGGTCTATCCACCTGTTCACCTACTGGAATACTCTGTTCAAACTACTCTGCTGAAGTAAAGGCCTTAAGCATTGCTGCAGGAATAATAAATAACACAATAAGCCAATGTCAGCAGGTTGTATTCCTTACCGATGCAATGTCAGTTCTGCAAGCCCCCAACAGTGATAAACTGCCAGAGTTAAATAAAGCCCTATGCGAAGTAAATATCAAAAGAAGGGCAGTGCTACAGTGGATACCATCACACTGTGGCATACCAGGAAATGAGAGAGTAGATACGTTAGCAAAAGAGGGAGCAACGCGGGAACAAAAAGAACAAACAATCAACTTCCAGGAAAAGAAGACCCTTATCAAGGCCATCAGGAAAGTTGACCAACAAAGAGACAACTATCACTATCTTGATCGAGCAAAACAGGTGATCCTGTTCCATATTAGAACAGGACATAACAGACTGAACAGTCACTTATACAGACTGGAATTGGTCCCATCACCTCTATGTACGTGTGGACGTGCAGCACAGACAGCCGAACATATCTTGCAAGACTGCCACATGCTTAGTCAATTGCGGACTGAACATTGACCCACAGAGACGCACATCCACACAAAGCTGTTTGGGAGTCTTGACGAACTTTCAACCACAGCAACATACATCCAGAGAACCGGACTTCTTGTGTAGACATTACTAAACAACTGCGAACGAGAAGAAGAAGATTGTTGGCAGAAATGTAGATAGAAGAGTAGTAAAGCTTCTATCACATGGGAGTCTTCATAAGATATTCAGATAAGCGAAAACAATGCTGGCTGTTGATGAGCACGTTAATGCTGTAATCTGCCGACAACCTTTGTGAAGGATTTAAGCACTTCTTAAGTTCAGCTCGTTTAAGCCCCCACCCCTGATTTACTCAGTGTAATTCTATTATTTAAGTATAGCTCTGTTTAGAGTGTGTGTAGTAATTTGACTAGACAAACATGCAGTAACTTTAAAAGGATTAAATCGAAGTTAAATTTTAAACATTACAAATAACAAAAATGAATAATCACTTTAGGTTTCAACAGCTGGAAAATAATTTAATAGTTATGGATCAAGAAAAGTTATCTTCACAGACTTTGGGGAATTTGAGATATTACAAGAAGTTCAAATCGCAGCATATATTTGAACTTAGCTGCCAATGACGGTTCTGCTCCTTCTTATGGGTTGGTTCTTTTCACTCTGCTCACGCTCGACTCTGATCAAGGTTGTCAGTGGTATCTCGTTTCCGAGAAACGTCAGTGTCTATTACGTGCGTCCTTCGTCTTAAGCTTAGGCCACTGTTCCCTTCTTGTTCCAGACATAGTACTTTCTGCTGGTACCACCAATAACTATGGTAGAGAACAGAACGAAACGCTCTTCTGGGTATGGCGTTTTCCACCCCATAGCTATGGGTTCCTAACTTCCCATACCACCATCCCAATTACTCAGACTTTACCCTCGATGAGAATTAAATTTCATCCCTCGGGATAAAACTTTCTTTACATTTAAAGAGAATAGCTTTCATAGTTACTTTATATTTAAATGGAAAGGTTAATAATACAGATAGAGTCTGTTTACATATACATCTCTACTGATTGAAAAGTGTTCACAATATAAATTGAATATGTTTTCATTTATGTTTTACACTGATTTAAAAGTTTGAAACTTCCTTTACTTTAAAATGAATATTTTCACATAGACATTTACACTAGTTTAAGCATGAAAACGTACATTAATTTAAAAGTGACTATGTTTATAGGGACATTTACACTGCTTTATATATATATATGAATAAAAGAGACGAGTCTGTCTCTTACACACGTCTGGGTGTCTTTAATTTTACAATAGATTCCCTCTGACTCCGTGTGTTTCTTCAGTTTCCTAGTCCCGGTGTTCCTGATTAAAATGTAGAGATTTCCTGTGCTTTGTAAGTCTTATTTGGTTCTCCAATAAAAGGTCTGGTTAAAAAAAGGAATTATGAATCTAGTCTTTACTCTGGCGAGGTCTGGTGTTGTCTTGGAGAGCGTGAAATTCACAGTGAAATAAAACTTAAAAAATGGTCAGACTATATTCCCTACTTTCCCACGCCCTTGTTTGCCATGGAGTTAAAAAAACGCTCAAATCATATTCAAACAGGTCGGGTTATGGGGTACTTTCAAAATATTCCGACATCGGATAATTTTGAACGTAAGGCAGAGGTCAACTCTCCCATATATGGTAATATGATGTCCGATGCCCTTGTGTACAAACTTACAGACAGATCGGGGAACTCACATGGCAACATTTGAAAGCGGTAATACTTATTACTTTATTAGAAAGGAATGTTGCCATAACAAGTCGGTCCGGAAGCGATTATGTCACACTTGTCTGCCAACATGTGTCACACAGACAGTAATCTCGTTATCTGTCGTATGAGTATGCAAAAACTCCGTGTCTGCCCATCTGTATTACCAAACGAGTCGTCTTATCAGCGGTTCAATCTAAACACGCCGGCGACAATCTTATCTCAGTTGCTCACCGCATGCTTGGATGACCGGGTAATAAACAGGGGACATCACAGAGAGGAGTGCCGAATGATTTGATAAAATCAAATATCTGCTACTTAGCAGAAAAATAACGACGGAAGAAAGAAAGAAAGAAAAGTGCGATACTTGAGAGCACATAATAAAAATCAGTACCACAAATGTACCGATAATGCCGGAGAGAAACAAAGTTCGATAGGGGCCGCCCCGTTTTGTCACAACAGTTTGAGTCGATGTGTATTAACTCGAAGCAATTCTGAAGGTTCCAGGAATCTTTTTTTTCAGTTTTATTTAAAAAAAAAAAAATTTCTATGTCGATTTCTGTTAAATACAATTTTCGGATATGTCGAGATAGTTTTTTCAATCTCCACTCACGTTGATCTCGGTTACGCAGAAGCTCTGTGTTTATCTTATCTCAGAGTTTTTATTATTTAATATATCGTTTTATTGTCCCTTGTTTGCTCCTGGGGATCGGGTAAAATTCAGAGGAAGATGAAATGGCGGAGAAAAGTGGAGGTCGCCTGATGCTTACATCGGGAGACATAAAACTGAAGGTGGATACGATTTTCTATTTTTTTCTCAGTGCCTGGTAATAGTTACTCTTACTAAGACTCTGGATACCGCAAAAACAGACGGGTCTATATGCAACTTGAGGCGGCAAAATTTGAGGCAGTTCCTTCTGAGACTCCAGCTGTCTTCTGTTAACCCAGATATTAAAGATATTTGCAAAAACTTAATTCAATGCCACTCTTTGCACTGATTTCTTTTCATTTTATTTTTTTTTTTTATAGAAAATATAGTTATTTTTCATAAAAAATATGTTATTTATGTTAACATGCAATTGCTTTGTTATTGATAGTTTAAAATGAACTAATGAATAAATAGTTAAAAATGTCTCAGTTTTAATTTCTAAAACGGTAAATATCGATAGATATAACCCACAGAAACAACAACTCTTTGGGGTCCACATAAATATTTTAAGAGTGTAAAGGGGTCCTGAGACCAACAAGTTTGAGAAACGCTGCAGTACAGGATCCGAGATGAGTAAATTAGGACCTTTAGACTTTAAAATGTTTTGGTGCTTACAAGCATGAAACTAAAACTTAACATGACACTTTACCTTATGATTTTGTTAATTTAATGTTGAAAAGTAGGTTCGAAACCCGCTGCAGGCGGTTTGGTGTGTGAGATTGTGTGTGATTGTGTGTGTGTGATTGTGTGTGTGTGAGTGTATGTTATTGTGTGTGTGATTTTGTGTGTGATTGTGTGTGTGATTGTGTGTGATTGTGTGTGATTGTGTGTGTGTGATTGTGTGTGTGTGTGTGTGCGTGCGTGCGTGCGTGTGTGTGTGTGTGTGTAAGTGTGTGTGTGTATACATACATACATACATACATACATACATACATACATACATACATACATACATACATACATACATACATACATACATACATACATACATACATACATACATACATACATACATACATACATACATACATACATACATACATACATACATACATACTGTTGCTGTCATTTTTGACGGAGTCATCTTTCAAGTTATTTGCTTATGTTTTTATCATAAGAATAATTGTGTCTTTACCTGCGATGTCAGGTTGATTAGGGGTTGTCTTCCCTTGTTTATTCATTCATTGTGTTTGACCTTTAGGGTCAAAGGTAGACAGTTCGGGCGTATGCCCATGGGCAGGTTTTTTTTAAGCGGGAGTTGAGTTAGACTTCCGCCAAGCCGGGAAGTGTCCTGGTTTCTGAAGGGACGAGAGTCCATTGTGTTTTTCGGGAAGAATCTTCGAAGTGACTGCACTGGCAGTTTTCCCCAGTGAATCTCTGTGCGTTGGAATGACAGCAGAGTTCCTTGTTAAGTTCTGTGGACTCGGTTACAGGTAATACCGACTTTTTCCATTACTATGCTTTCGGTAGCAGAACATGTTAGAAGATTGCTTAGTCTGTGAACTGCAGCTCACCGGTCCTCCATTACAGAACATATATGTTGTGCTCAAGGTAGCCATCCAAGACTATTAGTCTTCATACCATCCAGAAATCCAGTGACGAAGATATATTGTGGGAGCCGCAGATTGGCGGCATATTTATGTCTACAATAAGCATTACTGCAGGGTTGATGGTAACCTGCTTATCAGAAGTACACAGCCGACGTCAGAACGAGGCCTGTGTTTTCGGCTATTATACTACAGCCTGATAATGTGCAATTGGCGGGGAATGCCAAGTTGCACCTATGTGTCAAAGTGATTAAGGGATCTGACGCGTTTAGTCAGTAATCCCAGGGCGACGCCACGAACTGTCCTTATTGAAGAACATTGTATTGACCATGCACGAATATTCAAATGTTTACCAGCTTGCTGAATGCCTAATGTATGCCTATCGATTTCCGGTCAGCATGACCTTTTTTACAATGACTGTTCCTGTTGATACCATGTGTGTTCTCGTCAATAAATGTTTTGAAACGTGTCTGCAGTGTCCAAGCATCCTTGACTACTACATGCGAGTGTATGGGTTGAAGGGTCTACATACATAAGAGCCTAAACACATTCGCGCCTTCATTCGCACCCACACTCAGTTCATCATCCGCTCGCACTACACACCTAACAACATGTATACTGTCTTGGGCCAGTGATCACCTCAACAAGAGAAAAAGTACAGTTACAGACATGATGAGTGCCCACTCTTCCTGGAGTGCCTGGAACAGATCACGACGATTGGCTGGAGCAACGTCTCGGCGACAAACACGTCTATGCAGCTCATCCCACAGGTGCTCAATCGGACTCATGTCTGGAGACAGGGATGGTTAGGGAAGAGTGAGAATGTTGTTGGCAGTCAGGAACTGCGTGGTCAACTGTGCACAATGGGGTCTGGCGTTGTCCTGTTGAAACACAGACCTTTGGGCAGCCAAAAGTGGAAGGACATGGGGTCGAAGAATTTCATTGACGTATCGTTGCGCATTCAAGCCTCCTTCAATGAGCACCAATTGACTCCTTCCCCACTCCATTGCACCTCCACCACCGGGCGGCGGAGCTTCATCAACGCAATTTTGGACAAAACGTTCATTTCGCCTACGGTAGACCCTACGCCGTCTATCATGACGCTGCAACAAAAAGAAAGATTCGTCACTAAACCAGACACGTCTCCATTGATTGTCAGCTGCTCAGGGACGATGCTGGTTGGCCCAAAGAAGTCGATTTTGGCGATGGCGGCGCGTAAGAACAGGTCCTCGGTGAGGTCGTTGTGCCCAAAGTCCAGCGTCATGCAGTCTATTCCGGACAGTTTGATCAGACACATGACGTCCTGCAGGCAATGACTGGGCAGTTGAGGAAGCTGTTGTAAACCTGTCTCTGAGGGGACGAAGCCGAATAAAGCGATCCTCCGCTGCTGTTGTCACTTTGGGTCGTCCACTGCGATGCCGGTCTTCAACTGAGCCAGTGGCTTGGAACCGGTGCCAAAGTGGACTGATGGTACTCTGATACACGTTTAGATGCCTGGCAACCTGACTTTGACTTTCGCCTGCATGCAGTCGGCCAATGTTCCTTAAATTTATCGATAGAGACGCCATAAATGTCTGCTTGAAAATAAACTGAATTTTTTTTGTGCAGCGTTACCCTTTTATAGGGTTTCAGTTGCGTAGTCAGTAAATAGTGTTCACCCCAAATTGTGTTGCTTTCACGTGCGCGCAACATGAGCTGTGGTCAAAATTTGCGTCATAAACACCATTGACGACTGCGTTGTAACGATTACAAAAACGTACGCAATTCAGGTCAACACGTGCATTTGACACTGTAAAGAACATTTGAGGCTGGTTTTTATATACCCTAGCACCAACTTTTACTTACAAACTCATAAAAACGCGCCCTCGGATAGCTATGCGTTTCTTTTTTTTAACAGTATATATATATATATATATATATATATATATATATATATATATATATATATATATATATATATATATATATATATATATATATATATATATATATATATATATATATATATATATATATATATATATATATGTGATGGGGCCGAAAAGGAGACGCTCGCCCCCTACCTGTTTCTAGGCAGATTATTTTCGATGTGCGCGAAGCATTCTGGGTTGTGAAAAGTCTGAAGTAGAAGATATGTAATGAGGCCACAATAAAGCCTGAGAAATTAATTGTGGTGTATAGTTGTGAATCATATTTGATACTCGTGTGTTATATTAAATAGCTGTAGGTTTTATTTGTGTTTTCGCTATTCCTAAAGCGATAATCGCGTGTGATATTTAAGTAGCCAAGATTAATACGCCCAGCGCGCAGTAACTTGAGTGAGTAGGCTAGGGCTTATAAAAGAGAAAGCGGCCGGCAAGCGGGCCTATGTTGCCACAGCCGCCCAGAGAGAACAGACGAAGTTAGACAGACAGAGCCAAGCTGTAAATGCCTTGAGCACATTAGCATCGGGCACTGTTGGGTGTTTTGTTTTGTTTTGTTTTGTTTGGTTTTGTGATGTTCGCTAGTTTATTTGTTTAATGTTTGCTTTGTCACTGAATGGGTTGTAAAAATAAATATAGCCCCTGCCTCTAGAATCAAGAGTTTTATTGTTGTTCGGGTCGGTGCGAGTGTGACAAGAGAGTGATCACACATCACAATATAATCATCATCATCATCTCGCCCCACCCTACCACAATTGGCGTCGTCGGCAGGATAAGGCAGACAGTGACACTGAGCAAACAGCAAGCGAACAAATATTGTAAACACCCAGCAGTGCGGTCCGGCAGCAAGATGGCCGCGAGAAGCACACGTGCTACGAGCAAAGGGGAGCATGAGGATGCAGATCCAACACAAGTGGTCGGGGCATCAGTGGTGCCAACTGAAGGATCAGTAGCAGGTCCACTGCCCCAGCCAGGACACGGACAATACATGTTGGTGTCAACCCACAAGAAAGTGAGAACTTTTGGAGAACGCACAGGGCCAAACGCGGAGGACTATGCAAGGGAGGTTAGAGCTGCGTGGAGGTCCTGCTACATGAGTAAGGAGGATCAAACCGATGTGATACTCGACAGTGTGACCCCAGTTGTCTGCAGGGAGCTGCGGATACAAGTAAGAGACAATGACCCGGAGGCAATGCTTCAGGCCATACTCAGGGTGTATGGAGAATCGAGGAGCACCCAAGAACTAATGGCGCTATTTTATTCAGCGTACCAAGGGCCACGGGAATCGGTGCGTGAGTTTGCCTATAGGCTGCATGAGATATTTGAGCAGGCAGCAGGGGCGCAGGAGAAAGCCAGTGGTGTCAAGCTTGACGAAACAGTGCTAAGGGACCAGTTTGTTGCCAGTCTAAGGGACGACTTGACGCGGAGAATGATGGAGGACAGAGTCCGGCACGACCCTGCAGTATCATTTGTGTCCATAAGAGATGATGCTCTGAGATGGGCTGGGAGTGGTCAAACAGCAAGAGCTGGGATAGCCACAGTCACAGCATCCAACGAAGAAATGGCACCCTGGTCACATGAAGGAAACGCCCTAGTGGAGCAACTCAGAGCAGAGGTCGCACAGCTGAAGCACCAGATGGCTGAAATGCAAGACAGGCAGAGAAGGCCGGCGAGGGCCATCCGATGCTTTCGATGCAAAAATTTAGGGCACGTCCAGAGGGAATGCCAACAACAGGCACTAAACTAGACCCCTCTGTGGCTGGGAGTCAGGCTGTGGAAGGGGAGCTTTGTGACTCGAATAGAAAGAGTACAGGTAGAGGGGGAAGACAATCACAGCTTGGCATGAGGAAGAATGTAAATGAAAGGGAAGGGCCTGTTTCTCCAAATAATAGGGAGACTGAGATGTTGGTGCGACAAGTGGGGATCATTAACAGGAGGACCATCTCTAGACGCCACGGGAACAGCCGCAGGTACAGAAGTAGAAAGAAACGTCATTTGTGGAATGGCAGCCAGAGAATCAGGTGCTATAACTGCGCTGATTTTGGGAATCATATAGCTGCCAGGTGTCCATGTGGTCCTCTACCTAGAAGATGTTTCCAATGCAAGTCAGCACAACATTTAGTGGCGAGCTGTCCGTTTGGTAACTCTGCGGCTAGGGCATCACACAAAGTGGAGCGCAGGCAGAAGGACCGCCACTCAGAAGGAAGGTTAGAAATTCAACCATCACAGGAAATGTCGACCAGCAGCGGACCAAATCCCCAGGAGCTTGAAGAAAGAAACGTGAAGGGAGAGCACCAAAAAAACCGGATCAAGATGGTAGGAGGTCGGCCTGAAGGAGTAGTGCTGATGGAAGGGAAAGAGGTAAATTGTGTGTTTGACACAGGTTCACAGGTGTCTACCATCACAGAGCAATGTTTCAGGGAGATGTTTGGAGGGCTCCCCTTGGATGAGGGTAGATGGGTGCGCCTGACAGCAGCAAATGGTGCCACCATTCCATATATTGGTCACTTAGTGGTGGACATACAAGTTGGGTGCACAGTAGTGAAAAACTGTGGGGTTTATGTTGTCAAGGAAGTACAAAGACCTAGAAACCAGAAGAAAACACCAGGGATCATAGGTACTAATGTCCTTGTGGAAATCCCAAACATACAGAACATACTAAGATGGGACCCTCCAAGGGATCAGGGGATGACGCAGAAGTCAGACTCTATAAAAGTATGGGTAGCTGGGAGAAAGCAAACCCACATACCTGCTCGATCGATCAGGGCCATAACAGTCAAATGCAGGAGAGGAGGCCAGTCAGAAAGTACTTTTCTCTTTGAGCCAAACAGAGACTTAGAACACAGAGGGCTGATTATGAGTCATACATTGACTGTTCTTAGAAGTGGGTCCTGTGATATTCAGGCCATAAATTTGGGAGATGAGGACTTGTTTTTAGCTCCCGGGACACAAGTAGGAATGCTGACAGAAGCTGGGGTGGACTATAGCACATATTTCAGAGTTGTAGGAGCTCAAGAGGTAGAAATGTCAGCAAGTCCACCATACACGAATCCAGAGCAAGAGATGTGCCCAATTGACCTGACCGGGTTTGAGGGCAGTGAGACTGAGGAGCAGGAAGTAAGAGCATTGTTGAGACGCTATGCCGATCTTTTTGCCACAGATGAGACAGATGTAGGGTACACGGACAGGGTAAAGCACACCATCCCATTAACAGATGACACCCCAGTTAAGCAGCCTTACAGGAGAATACCTCCTGCTTTCTATAAAGAGGTACAGGATCACCTACAAGGATTGCTTGACAAACAAATAATCAAGGAGAGTTGCAGTCCTTGGGCCTCCCCAATAGTTTTGGTCCGGAAGAAAGATGGTCGGCTTAGACTCTGCGTAGACTTCAGGGCACTCAACAGCAAGACGAAGAGGGATGCATACCCTCTACCCCGAGTAGATGAGTACCTGGATGCGTTAGGAGGAGCAAAGATATTCTCATCGCTTGATCTGGCAAGTGGTTACTATCAAGTAGCAATGGATGAGAAAGACCAAGAGAAAACCGCCTTCACTACCCCTTTTGGACTTTATGAATACACCAGGATGCCTATGGGCTTAGCCAACTCGGCCAGCACCTTTCAACGATTAATGCAGAGCAGTATGCATGATTTAGTGTTCCAGCTGATACTAGTATACCTTGATGACATTTTGGTGTACTCTGCTGACTTCACTAACCATTTGAGCCGACTGGAGAAAGTATTCTCTAAGCTACGCCAGCTAGGGCTGAAGTTGAATGGGGGAAAGTGTAAGCTGTTTAGGACGACAATTGAATTCTTGGGGCATACTATATCAGCAGATGGGATAGGAGCTATGGAAGACAAGGTGAAGGCTGTTCAAGAGGCCCCTGTACCACGTTCCCAGACTGAGTTACGGTCATTCCTGGGATTGGCCAGTTACTACCGCAGATTTGTGCCGGGCTTTGCAAAGATAGCCAAACCGCTACATGATTTAGTAGCTGCGCTCAATCAAGGCATGCAGACTAAAAGACGAAGTAAGTCACCCATAGGAGAGTTGTGGACAGAAGAGTGTGCTGTAGCCTTTGAGACACTGAAAAAGGCACTAACCTCCACACCGCTACTAGGGTTCCCTAACTTCTCGCTACCATTTATCCTGGAGGTAGATGCATCATTTGAAGGATTGGGAGCAATTCTCTCGCAAGTACAAGATGGAACAAAGAAAGTCTTGGCATATGCAAGTCGCACACTTCGACCCTCTGAAAGAAACTCAAAAAGCAGTATGAGACTGGAACTGCTAGGTCTTAAGTGGGCCATGACTGAGAAGTTCAGAGGTTACCTGCTAGGATCACAAGTAGAGGTATTTACAGACAATAGGGGTCTGGCCTTCTGGGAGAAAGCTAAACTGGGAGCTATAGAGCAGAGATGGATGGCCCAGATGGCGATGTTTAACTACACAATCCGACATCGGGCAGCAAGAGCCAATGGAAATGCAGATTATTTGTCCCGTTTTCCTATTGAAACCGCAGGCGAGGAACTGGAGGATGACGCAGATGTTGCAATAAGTGGCATAACAGCTGAGGTTATCGGAGAGTTTACCCAGATACCATATGAGATAGGGTTGATGACAGCAACAAGCCAGAAAGATATCAGTGAAAGGGTACCGGCCGAATCAACCACAGCACCAGCAACCACTCAAGCATTTCCCACCTATTCGCGTGAGGAATTGATAAATCTCCAGGGAGCGGATGATGTGGTAGCGATGGTTAGGAAGATGGTAAAGGATGGCACCAGACCTGCAGGAAAAGATGCTCGAAAGATCCCCTTGGCTGCAAGGAAACTACTTAATCAGAGTAACCGGCTCGAAGTGACAGATGGGTTGTTATACCGGACAGTGAAGGGATCAGATGGATCCAGCATAAAACAACTGGTAATACCTGAGTCCATGAAACCACGGATACTAGACTCTGCTCACAGGGTGGGCCATCAGGGAAGAGAGCGCATGCTGCAGTTGCTGAGAAGTAGGTGCTTCTGGGTAGGCATCACAGCTGATGTTGACGTCTTTTGTCGCAGATGCAACCGATGTAACGTCGCCAAGGCACCTCAACTGAAGTTTCATGGGCCATCGGGAAACTTGATTGCCTCCAGACCGCTTGAGGTGGTAGCAATGGATTTCACACTGCTAGAGCGGGATTCCAAAGGGTTTGAGAATGTATTAGTGCTGACAGATGTGTTCAGCAAGTACACCATTGCTATACCAACAAGAGACCAAAAAGCAACAACAGTCACCAAGGCCCTGGTGGAAAAGTGGTTCCAGTATCTCGGAGCTCCTCAGAGGATACACTCTGATCAAGGCCGGAACTTCGAGTCAGCGATAGTCGCAGAGCTGTGCAAGGTATATGGAGTCCACAAGAGCCGCACTACAGCTTACAATCCAAAAGGCAACGGGCAGTGCGAGCGCTTCAACAAGACGTTGCATGATCTGCTGAGACCCATGACAGCCGACCAGAAGCGAAGGTGGTCTGAGCATCTAGCGGAGGTGGTTATGGTCTACAACTCTACCCCCCACTCTTCGACAGGGTACTCACCATACTACCTCCTCTTCGGACGAGAACCGAGGCTTCCTCTAGATTTCATGATAGGCACGCGCCCAGATGAAGAGCCGGAGACAACTGACGAGTGGCTGCAAGGTCACCTAGAGAGGTTGCACATAGCCCACCAAAAAGCTGCAGAGAGAATGCAGAAAATGGCCGCTGACAGGAGGGAGAGAAGTAATCAGCTTCCAGGCCCCACACCATTGCGAGTGGGTGAAAGAGTGCGGAAAAGAGTGCACTACACTGACAGGGCCAAAATACAAGACGTGTGGTCCAACGACGAATTCATTGTATCGTCAATTCCAGAAGCAAGCGGTGGTCCTTATGTGATAAGGCCAGCAGGCAACGAAGATCTGAAGATGAGGGTTGCGGCGCACGAACTGAGACGAAGTGAGGACAAAGATGATTCTCCGAATCTGGTAGATGCTACACTAGGCCTACCTGAGGCACCAGCTTCGCCAGATGAGACAGATCCTGGGGAGGACGTGCATGGTCTAATGCCCGAACCAGGCTGGTATGCCCTGCAGCCAATAGAGGGTCCTGCCCCGAGACGATCTGAGAGGTTACAACTGAAGCGCCAGAGGGAGTGATGTTGTCGGGACGACAACAAAATCAGGAGGGAGATATGTGATGGGGCCGAAAAGGAGACGCCCGCCCCCTACCTGTTTCTAGGCAGATTATTTTCGATGTGCGCGAAGCATTCTGGGTTGTGAAAAGTCTGAAGTAGAAGATATGTAATGAGGCCACAATAAAGCCTGAGAAATTAATTGTGGTGTATAGTTGTGAATCATATTTGATACTCGTGTGTTATATTAAATAGCTGTAGGTTTTATTTGTGTTTTCGCTATTCCTAAAGCGATAATCGCGTGTGATATTTAAGTAGCCAAGATTAATACGCCCAGCGCGCAGTAACTTGAGTGAGTAGGCTAGGGCTTATAAAAGAGAAAGCGGCCGGCAAGCGGGCCTATGTTGCCACAACCGCCCAGAGAGAACAGACGAAGTTAGACAGACAGAGCCAAGCTGTAAATGCCTTGAGCACATTAGCATCGGGCACTGTTGGGTGTTTTGTTTTGTTTTGTTTTGTTTGGTTTTGTGATGTTCGCTAGTTTATTTGTTTAATGTTTGCTTTGTCACTGAATGGGTTGTAAAAATAAATATAGCCCCTGCCTCTAGAATCAAGAGTTTTATTGTTGTTCGGGTCGGTGCGAGTGTGACAAGAGAGTGATCACACATCACAATATAATCATCATCATTATCTCGCCCCACCCTACCACACACACACACACACACATATATAGATATATATATATATATATATATATATATATATATATATATATATATATATATATATATATATATATATATATATATATATATATATATATATATATATATATATATATATATACGGTTTTAGATATCATAGAATTTGAGAAATGTAAAGACAGCACTGTCATTTCTACCTCTTATTTTCAGCTTCTACAGCCATGCTAACTGATTAGCAGCAATGAATGATCACAATTTTGTTACCTATGTGACACCTACAGCGCCACCAACAAAAGCTCGAGAATGCGGAGAAAACTTCAGCATAAATGCAACTACAGTCGGTCTCTCCTCCTGTGACCTTGAACTTCGGAGAGTAGAACTCCCGCTGGTTTTACTCTCAACCTTAATAGTTAACTTATTGGCTTTGGCTGTTTTACTTCGCATGCGCGGAACATGTGATAACTTGGATCATTATCTGGTGTGTCTGCTTAATGTGAACGATCTCATTACCACAGGTAGATAAGTGTGGTTGTCGACGCGGTAGTCATTACTGTTATCTTAATTCTTATGCTAATTGCCAACAATTCTCAATTAATATTTTTTTTTTCTGTGCCACCCCCATTTTCATCATCATAACCCTCCACTCCCAACGGAGCATGGGCCTTCAACAAACATATGCCAAGTCCTCCTGTCACGTGCCATCATCTCAAGTTCCTTCCACGTTCTCCTTATCATTTTCATCTCTGTTTCCAGCTCTCTTCTCCATGTGCTTCTTGGTCTACCTCTGCCTCTCTTGCCCTGGGGGTTCCAGAACAAGCCTTGTAATGCTATCAACAGGTTTCCTCAGTGTGTGTCTTATCCATCGCCATCGTCTTCTTCTCATCTCTTGTTCCACTGGCACTTGTCTAGTTCTTGTCATCAGTTCCACGTTGGTAACCTTGTCATACCATTTTAATTCCTCTATTCTACGCAAGCACCTATTTATGAAAGTCTGTAGCTTTTTGGTTGTTGTCTTTGTTGTTCTCCATGTCTCAGAGCCATACAATAGGACTGACTTCACATTTGAATTGAAGATTCTTATTTTCGTGTTGGATCCGATTTCTCTTGATCTTCATATATTTCCCAATGCAATGAAAGCTCCTCTTGCTTTTTGTATTCTTATTTTGATATCACTGTCTGTCCCTCCAACTTTGTCTATATTGCTGCCAAGATATGTGTACGATTCTACATCTTGTATTGGTGCTTCTTTAAGTTCAACCCTGTTTTCATTACCTGCATTTATTCTCATTATCTTTGTCTTTTCCCTGTGTATTTTCAGACCCAATTGCTGTCAGCTCTCATCGAGTGTTTTCAATTTGTCCTGCATCTGATTACGGTTATGGGACAGAAGAGCCAAGTCATCAGCAAAATCCAGATCATCCAACTGCTTAGTCAGAGTCCACCCCCATCATTCAACATTATATTCTATTTCGCTACCTACAGAGCTTTAATAGCATAGCTCTTCTTGTGATGGAATCGGGACCCCTGAAGGAAAGCAAAAGAGAGGCCGACTGAAAACTTCTTGGCGGAGAACTGTGGAGGCCTAGATGCAAAGAATTAACCAAAGCTGGGGCACTGCACGAAAGATGGCCGCCGACCGATCAAAGTGGAAGCAGTTTGTTGCTGCCATACAATTTGCCACCAGGCGTGATGGCCACTACTGCTTTGACAGTCGTCAGCTAAGGATCAATGAAGAAACAGCACTTGAAGCTGGTGCCCTTAAAGGAAATCTGCACCCGGCATTCACATGCTCTTGTAGCAGTGGCCTCTATAGCAATTTGTGATACGTGATGATGTTAAGTACGATACGCCCCTGCAGAACACCAAAGAAACGACAATCGGATAATGTTACATTATATTTTCTTTGAGTTACGTGTGTATATAATATACATATATATGAAAGAAAGTAAAAAGTCCGCAATATTAAGGATGTGTTTGAGAGATTTATGCTTCACAGTATCTATCTATCTATCTACCTATCTATCTATCTATCTATCTATCTATCTATCTATCTATCTATCTATCTATCTATCTATCTATCTATCTATCTATCTATCTATCTATCTATCTATCTATCTATCTATCTATCTATCTATCTATCTATCTATCTATCTATCTATCTATCTATCTATCTATCTATCTGTATGTCTGTCACTCTGTCTGTCTGCCGGTCGAGATGGATAGATAGATAAATAGATAGATAGATAGTCTAGTTCTGTCTGTATATCTGTCTGTCTGTATACGAATATATCTATTTTATATATATATATATATATATATATATATATATATATATATATATATATATATATGTGTGTGTGTGTGTGTTTGTGTGTGTGCGTGTGTTTGTATAAAATTGTCAGATATAAAAACAGAATGGACAGACTGGCATTGAGAGAGACAGACGATGACAACAGACAGACATATAGATTGGCAGACAGACATATAGATTGGCAGACAGACTGACAGATAAGTAGATACATAGATGTGACGTATAATGGAAATATAGCCTACAGTAATCTGACAGCCTTCGTAATCCCGTTAGCGTGCTATGATTTGCTAGCAAAACCATGCATCTTTTCTGCCTGTCTTACTCATTCAAGCTTATTTTTCATCCCCGCCTCTTTTCTTTGAACATAAACAAACAAAGCGTTTACAAACTTCCGTGACCTGCCAGTCATAACAGGTAGCGAATGAGGTTTGTTTATCATGTTTCTCACGCGAGCTGATCTGTCAATCATCGGATACCTGACAGACCGCACGTGAATAACACCGGACCTTTTGAAGTAGACGCACGGGCAAAAATCTTTCCCCGAGTACCCTTTGATGTTCGTACACTGAGGGAAACCCCGAACTTTGATCTTCAGATACGGGCAAAATCTCCGAGAACTCCGTTACACGGATTTAAGTCTTTTATGGCGGTCTAACGCCTGAGACAGAGCGACCATAAAGCGTTTACCTGGGGAACTCATGTTTCTGATTCTCTCGATAGAAATAGTAACGTGAAAAGTAGCATCATCTATAGATCAGAGAACCATGATGATATATAAACTGTGGTCTTTTGAACCTGCTATCATTTGTCACTCATAAATTTTTGATAGTCTAAGCACGCAGTGACTAGAACTATATTCGCTAAATGTGTTAATAGCATTCGTGGGGATCATTTCATTCTGATGTTCTGGTAATAGATATTAGTGCTTACGTGTTAAAGTGTTAAAGCTTTTACCATTATAATTCACTTAGAGTTCTAGCTGTTAAAACCAGTGAAATAAAAAAACGCGTTGCTGTTTTATACCAGATGTTTCAGTTGTAATGTTAATTTTAACCACCCGCTTTCTCACACAAGAATAGACGGTTTAGTTGACTGATATTCTATGCTAGACGCGACTGATAATGGCAGAATAGAATTCACGTTATATTTCATTTTAAGTATTTATAGTAAGTGACTATTGTTTAATAACATACGATGACCAACAGACGCCGACAATTTAATAGCTGTTAACGACAGGCGATATTTATGTAAGTGCGCGTATGGACAATTAAATAATATGTGTAAATGTACGCTGATCGTTAACGCGCGCGTAAGAGGCGGGGAGGGCTGCAAACCTTCATCCGACCTAGAAAACGCCGCGCTGGTAAAAAGCTGACCGTACAGGTGTAATAAAAGTCACCGTGTGCGTTTTAAATTTAATCAGGACTGACGGAGTGGATAAGAGATCGTCTTGTCCCCGTCCGTGTGCAGATATGTAGTTATATAGGATAGAGCATTTTTTCCATAGTGTTTCTTTATTCCTAGAAGACCTGATCACAAGAGCGGCCAGCGGTCTTTTCTTCATTTACTGAATGGTTAATGTTGTCTTCTTCTTGGCTTGAGCGTCCCCAAGTTCATTTGTGAACAGGATTGGCCAAAGATATACGAGAAACATTTTAACTTGTAAATTTAACTGGACTTATAAAACTCAGCAATATTTTTTTCAATGTTATCAGCCTACTGGGGTTGTGCAGAAAAATAACATTATCTGACGACTGACAGTCGTATTCAAGTGAATCATCCAGAATTTACGCTGTTTCAGAATAGTAGTTTGTGCGTCTTGTTGCACATTGCTGTGTGTGTGTGTGTGTTTGTGTGTGCGTGCGTGCGTGCGTGTGTGTGTGTGTGGGGGGTTAAACTTATATTTACAAGTATGAGGAGGGAAAGATTGTCTTGTACTAAATTATAGTCGTATAGATAAGCTGGACTAGAGAAACTTACTCATTCCAGAGACATATCTTCTCCTTAAGCTATTCACCCGTGAAATCTATTTCTTGCACCTTCTTCTCACATACTTATCACCATCCACTCTACTCATACGGGACCATAAATATCTTCCAAACCTATCGGTACGACAATAGACAGACACTACCAGACGCTTGTGACGCACTCTCCCTTCGGCAAGCGTGCTAGGTCTTAGCTGCCTTTAGGGAAGTACCCATGTTTTATTTTTACATTTATTTAGATTCGTATGTGTCCTATCTAGCCCTAACTTTCTTTCCTTTCCTCGACGAAGGCTTTTGGCCGCAACGTTGGCTATTTTTTTTGTCTTTTGTCCTCGTAAGACGAATCACCTTTTTTCGATTTTTTTTTTCATATCCATCCATTGTACCAGACAGCTAGAGAGACAGGCAGACAGATAGACAGAAAGATAGAAAGACAGACAGTTTGACAGATAGATAGATAGATAGATAGATAGATAGATAGATAGATAGATAGATAGATAGATAGATAGATAGATAGATAGATAGATAGGTAGGTAGTTAGATAGATAGATAGATAGATAGATAGATAGATAGATAGATAGATAGATAGATAGATAGATAGATAGATAGATAGATAGATAGATAGATGGATGGATGGATGAATGGACGGACGGACGGACGGACGGACAGACAGACAGACAAACAGACAAACAGACAGACAGACAGACAGACAGACAGACAGACAGACAGACAGACAGACAGATAGATAGATAGATAGATAGATAGATAGATAGATAGATAGATAGATAGATAGATAGATAGATAGATAGATAGATAGATAGATAGATAGATAGATAGATAGATAGATAGATAGATAGATAGATAGATTAAGAATTTTTTTTTAATTTCTACGCTTCTGTTGTTACTCTAGGGTTGTATTCATTCATGTGGATCTCTGGTTGGGCATCATGTAACCGGCTATTGCAAATCCACATCTACTGTGCTGTGTTTGGTTGGCTGGGCAGTGCCCTGCTGTTGTGGTCTGCTACCATCATCTTGATCATGACGAGCTGCAGGTCTGTTTTAGTACGTCTCGTAAATCGTGTGCTGACTGTGACGTGAAAATGTAAATAGTGATACCGTAATCTGACAGCCTTTGCTTTCCCATTTAATGCCTACCATTTGCTAAAGCAAAACCACGCAATTTCTGACTGTCTGACTCACATTTTAATCCACGCCTCTTTTTGTCTGCTTGAATATACCAAACGAGCTTGCAAGCTTGTTTACAAACTCCGCAAACCGTCTTTTATTCAGTGGAGCGAATTACGTTTGCTTAACTGAGTTTCTCATGCGAGCTGATTTGTAAATATTATGATAACTGGCAGATAGCACATGCAGAACACGTGGGAGGTAACTGCTTTTGAAGTTTCTCTACGAGGGGAGCAAATTCTGTGATGTCGATACATTCGGGGAAAGGTATCTCTTTGATCTTGAGAAAGAGGAAATTTCGCAGACCAAAGTCCGCTACATAGACTAATCTCTGTTGTCGTTAGCAGCGGCCGACAAAAGCGAACGAGAACCCTTGATCGGGGGAATCAGTTTCCTGAATTTTTGCTACCCACGACAAGTGCGAAAAGTAACAGCCTTCTGAGATCAAAATACGATGATCCTATATAAACCGCGTTTGCCTCAAACCATTATCAGTTGTCGCGCAGATTTTTTTGGATAATCTAGCTCGTTATTCTAGAGTCATTGTGAAAGTGTGTTATTAGCATTTCGTGGAGATTGTTTCATTTCTGATCGTGGTAATTAAAAATTAGCATTTACGTGATTTGATGTGTTAAGTTTACCATTATAATTCTCTGAGATTTTCTAGGTGTTAAGACTAGCGAATCAAATAACGCATAGCTATTTTTATTCCAGATGTTTTAGTTGTAATGTAAATTTAATCACTCATATCACCCAGAAAGAGTTGGTTTAGTTGATTTATAAATACACTAGGCGAATGATAACTGACGGAATACAATTCACTTCTAATTCATTCATTGTAATTATATAAGTGACTAGTGTAATATCATGTGACAAAACAAATAGCTAGTAACGACAAGCGATATTTGTATAAGCACGATATTCAATCAATCAATCAATACCGGTTAGCTCCCCAAGGAGCATAGGCCTTCAATAAACACAAGCCAAGTCTTCCTGTCATGTGCCATCCGCTCAAGTTCCTTCCATGTTTTCCTCATCATTTTCCCATCTGTTTCCAGTTCTCCTCTCCATGTGTTTTTGGTCTACCTCTGCCTCTCTTTCCCTGTGGATTCCAGAACAAGGTCTGCCTTGTAATGCTATCAACAGGTTTCCCCAATGTGTGTCCTATCCATTGCCAGCGTCTTCTTCTCAGCTCTTCTTCCACTGGCACTTCTCTGGTTCTTGTCATCAGCTCCACATTTGTGACTTTGTCATACCATTTCAGTCCTTCTATTCTACGCAAGCAACCGTTTATAAAAGTCTGTAGCTTTATGGTTGTTGTTTTTGTTGTTCTCCATGTCTCAGAGCCATACAATAGGACTGACTTCACATTTGAGTTGAAGATTCTTATTTTCGTGTTGGACTTGATTTTTCTTGTTCTCCATATGTTTCTCAATGCAATGAAAGCTCCTATTGCTTTTTGTATTCTTATTTTGATATCACCGTCTGTCCCTCCAACTTTGTCTACATTACTTCCAAGATATGTGTATGACTCTACATCTTTTAGTGGTGTTTCTTCAAGTTCAACCTTGTTATCATTTCTTGCATTTATTCTCATAATCTCTGTCTTTTCCCTGTGTATTTTCAGGCCCACTCGTTGTGAACTCTCATCGAGAATTTTCATTTTCTCTTGCATCTGATTATGGTTATGGGACAGAAAAGCCAAGTCATCTGCAAAATTCAGATCATCAAGCTGTTTAGTCAGATTCCACTGGATTCCATTTTTGTTGTGTGATGTCGATGTTTTCATAACCTAATCTATTGCTAGTAAGAAAAGAAATGGAGACAAGAGGCATCCCGGTCTCACTCCCGTTCTAATCCTATACGGTTCTGTAAGCTGTCCTTCATGAATAACTGCATGTCTTGCCTTCATAGGTCTTGTTTATTAAGTTAATGACCTTCATATGAACTCCATAATGCCTAATCAATTTCCAAAGCAATTCTTTGTCTACGCTGTCAAATGCCTTTTCATAGTCCACGAATCCGATGTATAACGGTGAATTCCATTCCAGACTTTGTTGAACTATTATTCTCAATGTGGCTATCTGGTCTGTAAAGGATCTATTTTTTCAAAAACCTGCTTGTTCATCTCTCAGTTGCTTGTCTATGGACTCTTCTATTCTCTCCAGAATGATTCTGTTTAACACTTTTGCTGGCACTGATAGTAACATTATTCCTCTATAATTTGTGCACTCTTGTAAATTTCCCTTCTTAGGCAACTTGACCAAATAACCTTCTTTCCATTCTGCGCGTATTTCCTCTCTCTCTCCTAGACTTTGCCAAGTAGTTTGTATAATATCTCTGTAGAGGAATCAATATCTGTTTTGATGGCCTCTGCTGGAATGCAATCTGGACCAGCTGCTTTTCCATCTTTCAGAAGCTTTATGGCTTACTTTATTTCTTCTCTACTTGATCGTTCACAGCCGATTTGTAGCTCCTCTTCTGCTGGCTGGATGTTGTGGTAGGTTTTGATGTTAAAAAAGATAATTATTACTTGTCTACAGAGTGAGGTCAGCTATGCAAGTCCCTGAGTCTAATAGTTGATGATGATGTTCTCAGGATACCTGACTGCTACCACCCTACGACCTCAATCTGCGATATATTTTGAGTCTATTTTATATTCTGGTGTCTGTTTGTTTTTTATATGGCTTGATGTCTAGGGTAATGCAAAAAGTAATGGTGAGTGTATGGCAACAAACACAACTTAACTCAATGAAAAGGGATTAAACAAGTCATTGGTTAAATTTAGAATAGTATGTTTGTAACTGTTCATCCACCATTTGTAACTGGTCACTTTGGATCCCCATTGATAGGTATTAGAATAGTGATGGGTGACAGTTATCTGGTTGAGTCTAAAACGCGAATGAATAATAGAAAATATCCAAGAGTCACTTCAACTTCAATAGTGTCAAGGACGGACACTAGAACTCGTGGTTGAGTAATGATACCATCAACGGTTTATTTGACAATACGTAGACGTGGACAATGCGACAGTTCATGCATATACATAGTAGATTAACTTGTGACATATGGTATTCAGCTTCCATCATATACTTAGTGAAGCATCATCAATAGGCATCGATATATTCATACATGTTTATCTTGTTATAAATGACTTGACTTAACGAACGTTCTATACGACAGTTGACCTCTCAAGGGCAGTCCATCATATCACAATCAAGGGTATACAACCCATTACGGAATACTCCTTCTTAGTTAGTTTGACAATAAAAATCCGACTACTGATAAAGCTTTATAACTTGTGAAGTGTATACAAACTTCTAACTGCTGACGTTTTGTTTCACCTCACTATATTAGCCGTTACTCGCATGACGGCTACTTTAAATATTCAATAACGCAGATCCCGTTCATTCCACAAACTATGTTCATATAATCTTCTTCTTCTTCTTTGATCCATAACCACCAACCGTCAAAGCAGTCAGCGGCCATCACGCCTGGTGGCGTCTTGTAGGGCAACAACAAATTGATTCCACTTTCCTCGGTCGGCAGCCATCCTTCGTACAGTGCCCCAACTCTGGTTAATTTTTTGCATCTCAGCTTCCACAGTTCTCCGCCAAGTTGTTTTTGGTCGGCCTCTCTTTCGCTTTCCCTCGGGGGTCCATAGCATAGCTGTTCTTGAGATGGTATCAAATGTTGTTGAGAACAGCACAGGCTGTTCTCGCTTTATTCATTCTGTTGTTAATGTCCTTGCTTGTTCCGCCGTCAGGTGTTACTATGCTTCCTAGGTAAGTAAATGTGTCTGTCTGTTCTAACTTCTGGTTCCTTACTGTTATTGGCTCAGGATTACCCACATTTAGTGTCATGACCTCTGTCTTCTTGAAATTGATGTTCAGGCCAACCTGCTGGCCGTACTCATTCAGTCTATCGGTTTTGTCTTGAATGTGTTGATGTGAATGCGCGAGTAGTGCAATGTCATCTGCATATTCAAATCTTCCAGCGTAGAAAACGTTGTCCATCTAATTCCTCTTGGACTGCCCCCTGTTGTCTGGCGCATCACCCAATCTATGACTGTCAAAAATAATGTTGTTGATAAGGGGCATCCCTGTCGTACTCCTGTTTTCACTTCGAAAGTTACATTACTCGATCCAACACTGCACGTAAAGTTAGAATAGAGGCTTTTTATAATGGAAACAATGCGGCTGGGAATTCCATAAGCCCTCAGAATTTTCCATAGGCTGGCCCTGTGTATGCTGTCGAAAGCCTTTTCAAAATCAACAAAGTTAATGTACAGCTGTCTCTGCCATTCTGAGGCCTGCTCTATAATGTTCCTGAGGGCAAATATATGATCTGCACATCTTCTGTTCTTTCTGAAGCCCGCTTGTTCTTTCCTCAGTTTATGGTCAACTGCTTTTGAAATTCTCTGGATGATTATCCTGCCTAGTATTTTGCTGGGAACTGAGAGGAGGGTAATTCCTCTCCAGTTGTTGCAGTTTGCAAGGTCGCCCTTCTGCATATAATAAACATCTTCTAAACTTCCAGTGCATTGACGTTACGACTTTTATCCATTCTGGTCCCAACATGTACGGGTACCAGCTTGAGGTCGACTTGACTGAAGAAAGTCAATGACAAAACTATTATTACAACATTATCAATCAATTATAATATTACCTGACATTTACAGTGTTAATTATGTCTAAAGCACAACTTGTCCTTAAATGTCAATCTGTAAATGTTCATAACATGGAATCCCCTGATGAAGCACTTGATACTATGACTGGTCACAATTATGAGGAACGACTTTTCTCATCACTTCCTAAAACTGTTTTATTGCAATAGTGGAGAGTTAATGTTAAATGAACAATCATTAAGCCCGTAGAAGGTTTGGCTTAACTGAATTTCCTTGAGCAATAGTTGATGACTTTCTCAACAACAATACACTCGTCTCGACAGTGAGACCTGGAGACTGCTTCAGCACTCTTGCTTCTGAAAATAGGCAAATAAACACTGTTGCCTCGAACTCTGCAGCTCCAATATTACTTTGTGGCACACTGAGTGTTATAGGATGCAACCCGCAATCAATGAAATATTACACAAATATAAGGTTAACCAGCGATCAATGGGTCAAGCTGAGATCGCCACTGGCCAGAACAGCAAAGACAATGGGTCATGAAGTCCTTGTGTCTGATGATAACCTTACTTTTAAAAGTTTATCTTCAAGTGGCAACTAAGCGTTAGAAAACGTTCGCTATATCCCCTCGTTAGTTATGCTCCCCTGAACCAATCAGATCAGGGTAAGCCGACTTGACTCTCTTTTCAAAAATACACGTTCAAAAAATGTAACATCCCCGATTTTCAAAGTTGTGTGTGGATATCACTGTGTTTGTCTTTCTGTATTTCATTTTTATTTTCTACGATATTTTTGTTAATATCTAAGCGATTTTAATTGGGAAAAGCAATTATTAACCAGACGACTGTCTGTCATCTAGCCCTTAGGTTTTTATTTCTCTCTTTATCATAGTTTTCATCTTTATATTTATCCCCTTCAGTTTTCCAAATAACATACTTTTTCTCTACGGTAAGATACTATATCGTAATGAGTAATATGATATTCCTAATAACCAAGTATTATCATTTCAGTTGTCAACTGTCCTTTCTTTTCTTTATTATTATTCAATTAGAATACGATACTGCCTCTATGTTTCTTTTGCCACCGTTTTCGCTACCCTTCCCAATTTGGTTAATCAGTTTCACTTTTACAATGCATACGCTAGCTTAGATTTTCCTCCATGTCAATCCCCCCTTTATTTTTTCTCTCTCTCCCGCTGGTTCATAGAAAATAAACAAGGGTTTGGCAAGATGCCAACCGTCTTTAGTGTTAGATTTAATTTTCAGGACGGAGAGGGACCAAGGCGGTTGGTCTTGACACGGGGTATCATCGCGTGCATTAGCAAAGTCAAATGTTTTATTCAAACCTTAACGTTAAGGGAAAAAAATATGTGCCATAACAACCGTTTCTAAGGCACTAGTTGATTTTCAAAAGCTAGCCTCTCGTGTTCGTTTTGTGGTACCATAAGCAAGTCCTTAACGTCAACTATCGCATTGTGTGCTATTAATAGATTTTAAAAAACGCTTCAGTCAAGGTTTCATTCCTCCCTCGCTCCTTCACTCCTATTTTTCTCTATCACTCTTTTCGGAACGAAACACGTGTTATGTTATTTAAAGTCTTTGGACAGAGCAACGAAAAAGCTAGTGGTGTTGGTATCGTTCACTTTGGCGTTAATGCTTTTTCAAATCCAGCGCGAATAGCAGGCGTGGGCGATGACTTTGGGCAAACACGGGCGGGGTGTTAAATTTACTTGGCGTAGGGGTTAAATATTACTGTATTTGGCGATTGTATCACTGATCTCGCTACACATCTCCCCTGTTAAAAACATGCATTCCAATGCCTGTTTATAATCTGTGATACAAATTCCATCAAATGACTCAACTAGGCTTTATGGGTATCCTGGTTTTCTTCGAGAGGGTGCCTACTCAAGAAATCTGCCCCAACATTTTGAGAACCACGAATGTATTCGATGGTAAACGAATAAGGTTGAATGAGCAAAGACCACCTTAATAAACCTGCATTACCATATTTTGCCTGAGCCAAAAATACCAATGGCTGATGGTAGCTTTGGACCACGAATGTTCTACCATAAAGATAGATCTGGAACTTCTTGATCGCCCAGACTAAAGCCAAACATTCTTTTTCAATCGTTGAGTAGTTTTGTTCCGCCCGGTTTAACTTGCAACTGGCATAAGCGACAGGGTTCAATTCCCCATCTGGTGAAGTGGACCTTTGTGACAATGTGGCCCCTAATCCCACGTTACTAGCGTCCGTTCTTACCACGAATTCCTGACTCAAATCAGGTAATTTCAATATAGGCTTACTGGTGAGTTTTTCCTTTAACTCATTATATACCAACTCGCACTGTGCCGTCCATTCAATTTTATCAGGTTTACGCTTACGAGTTAAATCCGTCAGAGGAGCACAAACGGAGTTACAATTTTTAATACACTTTTGGTAAAAACCACACAGTGACACAAAGGATCGCATATCCTTCTTAATCTGTGGTCTAGGTGCTCTCTGCAATTTCTCCAGGTTCTTGAGGTCAGGGAATCATGCTACCCTGATATACAGTATGTCCCAAGAATTCTAATTCCTTACATCCAACAACATTTTGTTGGTCTAGCAGTCAAGTTTGCCTCTCTGAGTCTATCAAATAGCATATTCAAAGAGTTAACGTTTTCTTCAAATGTTTCCGTAGCAATGAGGATATCATCCATGAAATTCGTAATACATGGATTTTTCAGTGGATCCAGCAATTTTCTCATCATTCTGGAAAACACACTCGGGGCATTCTTCAAACCAATCGGCAACATGTTGAACTCATAATGGCCTTCCGAGGTGCTAAAAGCCAGATAAGGTCGGATCTCAGGCTTCACTGGAATCTGGTAATATCCCTTGCTGAGATCTACCTTAGAAAAAATATTTTGCCTTATTCAGCCGGGCAAACAGTTCATTAGTATCAGGTGATTGATCCACCTGACTTTCTGTGATAGCATTAAGTTTCCTGTAGTCTATGCACAGTCTATGTTCCCCAGATGGTTTCCTCAACTAAACCACACTAGAGCTATAGGGAGATTCACTGTGAGAAATAATCCCTTCCTTTAACAGATAATCTATCTCCTCTTTCAAAGCTTTCTCTTTTGCGAATGGGATAGTATAGACTCTCATACAGATGGGTGTTGGGTCTAGGAGTTTTATGTCATATTCCAACAAGTTGGTGTGCCCCGGTTTGTCCGTTAACACGTCTGTATGATCTTCCAGATCCTTTTGAATCTGCTCCCTCTGCCCTTTTGTCAAGTGTTTAATGTCCTTTACCTCTGCAGGCGTTTCACAGGGTTTCAGGGGGTATTCGTGAGAGGTGAGAGGTTCATTTTTTATCTCAGTGGCTATGGCCAAGGTCATTAAATGTGTCACCTCCTGTTTTGTCTATCCAGATACTTCTTTAGGAGGTTCACATGATATATTTTTTCTTTTTTCTTTTTTATCTACCTTATAGTTAGTTCTAGACACCTTTTCTAGAACAGTGTATGGACCTTGCCATCCAATTTGCAGTTTGTTGCTGCTGTCGGGTAGTAGAAGAAGCACCTTCTCCCCTACAGCTAGCTCCCTATCCTTCGCTTTCTTATTGTAATATGCAGCATGTTTCTTCCTGGCTTGTCTTAGGTTATCATTTGCGAGTTTCCAGCCAGTTTTTAGACGAGTGGTCAGCTCGTTCACATACTGATATGATGAGGTAACAGTCTCTTCTGCCTTCTCATCTGTCCATGTCCTCAATAAGGCTTCCAATGGACCTTTTATTGGCCTGCCGAACAACAATGTGGCCGGTGCCATTCCAGTCGAATTATGGGGTACTTCCCGATACGCAAACAGGGCGGCGGGTAAGTATTGATCCCACGTATCAGATTTTTCATGTGCCAACTTTCTCAGGATGAAGATAAGTGTCCCGTTGAATCATTCCACCTGGCCGTTCCCTTGGGGGTGATACGGACTACAGTGAAAGTGCTTGGCTTGGAATATCCTGAAAACTTCTTCAGTTAGTCTCCCCTTGAACTGTGAGCCATTATCAGTTAAGATTTGGTGGGGAAATCCTAACCTTGTGAATATAGTGAGTAATGCCTCTGCCACATGTTTCGAGTCGATTGATGACAAGGATACCGCCTCTCCCCACATAGAACAAGTGTCCACCAGAGTAAGAATGTAACTGTTTCTCCTCTTGGTACGTGTGAGAGGTCCCACAATATCTACTGCAACTCTTTCGAAAGGGGTTCCCACGATTGGCATCTCCCCTAAGGTTGCAGGTGCACTCCAATGCTTTGGAGCTACCATTTGGCATTCTGGGCAGGATTTGACATATCTTTTTATATCTTCCATTATCCCTGGCCAGAAGTAATGACAAGCTATACGCTGTCCTGTGAAGCTGATCCCCATATGACCACTGAAGGAAATCGCATGTCCTAACTCCATCACCTTTTCCCTATATGAAGTGGGAAGGACCAGCTGTCCATGACCATTTGAACCAGTTCCAGCCTTCCTATACATGAGTTTATTCTTCATATAAAAATCTCCTTTGTTTGGAGGGGTATGGCACTTGGGGAGTTTCTTAAAACACGGCTTTAGTGACCTATCCTCATCCTGTGCCTTCCTCATCTCCTCTGGATGAGTATTTATTGGGTTTTCTTCCTCCTTCCTTGATTGTGACCTGGTCTGTACTGTTGCCATGATCACAGGTCTTTTGGGATTTCCCAAGAAGACGTATCTACACCCCAATATCAGAGGGTAGATTGGTTCGTTTATCACTGCTGCTTTAATCACTCCTTTACATGGCGAGTTTTTACACTTATTCTGGCGATGGGAAGTGTCATGGTTGCAACTTCCTTGGTTGCCCCTTGGATCTCCACTGTTTCTGTGGTGTATTGATCTGGGTGCTCCAGGTGAGAGCTCACGACTGAGTCAAAATCCAATCCAGTATCATAAAGGCACCTTATGGTGGCCCCATTACATACTACGTCTTCACAAACAGGGGGATGATAAGGTTCCTGTTGTCCAGTAGGTTTTTCCTTTCTCCCTTGGTTTCTTGTTTTCATGCATGCAGCGACAATAGGAAGTTTCCTCTTACAGTCTCTGGTGTTATGATTGTCCCTCTTACAAAATTTACACCATCTCCTTTCTGTGTTGAAAGGTTTCCGTTCATTGTATTGCGGGTTTCTATCTCTTTGGTCATACCTTGGCCTATCATAGTTGGGTTTACCTCTTTTATTCTGATCTCTACTATCAAATTTGTTTTGGTTTTGGGGGGCTTTATTATGTTCTACTTGTTTCTTCTTCGTTCCAGCTATCTCAGACTGGGCTGCCTGATACCGTTCAGCCACATTAAGAATCTCCCCCAGTCTCTCAGCACCCTGTTCCGTGAGAAATTTTCTCAGGTCTGGAGCCATGGACTCTCTTAACTGCTCCATCATAATAATTTCCTTTAAATTTGGGTTTTCCCCAGAGCAGTCCATTTCTCCAAGTATGTCTCTAGGCGTGCAGAGAACTGGTGGTAAGTCTCCCCGGAAAGTAGTTTTGCATTTCTAAATTTTTTTCCGGTAAAATTCACTATTCTTTTCATAACTAACCAGGAGAGCCTGCTTTAAAATGTCACAGTCGTCCTGATCTTCCCTACTCAACTTTGAAAATACCTCATACGAGGTTCCCCTAAGCCCTTGGGATACTTTCAAACTCCATTTTTCCCTCTCTAAACCATAAGTTGTAGCTAGTCTTTCAAATCTAGAGAGGAATGGCTCAATGTCATCCTCTTTTTCTACAAAAGGGTCAAAATGGAAGTTCATGGCTACATTGGAGGGCCCCTGACTGGCAGCAACATCAGAGGTAGATGGGCTGTTCCCATTTTCTGGAGCATGGCCTTGCAATTCTAACTCTTTTAGTCGTAGCTCATGCTCCCTTTGTAAGCGTTTGTCCTCTGCTTCCCGTTCTGCAGCCTGTCTTCTTTCCTCTGCTTCCCGTTCTGCAGCCTGTCTTCTTTCCTCTGCCTCCAATCTCTTTTCTTCCTTCTCTGCCTCCAATTTTTTAGCCTCAGCCTCCAATTTCTTCTCCTCCAATTGTAGCCTCTTGATTTCAGCCTCCCTATCAGCCTCTAATTTCTTAGCTTCCCTATCATCCTCTAACTGTACCCTCTTAAGTTCCTTGTCAGCCTCTAATTGAATTCTTTTCTCCTCTGCTAATTCCTTATCCTCTCTTTCAATAAATTTATCACATTCTGATGTCACATATTGGATCAGAACTTGCCCTTCCATGCCCATCTCCCTTGCAGACTGCACAGCAGCAGATCTGAACTTGGCCAAGTCTGCCATCTTTTGCTTGTATTAAATATTATTAATCTAACTAAATTAGCCAACAAATATTTCTTATTAACTAACTAATAATGGGCAATGATAGTTCACTTAATTCTTTACACTACTTAATATTATAAATTTTGAATAGAATGGGGATTTCCTGGGTCTATAATGTTAGCTTTAATTTAAATTCCCGGACGAGCCCCCAATATATGTGGTGGGTTTTGATGTTAAAAAAGATAATTATTACTTGTCTACAGAGTGAGGTCAGGTATGCAAGTCCCTGAGTCTAATAGTTGATGATGATGTTCTCAGGGTACCTGACTGCTACCACCCTACGACCTCAATCTGCGATATATTTTGAGTCTATTTTATATTCTGGTGTCTGTTTGTTTTTTATATGGCTTGATGTCTAGGGTAATGCAAAATGTAATGGTGAGTGTATGGCAACAAACACAACTTAACTCAATGAAAAGGGATTAAACTAGTCATTGGTTAAATTTAGAATAGTATGTTACAATTTTTAATTTCCTGTACCTCGAATCTTTTTTGGTACAGGAATGTTTAAACTCAAAATGGAATAGACATATATTTACAGTGTTAATTAAGTCTAAAGGACAACTTGTCCTTAAATGTCAATCTGTAAATGTTCATAACATGGAATCCCCTGATGAAGCACTTGATACTATGACTGGTCACAATTATGAGGAACGACTTTTCTCATCACTTCCTAAAACTGTTTTATTGCAATAGTGGAGATTTAATGTTAAATGAACAATCATTAAGCCCGTAGAAGGTTTGGCTTAACTGAATTTCCTTGAGCAATAGTTGATGACTTTCTCAACAACAATACACTCGTCTCGACAGTGAGACGTGGAGACTGCTTCAGTACTCTTGCTTCTGAATATAGGCAAATAAACACTATTGCCTCGAACTCTGCAGCTCAAGTATTACTTTGTAGCACACTGAGTGTTATAGGATGCAACCCGCAATCAATGAAATATTACACAAATATAAGGTTAACCAGCGATCAATGGGTCAAGCTGAGATCGCCACTGGCCAGAACAGCAAAGACAATGGGTCATGAAGTCCTTGTGTCTGATGATAACCTTACTTTTAAAATTGTATCTTCAAGTGGCAACTAAGCGTTAGAAAACGTTCGCTATATCCCCTCGTTAGTTATGCTCCCCTGAACCAATCAGATCAGGGTAAGCCGACTTGACTCTCTTTTCAAAAATACACGTTCAAAAAATGTAACATCCCCGATTTTCAAAGTTGTGTGTGGATATCACTGTGTTTGTCTTTCTGTCTTTCATTTTTATTTTCTACGATATTTTTGTTAATATCTAAGCGATTTTAATGGGGGAAAAGCAATTATTAACCAGACGACTGTCTGCCATCTAGCCCTTAGGTTTTTATTTCTCTCTTTATCATAGTTTTCATCTTTATATTTATCTCCTTCAGTTTTCCAAATAACATACTTTTTCTCTACGGTAAAATACTATATCATAATGAGTAATATGATATTCCTAATAACCAAGTATTATCATTTCAGTTGTCAACTGTCCTTTCTTGTCTTTATTATTATTCAATTAGAATACGATACTGCCTCTATGTTTCTTTTGCCACCGTTTTCGCTACCCTTCCCAAATTGGTTAATCAGTTTCACTTTTACAATGCATACGCTAGCTTAGATTTTCCTCCATGTCAATCCCCCCTTTATTTTTTCTCTCTCTCGCTGGTTCTAAGAAAATAAACAAGCGTTTGGCAAGATGCCAACCGTCCTTAGTGTTAGATTTAATTTTCAGGACGGAGAGGGACCAAGGCGGTTGGTCTTGACACGGGGTATCATCGCGTGCATTAGCAAAGTCAAATGTTTTATTAAAACCTTAACGTTAAGGGAAAAAAATATGTGCCATAACAACCGTTTCTTAGGCACTAGTTGATTTTCAAAAGCTAGCCTCTCGTGTTCGTTTTGTGGTACCATAAGCAAGTCCTTAACGTCAACTATCGCATTGTGTGCTATTAATAGATTTTAAAAAACGCTTTAGTCAAGGTTTCATTCCTCCCTCGCTCCTTCACTCCTATTTTTCTCTATCACTCTTTTGCAAACGAAACACGTGTTATGTTATTTAAAGACTTTGGACAGAGCAACGAAAAAGCTAGTGGTGTTGGTATCGTTCACTTTGGCGTTAATGCTTTTTCAAATCCAGCGCGAAATGCAGGCGTGGGCGATGACTTTGGGAAAACACGGGCAGGGTGGTAAATTTACTTGGCGTAGGGGTTAAATATTACTGTATTTGGCGATTGTATCACTGATCTCGCTACACATCTCCCCTGTTAAAAACATGCATTCCAATGCCGGTTTATAATCTGTGATACAAATTCCATCAAATGACTCAACTAGGCTGTATGAGTATCCTGGTTTTCTTCGAGAGGGTGCCTACTCAAGAAATCTGCCCCAACATTTTGAGAACCAGGAATGTATTCGATGGTAAACGAATAAGGTTGAATGAGCAAAGACCACCTTAATAAATGTGCATTACCATGTTTTGGCTGAGCCAAAAATACCAATGGCTGATGGTAGCTTTGGACCACGAATGTTCTACCATAAAGATAGATCTGGAACTTCTTGATCGCCCAGACTAAAGCCAAACATTCTTTTTCAATCGTTGAGTAGTTTTGTTCTGCCCGGTTTAACTTGCGACTGGCATAAGCGACAGGGTTCAATTCCCCATCTGGTGAAGTGGACCTTTGTAACAATGTGGCCCCTAATCCCACGTTACTAGCGTCCGTTCTTACCACGAATTCCTGACTCAAATCAGGTAATTTCAATATAGGCTTACTGGTGAGTTTTTCCTTTAACTCATTATATGCCAACTCACACTGTGCCGACCATTCAATTTTATCAGGTTTACGCTTACGAGTTAAATCCGTCAGAGGAGCACATACGGAGTTACAATTTTTAATATACTTTTGGTAAAACCCACAAAGTGACACAAAGGATCGCACATCCTTCTTAATCTGTGGTCTAGGTGCTCTCTGATATTTCTCCAGGTTCTTGGGGTCAGGGGTCATGCTACCCTGATATACAATATGTCCCAAGAATTCTAATTCCTTACATCCAATACAACATTTTGTTGGTCTAGCAGTCAAGTTTGCCTCTCTGAGTCTATCAAATAGCATATTCAAAGAGTTAACGTTTTCTTCAAATGTTTCCGTAGCAATGAGGATATCATCCATGAAATTCGTAATACATGGATTTTTCAGTGAATCCAGCAATTTTCTCATCATTCTGGAAAACACACTCGTTGCATTCTTCAAACCAAACGGCAACATGTTGAACTCATAATGGCCTTCCGAGGTGCTAAAAGCCAGATAAGGTCGGATCTCAGGCTTCACTGGAATCTGGTAATATCCCTTGCTGAGATCTACCTTAGAAAAATATTTTGCCTTATTCAGCCGGGCAAACAGTTGATTAGTATCAGGTAATGGATCCACCTGACTTTCTGTGACAGGCTTAAGGACATAACCTTGTGGAAAGAGGACTCAAACAGTAATGAAGTTAAGAGATGATGAGAAGAAGAAGCCCAGTAATGACCAACAAACTACGTCTAACAATAGAAGAGAGACATATGGGTCTAACTAAAAGACATATAGCAAAGAGGTGAATATACGAAGCTGACACTGTATGCTTGGAGTTCACCTTCAGACTGACAACACTTTTCGGTAAAGGGCAACCTGTGCAGAAAATTACAAAATCTGACATTAGTTATATCTGACTCCGATTTTCACCTGTCTAATCGCGAGATGAACAGAAAATGTCGGATGTTATGTCTCGAGACGAAGATAAATGTCAGCTGTTGTGTACCTGTGCAGCATTTCTGCTGTGTGGTGTTGACATTTTACACACGAATACCTGGTGTCCATCATCTCACCTGCCCCGTGTAGTTCCTGGAGGTCTCTCGTGAGACAAAGAAAGAATAGAGCTACTGCTTCCTCTGGCATGTCGTAAACGATTGGCTAATGTGAGGTTGTCCATGTGTCTGGCAGTCTCATCATATAAAACACATACTACATACACAACAGCTGCAAGAGAACTTTGGGTCAGTCTTCCCCCATGAGGACCAGCTGAAGTAGGAGCTCTATGCTCCACATGGGAGTGAAAAGAAAAGTGATGACGATGATTACGATGATGATGAAGATGATATTTCTTTTTTGGAAGCTCTATTTTTTGGAAACTCGCGACACTCCGTGAAAAGTGCAGAACTAATCGGGACCTGGGACTTTTCTCCGATTATTATTTTTTTTTTTTTTTTTTTTTTTCTTAGAAACTCGGGCCCAATGACACATTGCGACACTAGGACAACCCGTGAAAAGGGTTTATCTGCCGTTCAGGCTATGGCCGTAACAGTAATCGGGACCTGGGAAACAAACACCTGGTCGTCATTGACAGCGCGGCTCCCACATCTCCGATTATCGATTCCCAGATTGGTTAGGCTATAGGCTAGAGTTGGCGGTCATGAGAACCTGAAATTCTCCGATGCTGTGGGTCCTCGGACAGTGACCCGAAATGCCCAACGCTCACCCCGTCCATACACACGAACAAAACATGGTATGTTTATTTTTGTCATTAGCACCTATATGCAGGTACGTGTATACTATAAAAGGCGACGTTGTAAAACTGACTCAGTACCAGTTATTATTATTATTGTTATTATTATTATTATTATCATTACTATCACGTGCACATAGCTTTGGAACATTTACTTTCTCATATTTCAGATACCTGTCGCTGGTCAAGCCGCTGTACTATAGGGCTAGAGTCAACACAACAACTGTCACTCAAGGAGCCGTGGGCGCTTTGCTGTTCTGTTTTTTTCTCTTCATCTTCCCGTTGACTGGCCTAACAGCGCCCTTTGTGTAAGAGAAATGTTGGTATTAGAGTAATCACTTCCGTAATACAACATTTGGCTTGTCTTTTTCTGCTCCTCTCCAAAAATGATCTATGTGCCAGCTTATATCCTTCACACACTCTGACACATGCACTCGCATTCACAATAGATATCGCTGGAAGTATATCTATTTATCTATCTATCTATCTATCTATGTATCTATCTATCTATCTATCTATCTATCTATCTATCTATCTATCTATCTATCTACCTATCTATCTATCTACCTATCTATCTATCTATCTATCTATCTATCTATCTATCTATCTATCTACCTATCTATCTATCTATCTATCTATCTATCTATCTATCTATCTATCTATCTATCTATCTATCTATCTATCTATCTATCTATCTATCTATCTATCTATCTATCTATCTATCTATCTATCTATCTATCTATATATCTATCTATCTATCTATCTATCTATCTATCTATCTATCTATCTATCTATCTATCTATCTATCTATCTATCTATCTATCTATCTATCTATCTATCTATCTATCTATCTATTACCTGTCTATCTATCTATGTTTGATTGGTTTTGTGTGTGTTTTGTTATGTCTGTCTCCATTTGTAACGTACAATACTTACAAAAATTGTTTTTATTTATATATAAATTATGTTTTTGTCTATTTACTGCATTGTGTCATCTACTTACCTGCCTCTTGTACTTATATATGTTTTCTGTTATTCGAAACGGCATCCTGCGAATGATCATTTGCCTTTACTTTCATTCATTTATTTCCCTCTCCGCTCCAAACGAAGCATAGAACCACTAGTATACTTGGTCCCCGTATAAGAAGCCTGCACTGACGCATTTATAATGCTCTTCCAGCGGTGGTTTTCTAGAACTTTGCGTTATGCGATGAGGTTGCCAGCCTCAAGCACAACGTCATAACAGTCGCCTCTTACGACATGCATTCGGACGCAGTAGTTTTATTTCCTCATTGCCTCCTCATCGAATCCCGGAAATAACACGGGGCTGTCTACTCTTTACTCGTTTATTGTGTTTGCATTCCCTTACGTGCGTGTGTTGAATCATATGCACTAGTGCATCTTTTGGAAGTGGTCCCTATGGAAACAAGAGATAGAGGCAAGACGCTAGCGTTGGATAGGATAAACACTGAAGATACCAGATGATAACAATTACAATGTAGTCCTTGGTTTTGGAATCCACAGGTTAAGATAAATATAAGGAAACTGAAAACACACGGAGAAAGGAATTGGAGACTAATCTGGAAGAGATAACGAATACCTGGATGTACCGTGAAGGGGTGGCACATGACTGAAAGGCTTGGTATAGATTTACTGAAGGGAATTGAAGGGTAATGAAATGATTGAATCAGTTAATCAATCAATCAATTAAGCATCATCATCATCATCATCATAATCATTGTGACAAAACGGTGCGGCCCCTATCGATCTTTGTTTCACTCCGGCAGTATTTGTGGTACTGATTTTTATTTTGTGTTCTCAATTGTTGCTAAGTAGCAGATATTTGATTTTATCAAATCATTCGACACTCCCTGTAGTGATAAGAATCACATTTGCTTGGCGCTGCCCATATTTGTTGGCAATAAGCGCCACAGATTAACATGTACATCGGCCAGCGCTACCGGCTTAATCACCGATAAGACATGGATGACAAGATTACTTTAACTAAAAGTAAGATTGCTACATCTCAAACACATGTTTATATGCGGTTACCGGTGTGTTTTGAAGTTTGTACACAAGGGCATCGGTCATCTTATTACTATATATGGGAGAGTTGACCTCTGCCTTACGTTCAAAATTTTCCGATGTCGGAATATTTTAAAATTTCCCCATAACCCGACCTGTTTGAATATGATTGGAGCGTTTATTTAACTCCATGACAAACGAAGGCGTGGGAAGACAGGGAATATAATCGGATCATTTTCTCAAGCTATTTCACTTGAGAAATCGCCAAGACACCAGACTGCTACAGTGAAGAATTAGAATTCAGAATTCCTTCTTAAAATACCGGGCACCTTTTATTGGAGTATTTATCTGGACTTACAATATAGCGGAAGAAATCTCTAACATTTTAAATAAGGAAACCGGGATTGAGAAAACTGATGGACCACACACGAAGTCAGAGAGAGGGAACTTATTAAATTAACGACACCCGATACGCGTGTAAGAGGCCGATTCAAGTCTCTTTCATTCATCTGAGCAAAAGGTCTGTGAGTCAGGATTGGCTTATTGGTGTTACAAGCAGAAAGTCCTATCTCTGGAACAAGAAGGGGACAGTGGCCTAAGCTTTAAGACGAAGGACCCATGTGGTAGACTCTCCTTGACATTTCTGGGAAACGAGCTACCCCCGACAACCTTGATCAGAGACGAGCTTGAGCAGCGTGAAAAGAACCAACCCATAAGAAGGAGCAGAACCATCATTGGCAGCTACGTTCAAATATATGCTGCCACTTGAGCTTCTTGTAACATCTCAAATTCCCAAAAGACTGTGAAGATAACTTTTCTTGATCCATAACTATTCAAATAATTTTCCAACTGTTAAAACCTAAAGTGATTATTAATTTTTATTATTTGTAATGTTACAAATTTAACTTCGATTTAATCCTTTTAAAGTTACTGCATGTTAGTCTCAGTCAAATTACTACACACACTCTAAACAGAGCTAAAATAGAATAATAGAATTCCACTGAGGAAATCAGGGGTGGGGGCTTATACGAGCTGAAAGTAAGAAGTGCTTAAATCCTTCACAAAAGCGTCGGCAGAGTTACAGAGTTAACATACTCAGCCAAAGCATCATTGCTCACGTTTATTCTGAATATCTTGTGAAGACTCCCTGGTGATAGAAGCGTTTTGTTTCTTCTATTTACATATCTGCAAAGAGGGATCTTGTGCGAAGGTAGATACATTTGAAGCTCATATTAGATACTCTTGAGTTTTGTCCACTGTCGGACCACTACTGCAAATCAGGGGAGGCAATACCGTCACAATCATCATTTTCCTTTGCGCTCATTACGGAGCATGAAGCTTCCACTGCAGTTGGTCCCCTTGCACAAAGCCTGCACCAAAGACTAATACGCTCTTGCAGCTGTCGTTTCTGTGGCAATTCGTTTTACATGATGACGTTATTCAATCAATGTTTCTTTTGATGTCCATTTCTGCTAATTTTTTTTTAATTCTTACGAGTTAACTAATTATGTTTTCTTTTTTGTTCCTCATATATTCTTTCAGAATATACGAAGACTATCACATCTGTGCCGCAGAGTTCTCGCCAGGTGTCGCTGATGTTGGACAGCGAGTGTTCATTGGGTGTATAGGCGTGCTAGGTTGTGCAGTTATTGCACTGGTTGTGATGTGCAACTTAGCCATTGTTAAAACGGTATGTTCCTGTTATTAATTACTTCATGTTGTTATCGCTGAGTTGATGTTAAATATGTTGAGGTTGTTGTTACTTTGTTGATGGTTTATTTTTGAAAGTATATAAACTGTAATAACATCTTAAGGCAAGCAGTAGCCAGTGAAGATCAAATAACAAATAGTCTTCTTTCACCTTTCAACTTCTAAAGGAGCATAGACTTTCAATAAACATATGTCATGTCGTCCTGTCCCATGCCATCCCCTTCTGGTGTTTCGATGTCTTCTTCAACTCTTTCATGCCTCTCTCATTTCCATGTGCTCTTTTGTCTTCCTCTATCTCTCTTACCCTTAATAGTATTATAGATAAAATCATACAAATTAAATTGTACGGCCTCCATTTCCGCTTAAGCCCAGCTGTTAGCAAACTGCAAAAACCTCCCGAGTTCTCGGTTGAATTACAACAAAGACATTTTCGTAGGCGTCTCAACCAGACTGAGCTTTAGTTCTGAAAAGCCTCTTTTGATACTAATGATTTCAGACATTGTCCGCCACCAGATAATACGTCATGACCTCAAAACCCAGCCCCTGCAGACCCAAGTGGAACAGTCACAATTACGATGGTTTGCCCATATCTGCAGAATGTAAGAAGATCGGCTACCACGACAAATACGGAAAACCAAGAATTTGGATCCAGACCTCCAGGACGATCCAGATTGTCGCAGGGTGGACAACATTAGACAATCTCTAAAAACTGCTGACTTGATTGGAACCAGGCCAGGTGGAAGACAGCCGATAGGACAGTATGGTGCTCTCTCTGGCAAACTCTCGCCCCCAGAGTAGAAGAGGAACGAACGAACAAACTTTATTTTCAAAGAGCTAAGCATTGGGCGCGCAGGCCCGTCTAACATTCTGTCCATGGGAATGACTAAGTAAGAGAGTAGTGGGAACTATCTATGGACAGACAGGAACCAGGCCAGGAGGAAGACAGCCGATATGATAGTATGGCGCTCTCCCTGTCAAATCTTTACACCACAGGAAAGAAGAGGAATGACTAAGAAGTAAGTAAGAATTCAGAAAATACGCAGATCTCACAATTTAGATATGCTCGACTGGATCTTAATGTTGTTCCTGTGAATCACTTTCGTCAGAATTTTAACTAAAATAAGCTCTGCCTGTAAAATAAACAGAAATTAAGCCCCTGGGAAGACAGTGCCAAAGAAGAAGAACAGAAGCATGGTAAATGCTGTCATTCGTCATGTCACACTAAACGGTTCAAACAAATTTGGAATCTTCTCACACCCCTTTAATGTGAGCCGTACACTGTAAAAACGCATATATTATTACTTATGACAGTATAAAATAAAACATTAACACTTGTTCTTTATTTACTTAATACTAATGATGAATGATTATTCTCTTGCACTAGCAATATAAAGCGGACAGCTGTAAGGCTATATACTCGTACAAGGATGAGGCGAACATATTTATGTACTAAGCCGTGCGGTGATACAGCAGCGTCGATCGATCATTACACTGGCTAACAAAAAAAAAAATTTTTTTCTTTCTCTAACGTTCCTATGTTTTTCTGGTCAATTTTAGTGCGCTGTTTTTAAATCTGCAAACCGTTTTTCTCTATCAGGTCGGGATCTCTAGAAATATGCAATTGAAGTTTTTTAACAACGCATACAGTATTACATCATTCGTACAAGAAGTATAACAGTTATGTAGGCTTGAATTTCTTTGCAGTCAACTTTCGTCGGTGAATGGCATGTGGTACATCGCGATGAAGCATCCAACAATAATCGGCAAGCATGGTCACACTCCACCGTCCTTGATAACGTGACTCCATTACGGTGATATCTTGATGGAATCGTTCTCCATGTTCATCACTGACTTCGCCAAGGTTGTCATGGAAAAAGTCAAGATGCGAATCGAGCAAATGGATTTTGAGGGACATGTTACAGCCCATAATTCTGTAAGCATCTATGCACTGCTTAACAATATGCACATAGTCGACAGATTTGTGATTTCCCAGGAAGTTATTGACGATCGATTTGAATGCCATCCATGAGCGAAGTTCACTACCATGTAACAAGTTCTCGAATTGTTTGTCTGCAATAACTTTCCTAATCTGAGGTACCTACAAAGAAACATTCCTTTATCTTTGCATCGCTAACTTGCTGAAACTTTTCTCGAAGATAAGTGAAAGCTTTGCTCATTTTATCTAACGCTTTTACGAAATTCTTCATGAGCCCCAACTTTATATGTAACGGTGGTAAAATGATGCTGTCTTTGTTAACTAATGGCTCGTATATTACATGTTTATGCCCGAGCTGCATATGATCCCTGATAGGCCACACCTTTCTTGCATAATGTTCCTGTCTGTTGCGACTGTCACATTCCCATAGGAAGCAACAAAATCTAGTATACCCTGTCTGCATGCCCGTGAGAATTGCAATGACCTTTAGGTCTCCGCAAATCCGCCATTGGTAGTCATTGTACTTTATTTTTGCCAAAAGTATAGCCATATTGTGATAAGTTTCTTTCATATGAACAGAGTAGGTGACTGGAATTGATGAAAATAAATTTCCGTTATGCAATAACACGGCTTTTAGATTAGTCTTGGAAGAGTCGATGAAAAGTCGCCATTCATTGAGTATGTACTCATGACCGAGGTGCACCATTAGACCGTTTACACCTTTGCAATAGCAAATGTCATCATCCATCTCAAAGTATTGAAAAAAATTCCATTCTTTGAGTCGCGAACCGAGTAATTCCGCTTGTCCTTTGGTAAGAGCGAGATCACGTATTAGATCTGAAAGTTCTGAATGGTTAATTAAGGGAACACCATCATTCACCGGTATATAATTCGAGTCAGAATTAGTTTCTAAAGCAGGTAAACTATCACTTTGTGATGGTTCATTCACGTCCAACGGATATTGTTCTGGTGGAACTGGGATCGGACACGTGATTGGATCATGAGGCACTGGTTTCGAAACCGATTCAATATTTGGATAAACCACAGACTTTCTAGTTTTAAAAGTGAAACCATGGATATTTGTCAAGCAGAAGTAACAATCAGTAGCGTGATTTGTCGGTTCACGCCATATTACTGGCACTCCAAAAAGCATCGACTTATGCTTCGGCAATTTTCGTAACCAACCTGCCAATGTATTTGCACAAGTCGAACAAACTGCATTTGGCTTCCAAGATTTATTTGCATCATCAACTTTCGAATCGAAATAAAGTTCATATGCTTTCTTTAGTAATGGTGTAAAGTTTTTTTTTTGGTGAACACGATCGATAAAATATCCGCACACGTAACAGAACAGATCAGCCAAATTTCTACAATTTCTAGAAGCCATATTTCGCTCAGAATTATTTCAAAATGCAGTAACTATTGGAAAAATAGCGTAACATATGTCATGCATCTTTTAGCAGTATAAAAAGTAGAATTATTTTGCATTTTATTAATTTTTAATACGTTATATAATAAAAATGAAATGGAGCAAATAACGGTTTCCCAAAAATATATTTATTCACAAATATCTTAAGAACCCGATGTGATAGAGATAAACGGATTTCAAATTTGAAATCAGCGCAAGAAACTGACCTAAGAACACTTATTCTTATATAAGAAAGAAAAATGTTGTTTGTCAGTGTTATTACTGTGGTTTTTTTAAAGCTCGGAATTGGATTTATTTCCATCATTTACAACTACGATTCATATCTCTCTTCTTTCTAGATTTTATGCATTTAGTTTAAATTACATTTTATTTTCTCAACACTTTTTCTGTCTCTTTTACTGACAAAACCTGCTGGTCGTAAAGTGGACCGTTTTTCTCTCCTCCCTCCCCTCAACTAATAAGACTTTCCCAATTATCAACTGTCCTTTACTCCATCACGCTAAAGATAATTTTAGATAATTACTGGATCATTCAAATCTAGCTATTTCGTTGTCTCGGTATCTTTATCACAGCTACGAGGACGAAATGCAGTTCACTCTAACATAGCACAAGCAGTAACAGGAGCTCACGGGTCCAGGGTGGCTGGAAAACGAAGAATATTTGGCCACGTGATCTTGGTGGTGTCCTTTGTTTTTAAATTGTGCTACGCTCCTTTCGTGGTAAGTTTAGTCAGGGCTTCATCAGGGCAAGAAGTTACTACGACAACATAAACCCAATATACGAAAATCAAGGTGCATTTATCTTGTCTGCAAATTTTTCATTCTTACATATGTTTGTTACATATGTATGTACATTTTTGTTATTGTTCATAATCGACATCATCGCCCCGGAGCAAACCCATAAGTGCCCAGTTTCCCTAAGCAAATGTCAACAGATAATGCCCAAATATAAACACGCATATCAGAATCGTTATTTGTCATAAAATACATTGACATACAGTGGTGTGATAACATTACATACAGCATGGTATGATAACTACCATACAGTGGTGTGGTATATAAAACAGAACGTATATAAGATCAGAAGTAATAACAATGCAAAGAAAGTCTGAAGCGTTTTAAAATGGGTGTCTTTTACATCGAAGTTTCCATATCCTACAAGATTGTATAATTGCACTAAGCTGACATATTTACATACAACTGTCACGGATTGCCTCCCCTGCTTTGCACTAGTGGTCCAACAGTGGCCAAAACTCAAGAGTATTTAATATGGGCCTTCAAAGGTGTCTACCTTTGTACAAGATTACTCTTGGCAGAGTTGTAGGTAGATGGATAATGACGCTTCTATCTCAAGGGATTGTTCATAAGATATTTCCGAAGTCAAGAACAATGCTGCATAGGCAGGGCAATTGTTAACTTTATATCGGTCCGCTGCCTTTCATGAAGAATTAAGCAATTATTAATTTCAGATCGTCAAGCCCCCACCCTGATTTACTCAGTGGAATTCTTATTATTAAGGTATAGCTCTGTTTAGAGTGTATTTAGTAAACTGACTGAGACAAACATGCAGTGCATTTAAAATGATTAAATCGTAGTTAAATTTGTATAGTTACAAATAACAGATTTAATAACCATTTAGGTTTTAACAAGGTTTAAAAGAAATGAATAATTATTTATAAAAAAAACGTTGATCATCACTGTTGTGATGGGAGGTAAGTTTTAAAAGGACTTCAAGTGGCAGCGTATAGGTTTCACTTATCTGCCAATAGTAGGTTATGCTCCCGCTGATAGTTTGGTTCTGTGCAGAAAGGTCCCTGGAGTTCTCGCGTCTCTGGTCAAGATTAAAGGCGCAGCACGTTCAAGTAAGATCAAGGAGTAACTGCCAAGCTGGTCCCGCGTTTCCTCTGATGATAGTTGCTAGTTCTATATCAGTCCGCTTCTACCTTCACTTTGTTCCAGAGATCAGTACCCTCACTGGTACCACCAACAACTGTGGTAAAAGAATAGAAACACAACGCTCTCCTGTGTATTGCGTTTTCCAACTCATACTTATGGGTCCCCTTCTCTCTATTCCACCATCCCGTCTACCTCAGAATTTACCCTCGATGAGAATCAAACTTAATCCCTCAAGAGGAAACTTTCTTTACATTTAAATTGAATAGCTCTATCTTTATTTTACATTTAAATGAAAAGGCTAATAGTACAGATAGAGTATGTTTACATTCACATCTCCACTGATTGAAAAGTGTTCACAGTATAAATTGAATATGTTTTCATTTATATATACACTTGTTGAACAGTTTGAAACTGTCATTAATTTTAAATTGAATATGTTTACATAGATATTTACACTGGTTTGAAAATGTAAATATTATAGTTAGAATGTACATCATTGTCACGAGATGGATTTGGGGCGAACACTTATCAATCTCTCTTTCACTCGGGCATGTGACCGGTAGTTGGGACTTGGAGAGTGAAAGAGAGTGCGGAAAATGGTTTAAGAAAGTTAAATAAAGTTGTTAATAGACTATATGTTCTTTGTTAAGGGGAGGTGAAATGAGCAGAAGAGTGTTTTGAGGTAACTCCGAAGGTCCCCTTTTGGGAGATGTAGCTTAGTGTTTTGGTTTGGTATTTCATGTGAGTTCTGGGTTGTGGTGTGACTGATTTGCATGGTAATGTTTTGGTAGTGAGATCAAAGAAGATTGTATGGGTTTTGAGTCTAATCAGCAAAAGGGGATGATTTTAAATTACGTCTCTTGTAAGGTTTTGGTGAGCGACACAAAAATTACTCGCACGAGAAAGTTTTGGTAGGTGAACACATTTTAGCACAGAACGGGAAAATGTTAAATCGAGAGAAAGATAAAGGCAATATGATATGAGAACGCGCTTAGTGTAGGATAGCAAGTTTGCTATGTATTAAAGTTGTGTAGTGGTGAGCGGTATTTGATGATTCATTTTCTGGCGAACAAGCCACTGAAGGTGGTTGGTTGCTGTGGTCACAGTGTTGTGTCAAATTGTTTGCCGAACCAACAAGACGCTGAAACGCCACCTTTAATAGATGATAGATAAAGACAAGAAAGACAATGTCGCCAGTTCACGATTTGTGTTAACAAATTTGTCAAGACTACAAGACGAGTAGGTATGTTGTGCTAGATGCAGAGATCCCCATCGAGGCCAGTTCCTTGACGTGGAGAGGTTGCTCAAGTACAGCCATAAGCGGCCGAAAAAACCAAGACTGGCCAGGCCCTCCTACACTCGAGCAAGACCACAGTCTGCCCTAGCAAGTCAAAGTGCTGAAGACGAAGGCAACCAGCCAAGAGGCGCACCACAGCAATCAGGATGCCACGCACACGCGCAATGGAAGTATGCCTATATCTACAAAACGTTATGGCACTCGCCCTGTGACGGACACGCAGGCAGGCGCAGTGCCGGGCCCTCTGCCTCAAAAGGGCCCAACCCCTACTACTGGGGATCCTTCTCAATTGCCCCGTGGAGCCAGGAGGCATGAGAATAGAGCTACTGGCCAAGCAAAGCAAAGACCACTTAAAAACATGCACTGGAATGCTGAAGGCGTTAACAGTAAAAAGAGACGGTTACAGCAAAAAATTAGAGCTCGAAAATATCTTCAATGAAGAGCAAGTAAATGTATGCTGCTTGCAAGAAACCCACCTTAACAGGGACATAGCCTTCAAAATCAGAGGCTACCAGTGCTACCGATCTTACCGAATAAACAGGCCAAAGGGTGGAATACTGACACTCGTGAGGAATAACATCAGTGCATGTCAGCTTGAAACATATATGGAGGGGGCGGAATACCAGATGCTACATCTCAGGACAGAAAGTACAGAATTCCACCTGCTCATCTACTACTGTCCGAGCGACCGCCCACTGGCACTAGACACAATCCCAGCAAAAGAAAGACTGATTGTATGCGAAGACTTCAACAGCCACTCACAGAGCTGGGGCTATGATCACATGGACAGGAGAGGTGAGGAGCTTGAAAACTGGCAGGATGACATTGGGCTTATCCTGATTAACCAGCCAATCGACCCACCAACCTTCTTCTCGAGATCGTGGCACACCACCTCTACACCAGACCTGGCATTCCACTCACCTGGCCTGGAGTGGAACATCACACGCGTTGTAGGGAAACAACTTGGAAGCAGCAACCACCGGCCAGTCTTCCTAATTGTGGAAAATGAACTTGTCAAAGAGAGCAGCACTCTCTCTAGGTGGAACTGCAAGAAGGCAGACTGGACAATGTATCAGCATCGTACCAGTATACTGGCTAGAGATCTGACTGTAGATAAAGACATCGATAAGCTAGTCGATGAATTCAGCAGATGCATATTACAGGCTGCTCGTGAAACAATACCTAGAGGGGCTCGTAAGCACTACAAACCATATTGGAATAGTGAACTAGAGCAGCTGCACAACGACGTGGAAACATCTCGAAAGCAAGCAGAGACCAGTCCATGCCAAGAACACCACAATAACTACCAGCAAGCTAAGGCCAAATTTCAAAGGGCCAAGTTGCAGGCCAGGCGGAGAAGCTGGAAGAGAAAATAGAGTCCTTGAACTTCGAAAGAGATACAAGGAAACTGTGGAAGCTGGTAAAACAACTTAACGATGAGGGTACAGGGAGAAACTCAAAGATTGCACTGTACAAAGATGGAAACATCCTCATGGGAAAACAGACAGCTGATCACTTTTCAGACTCCTTTGCTAAAGACAACAACATCGAAGTTAGCCCAGAGAAGCAACAGGAGACTCGTGAGAAACAGCAATACACAGGACGATATGGAACCATACCTGAAGTTATGGAAGCACCAATCACATTCAGAAAACTGGAGCTCGCAATATCCAAATTGAAAATGAGAAAGTCGCCAGGAGTTGATGGAGTCCAATGAAATGATTAAGAACTTGGGAACCGCAGCAAAAACAAAGCTGCTGCAGATCTTCAATATCTGTTGGAACTCAGGCAGAGTTCCACAGACCTGGATGGAAGCAATCATGATACCACTCCTAAAACCAGGAAAAGACAGTTCCCCGGCCTCCAGCTACAGACCAATCAGCCTTACAAGCTGTCTCTGCAAAACAATGGAACGTGTAATCAACCTCAGGCTACAGTGGTACCTTGAAAGTGAAAACCTTCTTGTACCACAGCAGGCGGGCTTTAGGCAGTGTTACTCTACCGAAGATCAGGCAACTTACCTTTCCCAAGAGATTGAGGATGCGTTCTAAGATAAGAAACTGGTATTAGCAGCATGGATAGATCTAAGGAAAGCATTTGACAAAAGTTTGGAAAGAAGGACTTCTGAAGAAACTGAAAAATTGTAGAGTGAATGGTAGGATGTACAAATGGGTGAAAGCATACTTGCATAACAGAAGAGCCCGAGTACAACAAGATGGCCTCAAGAGTAAGAAAATTATACTGCGTCATGCCGTCCCTCAGGGAGGGGTTCTGTCCCCCACAATTTTCCTAGTCTACATCAACGACCTGGTTGCTGAACTACCACATGGAATGAAAGTGGCAATGTACGCTGATGACCTGGTAATATGGTGCACATATGAGCATGCATCAGTGGCCACCAAACTGCTACAAAGAGCTATAGATGCCTTAACTTCATGGGCAAATAGATGGTGTGTTAGCATCAACATAGACAAAAGCAACACTACGCTCTTCACACTCTCTCCCAAACAAGAAGCTGGTGTCATTAAAATAAACGAAGAGCTCCTGAGAGAAGATAAACAACCCACCTATCTCGGAGATACATTCGATGATAGGCTGACATGGAAGCAGAACATCAACAAGGCAGCAACAAAGGCCAGGAGGAAGTTAGCCATCCTGAGAAAACTAAGTGGAATCACATTGGGAGCCAGCGGGAAAATACTTAGTAAAGTTTACCAGCAGGGCATACGACCACACCTCGAATATGGGTCAGCTGCGTGGTGTCCAGCATCAAACACCACATTACAAGAGCTAGAGATAAGGTGCAAAACCAGGCGCTTAGGGTCATCACGGGGGCAATGAAATCAACGCCTATAGTGAAGATGGAGAAAAGGATACAAGCACTGAGAGAACGCAGAGACACGAAAGTGCTACCACAGGCAGAAATGTTCCTGTGCATGCCGAGCCATCCAATGAAGGACAGATTCTAAAACCTAGCAATGGATGTGGTGGGTTTGATGTTAATACAGTTTGTTGTTAAGAAATCTTAGTGTACTGAATGAGGTCAGCTGTGAAGGTCCCTGAATATAATAAATATTACAGTAAATTTCCAGGGCCCCTTTCTACTACCACTACTATGATCTCATTCAGACTTATTCTAGATAGAATGTAAGATGACTACGTTTTGTGTCTAGGGTTATTAAATGTTAGTGTAAGGTTGCATTAACCAACTAAACATATAAACAATTACAGAAATTATTTTATTATCTAATACAGCACAACAGTAACACGACAATCACATACAAACTACACTTTAAAAGACTATCTTTAGTAAGTCAGTGGTTGAAAGTTAAGGTTTTTCAATTTATTGTCCTGAATCTAATTTATTTGGAATCAGGACTGACAATCAAGTGAAATCATAGAAATTAATTACATCAATCAATTTATACAATGGATCTTCTGTCCATAATACATATATTATTATATAAGGGTGTAGTTGTATTGTTTAACTGAGGTGACTTCTAGTATACACTGGTTGATTGTTTACTATCATCATCTCTGCATGTTGTTTGTACGTTTTTATGGACATTGATGGAATGTTTATATCACTATTCTCAGTCTTTTATTTTGATATAATGTTTGTTGAGCGATCAGGTGCCGAAACATGCACCTAACTTGGTAATATGAGGTAGGAATCTTCCTGCACTTCGCTGAACGACAACCTTCAGCTCCCACTTCTTCAAGAATGATGGTGGTTTACAGTTGTCCCCGAAAAAGGCAAGACTGTGGCATGAATATATCGGCCCACTGTAGTCTGGCACCAGTTATTGATAGCAACCAAAAACCTCTGAAATCAGAAGGATATGCCTCCTTCGTAATCAACAGCCTACAATACTATTCAACAACCAGTACAGGCACATTACAAACAAACATGTAAGATCAGCTCTTTACGACAATCCTTTTCACCAGTTTCTTTTGATGTGACCAGGTATACTAGTATTCCTCTCCCCTAATAGTTACAACGCCTCTGCAATTCCAGCAATAATATGTTGTCCATACAATAGGATAGGTATTATGCTCCTGATGATAATCCTATATAATTTAGTTGGTCTACACCTGTCTGATAGTCTTTCGTGTGCTGGATCAATCTCTAGACTCTGCTTTACGTCTGCCATAGACTCACTTACTTATAATCGTATGCTAGTATCTCACATTCAAATTTTATTTTAAATAAACAAGTAATAAAATCATTCTGACCAAATTTAAAGAAATATTAAACAAGTAACGATGACTGGCAATGAAATTTTGGGCACAATTTTGATCTGCCTTTGTCCAGGCTTTTCCTTTATTAGAAAATTCTTAGCCTGTTCTCAACGTACCTGATTTTCACAGAATTTATTTTCAAAAATGGCAGTAAACCGACGCTTCTACTTGACCATATCTAACGTTCTAACCAATCAGGCCATGTTTACATGAGCCTCCTTTGAAAAAAACTATCCATCCTATACGTTTCCATTAACAACAATATTTGTATTTCCAGGTCACCCAATAATGTTTCGCCTTACATTTTACTACAGCCAATCAAATCGTATCTAACTTGTTGGCCTCATTTCCCCCAAAGCAGTGTTTTCCAAACATGCCATAAAAAAAATTAAGCAGATATGATCTTGTGCTGTCAGTCAACTCCACTATAGTATTTTGGCTATAATTTGTTAATTAATGGACTATTTGCGAAACACATAACATATTCTTTGTCAGCAAGTCCTAAGGTACCCGAATATATAAGTTTAATGGGGCTAAGTGGCTTCGTTCAAAATATGTATTTTTCTATGATAGTCGTGTATTTGCCGTTACCACCGTTCACTTCCATACTAGGGGATGTCTTCTGTACTTACGATAGAATTTCGTCATTCCTAATAAGAGCTAAAGTCGTTTTAGTGACACGTGTCGTCTACATGTTCTAACTTTTTCATCGTATTTCGGGGAAAGCCCCTATGGCAAGGCTTGCCACTTGCTAGTATTGGCTTTTAGTTTAAAATGTTTAAAATCAATGCGAAACGTATTAGCATTTTATCTTTCCTTGCCCCTCCTCGTTCCACAATGCATTTTTAGGCACAATTTTCTTAGAACTAGGAAAAGTGATTATGTCAAGGACGAATTTGAAAAATTTTGGTACTGTTTTGTTCGTCTTATGCGTTAGCAAATAATAATCTGACGGCGGAGGCGATACCAACAGTTCTAGTAGAAAATTCTTTTGTACTTTCTTATCTTTTCCTTTATGCCCGATATTGTTATATATATTAATTTAGATATTGTATTTAGAAATTCACTACACATGTCCCCCCTTTAGAACAGACGATCATATGTCAGTTCCTATTTCTTAATACACATAGATAAATTTACTATCTATGCCTGGTGACTACTCTGATGTTCGTCGTACGGATGTCTGCTTAAAAAATCAGCGCCGACATTGGTTTTTCCGGGAATGTACTCTATGGAAAACTGGAATGGCTGTAAGAGCAAAGACCAGCGCAATAACCTAGCATTTTCATGCCTTGCTTGTGACAGACACACGAGTGGTTTATGGTCTGTCTGGATCCTAAATGATTGTCCATAGAGATAAATCTGGAACTTTTTTATACCCCAGATGACTGCCAGACATTCTTTTTCACTTGTTGAATATTTTTGTTCTGCTGTATTTAACTTACGGCTAGCATAAGCTACTGGGGTTAATTCCCCATCAAGTGAATTTGACCGTTGTAATAGAGCTGCACCCAAACCGATATTACTCGCATCCGTTCTCAGAATGAATTCTTGACTTAAGTCAGGTAATTTCAAAATAGGCCTGCTTGTTAGTTTTTCTTTCAATTCTTGGTAGGCCAATTCACACTGCGCTGTCCAAATAATTCTATCAGGATTTCCTTTGCGCGTTAAATCAGTCAATGGAGCACAGATGGAGTTAAAGTTTTTAATATACTTTTGGTAAAAACCACATAATGAGACAAAAGATCGCACATCTTTTTTTGTTTGTGGTCTTGGTGCTTTTTTTAACTTCTCCAGGTTCTTGGGGTCAGGGGTCATGTTTCCCTGATGTACTGTGTGGCCCAAGAATTCCAGCTCTTTACATCCAACACAGCATTTCGTCGGTCTAGCTGTCAAATTGGTCTCTCTCAATCGATCAAACAACATATTCAGAGAGTTAATGTGTTCCTCAAATGTTTCTGTTGCTATGAGAATATCATCCATGAAGTTGGTGATGCATGGATTCTTCAGGGGATCCAGTAACTTTCTCATCATCCTCGAAAACACACTCGGTGCATTTTTCAGCCCGAATGGCAACATATTAAATTCATAATGTCCTTCCGAGGTGCTAAAGGCTAAATAAGGTTTTACCTCCGGCTTACTGGAATCTGATAGTAGCCTTTGCTCAGATCCACTTTAGAGAAATATTTAGCTCTATTCAGCCTGGCAAACAGCTGATTTGTATCAGGTAATGGATCCACCTGACCTTCTGTGACAGCATTCAGTTTCCTGTAATCTATACACAGCCTGTGTTCTCCAGAGGGTTTTCTTAACAGAACCACACTGGAACTGTAGGGAGATTCACTGTGCGAGATAATCCCTTCTCTCAACAGATAATCTATCTCCTCCCTTAAAGCTTTTTCCTTAGCGAACGGAATCGAATAGGCTTTCATACAGATTGGTGTTGGGTCTATGAGTTTCATATCATACTCCAATAAATTTGTATGCCCCGGACGGTCCGTTAACACATCTGTATGATTATTCAGAACCTGTTGAACCCTGCCGGTGAAGGTGACAATCTCCCTCTGAATTTCCGTTAAGTGTGTGCTGATTTTTACCTGTGCGGCGGTTTCACAGGGATGTAAAGGATATTCATGAGAAGTGAGTGGTTCCTTTTTCATCTCCATTGCAACAGACAAGGTCAGTAGGTGTGTCTCTTCCTGGTTTTCTCTGTCCAGATATTTCTTCAGGAGATTCACATGATAGATTTTCTCTTTCCCTTTCTTATCTATCTTATAATTTGTTCTAGACACCTTCTCTAGAACTGTATATGGACCTTGCCATCCAATTTGCAATTTATTCTGGCTGCCGGGCAGTAGAAGGAGCACCTTCTCTCCCACAATAATTCTCGATCCTTCGCTTTCTTATTGTAATAGGCAGCATGCTTTTTCCTGGCTTGTCTCAAATTTTCATTGGCAAGTTTCCAGCCAGTTTTAAGACGAGTGGTCAGCTCGTTCACATATTGATATGATGAAGTAATATTTTCTTCTGCCTTTTCATCGGTCCAGGTCCTTAACAAGGTTACATATGGACTTTTAATTTTTCTGACATAGTTTTCATAATATTGGAAGCCTTGTTTTGAGGACATTTCTTCCTCTTGTCATCATATAAGAATCTTCCACTACCAATTTTTTTCTTGGGGTTTTCTTCCCACTTTAAATTCCTTGTGAGAGATCTTCTCTCTCTCTTTTATCTTCCTCCAGTTTACATAAGTCCGACTGAGGGATTTTCGGCTTATTCTGGGGTAAGACATCTCTTTGTACTCGCTGCATAGTGGCCATTGTAAAACATCCAAGTGAAGACTGTCTGTGAAAAGGGGGCTCCCATTCCACTTTGTCCACTTTATTAATTTTTTTTTCTTTCCATTGTCAGGCCTAAGTTTGCCCCGTGGCGTGTCTAGGTCCTGATCAATTTTCCCACTTGTGGGTGTTCCCTCATGTAGTATGCCACATCTTTCTACAAAATTCTCAATATCAAACATTTCATCTGGCCAATAATAATTTTGAGCCACCTTTTGGATGATGGTACTTTTTTTCTCATGGTCCCCATCATTTCCAACATGTAGGCTCCTTATCACATCTGCCCTATATGCCTTTGGAAGAACCAACTGTCCGTGACCAGTGGATTCAGTTCCGGCCTTCCTGTAAATCAAATTGTTTTTCATATAGAAATCTCCCTTGCCTGGAGGTGTATGACATTTGGGCAATTTCTTAAAACAAGGCTTGAGGGTCTTATCCCCAGCCTGCGCCTTCCTCATCTCATCTGGAGGGGTATTTATCAGATTATCCTCCTCCTGTTTAGACTGTGATCTGGTCTGAAGCGTGGCCATGTACACAGGTCTCTTTTTACACACTTCTGTGTTATGGTTGTCCATCCGACACCAACTACAATATAATCTACCTTTATGAAAAGGTTTTCTTTCATCATATTTCCTTTCATTGAATTGTGAGGGTTTATTATTATAGTCATTGCGTGGCCTATCAAACTGGTGCTTACCTTTGTTCTGGTCTCTATTGTCAAACTTATTAAAGTTTTGAGGTGCCTTAAAATTGTCTACCTGTTTCTTTTTATTTCCAACTACCTCTGCTTGGGCTGCCTGATACCTCTCAGCGACATTGAGTAACTCACCCAGCCTCTCTGCACCTTGTTCCATGAGAAACTTTCTCAGGTCTGGAGCCATGGACTCTCTTAGTTGCTCAATAAGGATCATTTCCTTAAGATCTTGGGTTTTTCCCAGAGCAGTCCATTTCTCCAAGTAGGTCTCTAACCGTGCAGAGAACTGGTGATAAGTCTCACCCGACAGTAGTTTGGCATTCCTAAATTTTTTTCTATAAAATTCCCCATTCTTTTCATATCTTAACAAAAGAGCCTGCTTTAGCATGTCATAATTGTCCTGATCATCCCTGCTCATCTTGGCAAAAACTTCATAAGCTGTACCCCGAAGCCCTTGTGATAACTTTAGGCTCCACCTTTCTCTCTCTAAACCATACGTGGTAGCTAAAAGTTCATATCTATTTAGGTAACTTTCTATGTCATCGCCTTTCTCAACAAAATGGTCTAAATGAAAACTCATAGCTGAGGTTGAGGCTCCCTGACTAACAGTAGCATCTGAGGTAAAGGGACTGGCACCATTTTCAGGAGCATTGCTTTGAAATTCAAACTCCCTTAGTCGTAACTCATGTTCTCTTTGTAATCTCTTCTCCTCCTTTTCTGCTTCCCTTTCTGCAGCCTGTCTTCTTTCTTCTCTTTCTGTAGCTAATCTCTTTTCTTCTCTTTCTGTAGCTAATCTCTTTTCTTCTCTTTCTGCAGCTAATCTCTTTTCTTCTGCCTCCAATGCCCTAGCCTCCTTGTCAGCTTCAATCTGCAGCCTCCTAATTTCTTTATCTGCCTCTAACTTTCTTTCTGCTTCAAATTTTCTTTCTTCACGTTCAATAAATTTGTCACATTCAGTTGTGACATAAGCAATTATAATTTGCCCCTCCATTCCCAATTCTTTTGCAGCCTGCACAGCAGCAGATCGAAACTTCGCCAGATCAGCCATTTTGTACTAGGCAAACCTTTAAAATTTCTAACTAGACAAATTTCCAATTATAACTAACAATTTCTAATTATAACTAAGAACAACCACAGGCACTGATAGCTCAACCACTGTTTAATTTCTCCAAAAAGGAATGCTTTTAGTTTTATACTATCTGAGATTCCTAATATAATTGATAATATTTTAAGAATTTAAAATCCCAGAAGCAAACTACCCAATATAGCTGGTGTTATGAAAACTTCAATCCCCAGGAGCGAGACCATAATATATGTGGTGGGTTTGATGTTAATACAGTTTGTTGTTAAGAAATCTTAGTGTACTGAATGAGGTCAGCTGTGAAGGTCCCTGAATATAATAAATATTAGAGTAAATTTCCAGGGCCCCTTTCTACTACCACCACTATGATCTCATTCAGACTTATTCTAGATAGAATGTAAGATGACTACGTTTTGTGTCTAGGGTTATTAAATGTTAGTGTAAGGTTGCATTAACCAACTAAACATATAAACAATTACAGAAATTATTTTATTATCTAATACAACACAACAGTACCACGACAATCACATACAAACTACACTTTAAAAGACTATCTTTAGTAAGTCAGTGGTTGAAAGTTAAGGTTTTTCAATTTATTGTCCTGAATCTAATTTATTTGGAATCAGGACTGACAATCAAGTGAAATCAAAGAAATTAATTACATCAATTAATTTATACAATGGATCTTCTGTCCATAATACATATATTATTATATAAGGGTGTAGTTGTATTGTTTAACTGAGGTGACTTCTAGTATACACTGGTTGATTGTTTACTATCATCATCTCTGCATGTTGTTTGTACGTTTTTATGGACACTGATGGAATGTTTATATCACTATTCTCAGTCTTTTATTTTGATATAATGTTTGTTGAGCGATCAGGTGCCGAAACATGCACCTAACTTGGTAATATGAGGTAGGAATCTTCCTGCACTTCGCTGAACGACAACCTTCAGCTCCCACTTCTTCAAGAATGATGGTGGTTTACAGTTGTCTCCGAAAAAGCAAGACTGTGGCATGAATATATCGGCCCACTGTAGTCTGGCACCTGTTATTGATAGCAACCAAAAACCTCTGAAATCAGAAGGATATGCCTCCTTCGTAATCAACAGCCTACAATACTATTCAACAACCAGTACAGGCACATTACAAACAAACATGTAAGATCAGCTCTTTACGACAATCCTTTTCACCAGTTTCTTTTGATGTGACCAGGTATACTAGTATTCCTCTCCCCTAATAGTTACAACGCCTCTGCAATTCCAGCAATAATCTGTTGTCCACACAATAGGATAGGTATTATGCTCCTGATGATAATCCTATATAATTTAGTTGGTCTACACCTCTCTGATAGTCTTTTATATGCTGGATCAATCTCTAGACTCAGTTTTACGTCTGCCATAGACTCACTTACTTATAATCGTATGCTAGTATCTCACATTCAAATTTTATTTTAAATAAACAAGTAATAAAATCATTCTTACCAAATTCAAAGGAATATTAAACAAGTAACGATGACTGGCAATGAAATTTTGGGCACAATTTTGATCTGCCTTTGTCCAGGCTTTTCCTTTATTAGAAAATTCTTAGCCTGTTCTCAACGTACCTGATTTTCACAGAATTTATTTTCAAAAATGGCAGTAAACCGACGCTTCTACTTGACCATATCTAACGTTCTAACCAATCAGGCCATGTTTACATGAGCCTTTGAAAAAAACTATCCATCCTATACGTTTCCATTAACAACAATATTTGTATTTCCAGGTCACCCAATAATGTTTCGCCTTACATTTTACTACAGCCAATCAAATCGTATCTAACTTGTTGGCCTCATTTCCCCCAAAGCGGTGTTTTTCAAACATGCCATAAAAAAATTAAGCAGATATGATCTTGTGCTGTCAGTCAACTCCACTATAGTATTTTGGCTATAATTCGTTAATTAATGGACTATTTGCGAAACACATAACATATTCTTTGTCAGCAAGTCCTAAGGTACCCGAATATATAAGTTTAATGGGGCTAAGTGGCTTCGTTCAAAATATGTATTTTTCTATGATAGTCGTGTATTTGCCGTTACCACCGTTCACTTCCATACTAGGGGATGTCTTCTGTACTTACGACAGAATTTCGTCATTCCTAATAAGAGCTAAAGTCGTTTTAGTGACACGTGTCGTCTACATGTTCTAACTTTTTCATCGTATTTCGGGGAAACCCCCTATGGCAAGGCTTGCCACTTGCTAGTATTGGCTTTTAGTTTAAAATCAATGCGAAACGTATTAGCATTTTATCTTTCCTTGCCCCTCCTCGTTCCACAATGCATTTTTAGGCACAATTTTCTTAGAACTAGGAAAAGTGATTATGTCAAGGACGAATTTGAAAAATTTTGGTACCGTTTTGTTCGTCTTATGCGTTAGCAAATAATAATCTGACGGCGGAGGCGATACCAACAGTTCTAGTAGAAAATTCTTTTGTACTTTCTTATCTTTTCCTTTATGCCCGATATTGTTATATATATTAATTTAGATCTTGTATTTAGAAATTCACTACATTGGGGCGTTTGAAAAGAAGCAGCTTTATCCACCAGGCCAAACGATTTCGTAGACAAACCTCAGACCTGCCTGAAGTTAACAGCCCCCTAAAGTCTATTCCAGAACAAACCCCTTGGAGAGAGGAGCCTGGACTACCAGTACACATCCAGACAAAAGTGAAAGGAATATTCGACAGGGATGAACAGAACAGCGTGCAACGTAGGACAGTCACTTTTAAGTTTCTTGGATGATGAATACCCACAGGACCTCTGGGTCCGAGTATACACGGATGGGTCAGCACAGAATGCAGTAAAGAATGGAGGAGCAGGAGTGAAAATAGAATACCCAAACAACACTAGGGATACGGTCAGAGTACCAACGGGGAACTTCTGTAGCAACTATGATGCAGAAATCCAGGCAATCAAGGTGGCAACTGAGAAACTGTTGAACAACAATCTTGGTCCATGTGATAAATTTAACCGTGATACAACGTTAAAATATCTCCAAAGATAAAATGTAGGGATAAAAATAATGCGTAAGCTACTAGAAGACATGATCGCCCATGCCGCGGTTCAATACCCGCCATGGAAACTAACTTGTTAGACGTGAAGACAAAACGTTTACCCTTGGAGACGGGAGGGAACGGAGATCAAAAAGAAAAAAAATGTGACTGAACACGTGCTTGAAACTAGCAAGGCTAAAAAGACGCAATTGGTGGGGAAAGGAAAAAAATTCACGTCCACAAGTTGACACAATGTAAAGAAATGGACAAAAGGGACCTTAGCTATTATACGCAACAGTCATTTCTTGGACGCTTTTACGATACTTAATCCTTTTATTTGAATTCAGCGGCAAACGCATTACAGAAGATGCTCGAACATATTTCAAAAAAACAACTAACCTTGAAAAAGTAACTTTTTCTTAATAATAATGTTAGGAATATAAAACCTAGCTAGTCTGATAGCCCATCTTGAGCAGAGAAATAATATGCTTTCATTTATACAGACGGATAGATAATAATGAAGATATTGACAAAAGACTGTGTTGTTCATAACAGACGAGCGACTGCACTGTTAAAAAAATGTCACTAATTTTCAAAAATTGCGGCCTTGAGACTCAAGTGCTAAAATCTAGTTGGAATGAAAGAGAGGGGGAAATAGTGGAAAATTGTGGCTAAAAATAACTCTAGAGACCGATTCGTGTAGAAAGGCATGTAGAACCAAGCGTGTTTTTTTTTGAAGAAAAAGCAAGTAGAGACAGACGGACCAACAGACAATAATACATACTTGACTGAGGTATGACTGAATTGACTTTTGGTAGGAGGTTTGAAATTTGAAAGGGGGAAAGTCGGTGATTGGCCACAGATAATCATATTATCGGCGCACAGACGCGCATTTTTGCCATTCAACAATAAATTGTCCAGTAGTAGACACAGTAATTCTTCAGTGGTGTAGTTCCCAGAAGCTAATTGCCATATTTAGAGGGACGCCATACTAGAGCCAGCAGCTCAGCTGAGTTTTGCTAGAATGTAACTGTGTTCTCTATTCATAATTCTGGTAAGACTGAAAGCATTTCTTTGTATATTTTAATATTGTTTAATGTTTCGAGTGATTTGATACTGCCATATCAAAATCTATCCCTTACAACAAGTAAGGATTCGCTCTAGATCCCCAGCCCAAGTTCAGGGTCTAGAGACAAACAAAATACATAAACGCCAGCAAGGATTATGAAGGGCGGATCAAGTGTTGAGATCAGTGGAACATATCACCTATCTTATTCAATAGCAGGAAGCTAATGAACATATTTCAGAATATGTAGTCTTGAGGAACTAGTTCTATGTGAAACCAACTTGGTAAGATGTGCTGTATGGTCAGAGAGATCTGACCCGTCTATGTGGTGTTGTTGTGTAGTGTTGTGTGTAGAAGTGGCTCAGGAGGTAGAGTTCTGACACATGACCCAATACTTTTGTTGCAGAAGTGTGAGTTTCTGTTTGGCACCAAAGTGGTGTCAAATGCTGTGTTGATAAATACAAGTGTGGACCAGTGCAGTCTAGTATTTTGTCAGAGCAGCCTTATATTGCCCCCAAGCACGGAGAGGTGGGCACGGCTGTTTGTGCCTTATACCAGAGCGCTCTTTTAGTTTCGGTGACCGGAATTCTGACACCGGGTATAAAATTTTGTGTGCACCGTAAAAGTTTATTTAAGTTTTTGGCGGGGAAAATCAGCTGATGTGTGAGTAAAATCAGTAAAATATAAATCATTACACACTCGTTCTGGATAAACACAGCGCTAAAATTCTTTTGTGTACTATAACTTTGTTCTGTGTTCTATTTTTGATTGCATTTTTATTTGTTTGAAATTAGTTTTGACGGAGTTACAGACTTTTGAAAACAGCGTCATCATTTAAGGAAATTCATAAAATAAGTAATCTTTTTATTAATTTAATATCTAAAAATCGGCCCATTCGTTTGAGTTTATAATTTATAAAGACTTCTCGAAGGGAAGCTAAAGATTATTTCCACATACTTTTTTTTTGGGGTTTCATATCTTGAGAATGTGTGGTAGTCAGTTTTGTGAGTGTGGCATTACAAGAACAAGCATATTGTCACCAGATTTTATAGCATTTAAATCCCTTTAAACGCATTCCTGATACCCACAAATCTTAAATAAGGTAGTAAAAAAATAACTTTCTGTAAAGCACCATCTGTTTTTGCATTTTCATTCATTTATAATGATATTTAGCTACGTATATAAGCGTCAGAAAACATGTAAAGCTATAGATAGATTACTTCCACATAATTTGATCTATCTTTCAAGTCTTGTTAATCTTCTATTTATAATATGAATTTTTTTTTTAATTGTGTGTGAGATAAGGACTGTTCCATTGGTGTTCTTTGGTAGACAATCCTGTGCACACGACGGCTGCCAGCGAATTCTAAGTAATTGTTTGTATATCTTCTTTCATTCAAAGTTACAATGCAGGTAGTAAATTTAGAGAAACCAAATTCTAAATCTAATACCATCCTTTTATCAATGGCTAGAGTCAGAGATACATATGATAATTTAGAAATATTTATGAATGGCATGAAAGCTCAGATAGAGTCACTAAAATATTTAGAGTGGGATGGTAAACAAGTTGTTGTTTTCTTATTCGGGTTTATTTCCTTGTTTTGCTGGAGACACCACAGACATGGGTATATTTCTTGAGCTCCAGACAAACCAAACATTTTCATCAAAGACATCCAGAGAGCATACAACTTGCAAACCAAGAAGTTTGGCCATGTTGATAAGAGATTACAATAGATATATGAAATATGGGAAAGGGAATAAAAGGCAAGTGGCACATTACCATAATTGTTTACACAAACCAATGTTAGAGATTGAAATTGAAAATGTAGCTCCTCCTTACCTTCATATTTTATTAGGCATTGTTTTGAAACACCACAGACTTCTAGAACAGGTAGCTGATACAATAGACGCAAAGATATTTGAGAATTCGCAAGAGATACATGCAAACATTAGTACTTTTAAGAACTTGAAGAGATTTAGTAGGAACTGGAAATAGGCAGAAGAATTAGGAGCTAAAATTGAATTTTTCAGGTAGGTATTGAACTTTGTGAGGATAAGGAGGAGACAGATAATTTTAAAGTTAGACTTGAAAATGCACAAGATGCGCTGTCCAAACTTCAGTTTCAAGATCTGTGTACTAGGTCTGGTCCAGTTTGCTCACACATGGACAAGGTACTAGCCAAACACAAAATCATACAACAGGCTTATAATAGCAGAGCATTTATAGGGAATCACTGCCACAGATATCTCACACAAAAAGTTTATAAAAAATCTTACAAGAGCAATCATTACACAAACACTGAAAATTACAGACAAACAAGATATAACTAACATAGCTTTTATTGCCCAAGAACAATTCAACTCACTGAAAGAAGCATTTGAGAAAGTACACAACAAAATATCACACAGTAAACCAATTAGTAAAGAATCAATAACAGCATCGATAGAGACTTATATGTCTTTGTTCAGAAAGCTATTCCCTAGTAAGACAATTCATAAACAGCACATATTAGAAAAACATTGCGCAGACTGGATCAGAACTCATGATGTATGATTGAGATAATTGTTAGCTCTCATGTTCTGGGGACAATTGGGTGTGTTATTTTTTAAGGTTATAAATGTGGACATGCAATTTAAACTTTCAATAATTAATGTTTGACGCATGAAACCAAAACAAAACTTTGATATCCATTTTCTGCAGGTTTTCTACTTTTGATTTCTGTAATTTGTTATGCATGTTGATTGTGACCGTTTTAGTGTAAATTGAATTAGAAACAAACCATAACAAAATGCAAAAAAAAAACGTAAATTTTACACTATTTCAGACTATTATATCTTCTGTTCTAATTGTGATAAAATGTTTGTTCTTGTTCTAAAATTTACTCTAACATTTCTAGTCTAGCTTTACACAAAATTAAAGCCGGTATTTATAATAATAAAGTAGCATAAAAGCAATTCAAACATGTTTTGGGGACAATTGGGTGTGTTATTTTAAGGTAATAAATGTGGACTTGCAATTTAAACTTTCAATAATTAATGTTTGACGCATGAAACCAAAACAAAACTTTGATATCCATTTTCTGCAGGTTTTCTACTTTTGATTTCTGTAATTTGTTTTGCATGTTGATTGTGACCGTTTTAGTGTAAATTGAATTAGAAACAAACCATAACAAAATGTAAAAAAAAAAAACGTAAATTTTACACTATTTCAGACTATTATATCTTCTGTTCTAATTGTGATAAAATGTTTGTTCTTGTTCTAAAATTTACTCTAACATTTCTAGTCTAGCTTTACGCAAAATTAAAGCCGGTATTTATAATAATAAAGTAGCATAAAAGCAATTCAAACATGTTTTGGGGACAATTGGGTGTGTTATTTTAAGGTAATAAATGTGGACTTGCAATTTAAACTTTCAATAATTAATGTTTGACGCATTAAACCAAAACAAATCTTTGATATCCATTTTCTGCAGGTTTTCTACTTTTGATTTTTGTAATTTGTTATGCATGTTGATTGTGACCGATTTAGTGAAAATTGCATTATAAACAAACCATAACAAAATATAAAAAAAAACGTAAATTTTACACTATTTCAGACTATTATATCTTCTGTTCTAATTGTGATAAAATGTTTGTTCTTGTTCTAAAATTTACTCTAACATTTCTAGTCTAGCTTTACGCAAAATTAAAGCCGGTATTTATAATAAAAAAGTAGCCTAAAAGCATTAATTAAGCCCTATCAAAAGTAAACATCGCCACATGTTTTTCCCATTAGGAAGCTGACCACGTGACCTCTGTCAAGTGGGCTATAAATAGCGCGGTCGGGGAAAAAGGGGAAATAACTAAAAGATCGCTCGCAAACAGCCGTGTGGGGCCACCAGATTCCAGCACCAGAACTACTCAGTCAAGATACGTGAGCGTCTGGCCTGCTGGACCTTCACCAACTTATTTATTAACTAACACACCAACTATATTACCATCACTAGAACCCACAAAAATTTGGGGAAATAAAACTTGTATTACTCCCATCAGTGAAGGGACAATGTTTGATAGTCATAGACAGGGAGTGATGATACCACCCCAACAGCATATCTAGAAATAAGTTCTCCTGGGACTATCTTAAGATAATTACTATTAACCAGTCATTTGAAATACATATGTACACATTTCTAGTTTATTATGACATATATTCATGCATTTCATTCATAATTTCAAAACTTTTCATATGTTCTGACCAAAATAAAACCTTGGTTCAGAACAAATAAACTTAAAGAAAATTTAATATCAAAAATTTAAACAGCTTGAGTTAGTTCAGTGTGTTATAAATTTTATTAATATTATTAGACTTATTAAATATCTGTGTGTGTGTGTGTGTATGTAATCTACCACAACACATTACATATCAGTACCCTAGATTTTTAACGTAGCCACATTCATTAGTAAAAAAAAAAGATATGTGTGAGGTCGTAAGTGGTAGCAAGAAGGGCCTTCTGTAAATTCACAGCTACATTTATCTCAGGAGCCTTCACAGCTGACCTCATGCATCACACTAGGTAATATCACAACCATACAATACCATCAAATCCACTACATATATTGGGGTCTTGTCCAGGGATAATTAGCTTATCAGAAATATTAGGATCTCCTGGTGGGAGAATTAAATCAGGGGGACAAATTGTAAAAATTAAAAGTGTCCCTTAAAATAAAAGTTGGTGAATCTTCACAGCCAGTGGTAGTTAATTGATTAAATAATAAATTAGAATTACTTTAGTTATTAATTGGTTAGAGATTTATCTTGCTCATTGCTAAATTGTCTAAAAAGTATGGCGGAGGTGGCAAAGTTCAGATCAGCTGCTGTGCTAACGGCGAAGGATATGGGAATGGATGGTCAGGGTTTAATACAATACGTAACTGCAGAATGTGATAAGTATATTGAAAGGGAAGATAGGAGGATAGTTGAAGAGAAGAGGTTACAAATTGAGGCTGATAAAGAACTTAAGAGGCTGCAGATTGAGGCTGACAAAGAGGCTAAAGCATTAGAGGCAGAAGAAAAACGACAGCAAAGGGAGTCAGAAGAAAAAAGATTGACTGCCGAAAGGGAGGCAGCAGAAAAAAAGACCGAAAGGGAGTCAGAAGAAAAAAGATTGACTGCCGAAAGGGAGGCAGAAGACAGAAGGTTGCAAAGGGAGCACGAATTACGACTAAGGGAGCTGGAATTACAAAGCCATGCTCCTGAAAATGGTGCCAGCCCTTTTGCCTCAGATGCTACGCCTAGTCAGGGAGCCTCAACATCAGCTATGGGGTTTCATTTAGACCATTTTGTTGAGAAAGACGATGACATAGAGGGGTACCTCAGTCGTTTTGAATTATTAGCTACTATATATGGGTTAGAGAGAGAGAGGTGGAGTTTAAAGTTATCACAGGGACTGAGGGGTACTTCTTATGAAGTCTTCGCAAAAATGAACAGAGAAGACCAAGACAATTATGACATGTTAAAGCAGGCTTTGTTGTTAAGATACGAAAAAAAAAATGGTGAATTTTATCGTAAGAAATTTAGAAATGCCAAACTGTTGTCTGGGGAGACATACCACCAATTCTCTGCCAGACTGGAAACCTATTTGGAGAAATGGACTGCTCTGGGGAAGACCCAAGATCTTAAAGAGATGATCATGATAGAGCAATTGAGAGAGTCCATGGCTCCAGACTTGAGAAAATTTCTCATGGAACAAGGTGCAGAGAGGTTGGGGGAGGTTTTAAATGTTGCTGAGAGGTATCAGGCAGCCCAGGCAGAGGTAAGTGGTGCTAAAAAGAAGCACATAGACAATTTTAAAGCTCCACAGCAATTTAATAAATTTGATAATAGAGAACAGGGTAATAAAGGTAGGACAAACCTTGAACGGCCAAGAAATGACTATCGTGACAGAAACTCACAGTTCAATGACCAAAAATACAATGAAAGAAAACCGTTGAACCAAGGAAAAAGATGGTGCAAATGGTGCAAGAAAGATAACCATAACACCGAATTTTGTAGAAGGAAACCTTCAAACATTGCTGCAATGAAGTCGGGGACTCAAAGATTAAAGGTTAATCCTAAGGGACAGCAGGAACCTTATCACCCCCCAGTTTGTGAGGATGTTATTTGTAATGGGGTCACCACAAGGTGCCTTTATGATACAGGTTTGGATTATGATTCAGTTGTGAAGTCTAGCCTAGTGGACCCAAGTTAGTATACCACAGAAACAGTGGAAATACAAGGGGCGACTAAGGACATACCACTCATGACACTTCCCATCGCAAGGATAACGGTGAAAACTCGCTATGTGGAAGGAGAAATCAGAGCAGCAGTGATAGATGAACCAATCTACCCTCTGATATTGGGGTGTAGATACGTCTTCTTGGGGAATCCCGAGAGACCTGTGATCATGGCGACAGTGCAGACCAGGTCACAGAAAAAGGAGGAAGAAGGTGAACCTATAAATGCTCATCCAGAGGAGATGAGGAAGGCGCAGGCTGAGGATAAGACCCTTCTTAAGCCATGTTTCAAAAAATTGCCCAAATGCCACACACCTCCAAGCAAGGGAGAATACTTTATGAAGAACAAACTATTATACAGGAAGACAGGAACTAGATCCACTGGTCACGGACAGTTGGTTCTTCCCAAGATATATAGGGCAAATTTGATAAGGAGCTTACATGTTGGAAAAGATGGTGACCATGAGAAAGTCGGTACCATCTGCCAAAAGATTGCTCGAAAATACTATTGGCCCAACGTAAATGTCGATATTGAAATCTTTGTAGAAGCATGTGGCGTATTTCATGAGGGAACACCCACAAATGGACAAAATGTGCAGGACCTAGAAACGCCACGGGGCAAATTTAGGCCTGGAAGGAAAACTAATTATACTCAGGTAGACAAAGTGGAATGGGAGCCCCCTTTTCACACCCAGTCTTCACTTGAATGGATTAACATGGCCACTATGCGACGAGTACAAAGAGTAAATTTTACCCAGGATAAGATGACAATCCCTCGGTCAGACTTATATAAACTGGATGAAACTAAAAGAGAGCGAAGATCTCTCATAAGCAATCTAAAGTGGGAAGACAAACCCAAGAAAAAAATTGGTAGTGGTCGATTTGTGAGTGATGATTCTAGGAAGAAAAGTCCTCACTATAATGCTTCTAATGGACGGGACCCTATGGGTGCCATGAAAAATAAATATGGAAAATTAAAAATCCAGATGTAGCTTTATTAAGGACCTGGACAGATGAGAGGGCAGAAGAGACTGTTACCTCATCTTATCAATACGTGAACGAACTGACCACGCGTTTGAAAGCTGGATGGAAACTGGCAAATGATAATTTGAAACAAGCCAGGAAGAAACATGCAGCATATTTTAATAGGAAGGCAAAGGACAGAGAACTAGCTGTGGGAGAGAAGGTGCTGCTTCTACTACCCGGTAGCCAGTGTGGTAAAGTGGGATGTTATAAATATTTATAGGGGACTTAGTGTACTGACTGAGATCAGCTGTGAAGGTATCTATATTTAATAAGAATAGTGTATTATAGATAACCTTACTTGCTTCCACATATGTATACCTCAGTCAGAATTATTCTGGAATAGTGTGATGACTACGTTATATTTCTAGGGTATGTGTATGATGAAGTGTAAGTCATAACAACAACAGACAGATAAACAATTTAATTTATTCCACCACACTTGACAACACTGTGACACTCACATACATAAAACACTCTACGAGGATATCTTAAAGGAGTCACTGATAACTTTTCAAACAACAATATGTATTCATTGCTGTCATGAATTTATATGTGTCCTGATTCAAATACAAAGGGAACCAGGAATCACAATCAATTTTAATTACAAGTTATATGTACAGAATTTCTCAATATGAATCTTGTAGTGACATGTAATTTTAATAGTATCCTATGTGTGTCAGTTGTGTAGTAGTAATATGAGGTAATACTGGTTTTGTTTTGTTCAAGCTCTGTTGGTATTTGTCATCATGACTTCAATAGTTTGTCTTTATTGGAACTAGTATTGGAGATGTTCTCAGTTCCTGATATTAAAACAATTAATTTCCCCTCTTAATTGTATTTTACACTGTCATTTTAAGATGGGGGTACATAATGTTGAGCTCCATGGCCACACTCTCTTATCTTGCGTGATGACTGCAGAAAAAGGCTCCTCTGCTCGATGAGTTCTGGAGCCACCCCACTGGTTGCTATATGGACCAAGGAGTATGCTGTCCACCTCTGGCTTCAGCAAAGCTCTGACCAGGTGCTGCTCAATAACTTTAAGACCACGGTCCCTGAAAACAAGAAGGATGTACCTTCTACGTCATAACTAATTTATACTCTCTTTCTACACTGAGCACAATACATCACAAACATTGAGTTCAGAGCGTTAGGCCAACTGTCAGCTTCATCTGAAATATTTTATACCAGTATTTCCCTCCGTAATGGTTACTACGCCTCTGCAATTCCAGCATTATTTCTGTCTAATCAATAATCTAGGTGTCAGTGTACTGTTTGGCCATTCCATGCAGTTTTACTTTCCTCCGACACCTTCTGTTCAGGCTGGAGCATTATAGGCTTTACATCATGTTCGCTACTGAACTACACATATATACAGGCATAAATTAACAATTTACATTCAATTTTCATTAAAAGATATTGAATATTTCAAGCTTACCACAATTCATAGAATAATGAACAGTTTCGTTGACTGGCAATGAATATAGCACAACTCCGATCTGCCGATGTCCCAGGCTTTATTTTATAAAAAATATACAATGGTGCTCAACGTACTGCTTCTTAGCAGGTTTATTACAAGATGTGGCAATCAACATCCGCTCTGAATCAAGTATATTCTCCGCACTACCCAATGAAACCACGTCCACACATCTTTTCAAAAAAGTACCCCTTCTATTCGTTTCCCATAACAACACAAGATAGTATTTATAGCCCGACCAATCGTGTTTAGTCTTATATTTGTTGCGCTCCAAGCAATTAGGAGTTAACATGGTAGGCTATTTCCGTAACGTAAGGTTTTTTCAAACACGTTATAAAAAAATTTTATGAGCAGAAATGATTTCATGCTGTCAGGCATCCCCACTATTTTATTTTGGTTATGATTTGGTAATTCCTAGACTATTTGCGTAACGTTTTACATATTCTTTGTCAGCAAGCCCTAAGGAACCCAAATATACAAATTTAAAAGAGCTAAGTGGCTGCGTTCAAAATATGCAATTTCTTCTACCTCCTGTTTCGAAGATGTGCTGTCTGGGTACTGTAATGTTTTCAAACGTAAACCCATCTAATGTCATCTTTTCTAATAAGCGTTTTCCAGGTTTTTTTAAAACCTAACTCTGGGAAGGTTAGTGTTTTTATCACTGTCCGTCTGAAAAAAAAATTAGTGCATGTGGCCTTACACGCGTGATAGTAGTAATTGTGTATCGCGCGACGCGAGTTTAGTGTTGCATGTGTCCTTGCTTTCATTCGCCCCTCTCTCTTTCTATTTGAGTCCATCTGTTCGTTCGTTTTGGTAACGTAGTATAATTAATGTTAGGATTAATTTAGGTCATTACGCAGTGTGCCTCTCAATGTTTTTCTTAGAAATGCAATACCCGTTTTAATGTGTTGTGGAAACGCTTGTATTTATGCAGTGGCTTATATTTAACGTGGAAACGTTACAATTTGCAGACGAAGCATAAAACAAAGGGGATTTCGAGTGTGTATTTGTTAGGCTTTATATTTACCTGATACTTTATATATGTGGATTAGAATATTTCACGACAGCCAGAATAAATTACAAATTGGATGGCAAGGTCCATATACGGTTCTAGAGAAGGTGTCTAGAACAAACTATAAAATTGACAAAAAAGGGAAGGAGAAAGTTTATCATGTAAACCTTTTAAAGAAGTATCTGGACAGACCACTCCAGGAAAGCACCCCCTTACTGACCTTAGCTATCGCAACTCAAATGCAAAAGGAACCACTCACCTCACATGAATACCCATTACATCCTTGTGAAACAGCAGCACAGGTAAAAGTCAGTAAGCACCTGACTAAAAACCAGAGGGAGAGAGTTCAACAGGTTCTGGAGGAACATACAGATGTATTAACAGATAAACCAGGACATACAAATTTGCTACAGTATGACATGAAACTGGTAGACTCAAACCCAATCTGTATGAGAGCCTATTCTATTCCGTTCGCGAAAGAGAAGGCATTGAAAGAAGAAACAGATTATTTGTTGAAGGAGGGGATTATTTCACACAGTGAATCATCTTTTAGCTCCAGTGTAGTTTTCTTGAGAAAACCGTCTGGGGAACACAGACTGTGCATAGATTACAGAAAACTGAATGCTGTCACAGAAGGACAAGTGGATCCATTACCAGACACAAAACAGTTATTTGCCATATTAAACAAGGCAAAATACTTTTCAAAGGTGGATCTTAGTAAAGGCTATTACCAGATTCCAGTGAAGCCTGAAGTGAGACCTTATTTGGCTTTTAGCACTTCGGATGGACATTATGAATTCAACATGCTACCATTCGGACTGAAAAATGCTCCGAGTGTATTTTCAAGGATGATGCGCAAATTGTTGGATCCCCTGAATAACCCATGTATCACGAATTTCATGGATGATATTCTCGTCGCCACAGAGACATTTGAAGAACACTTGGACTCCCTAAAAATGTTATTTGATAGGCTTAGGGAGGCGAACTTAACTGCTAGGCCAACAAAATGTTGTATTGGATGCAAAGAGTTGGAATTCTTGGGACACACTGTATATCAGGGCAACATGACCCCTGACCCCAAGAACTTGGAAAAACTGCAGAGAGCACCTAGACCACAAGCAAAAAAGGACGTGCGATCATTCGTGTCGTTATGTGGTTTTTACCAAAAATATATCAAAAATTTTGACTCAATATGTGCTCCTCTGACTGATTTGACTCGCAAGGGACATCCAGATAAAATAATTTGTACTGCGCAATGTGAATTAGCGTTCCAAGAGTTAAAGGAAAAACTCACTAGCAAGCCTATTCTCAAACTGCCTGATTTGACACAGGACTTTGTCGTAAGAACAGATGCAAGTAATGTAGGACTCGGGGCGGCTTTGTTGCAAAGATCATATTCACCTGATGGGGAACTGAACCCAGTCGCTTATGCAAGCCGCAAATTGAATAAGGCGGAGCAAGGATATTCCACAAGCGAAAAAGAATGTTTAGCGTTAATCTGGGCAATAAAGAAGTTCCAAATCTATCTGTATGGTAGGACTTTTGTGGTCCAGACGGATCATCAGACCCTAGTATTCTTATCTCAGGATAAGCATGAAAACGCAAGATTGTTGAGGTGGTCTTTATTACTGCAACCTTATCAGTTTAGTATTGAGTACATCCCAGGGTCATTGAAGGTCGGTGCAGATTTCTTCAGTCGGCACCCCTGTGATCAAAATTAGAGTAGTGGCAGGCGTGAGGAGTAATTTTATCTATGTGTATCACTGGTTTTGGAACTTGCCGTAGGCATGTTTTCAAGTGGGGAGATGTGTGATAAATTTAACCGTGATACAACGTTAAAATATCTCCAAAGATAAAATGTAGGGATAAAAATAATGCGTAAGCTACTAGAAGACATGATCGCCCATGCCGCGGTTCAATACCCGCCATGGAAACTAACTTGTTAGACGTGAAGACAAAACGTTTACCCTTGGAGACGGGAGGGAACGGAGATCAAAAAGAAAAAAAATATGACTGAACACGTGCTTGAAACTAGCAAGGCTAAAAAGACGCAATTGGTGGGGAAAGGAAAAAAATTCACGTCCACAAGTTGACACAATGTAAAGAAATGGACAAAAGGGACCTTAGCTATTATACGCAACAGTCATTTCTTGGACGCTTTTACGATACTTAGTCCTTTTATTTGAATTCAGCGGCAAACGCATTACAGAAGATGCTCGAACATATTTCAAAAAAAACAACTAACCTTGAAAAAGTAACTTTTTCTTAATAATAATGTTAGGAATATAAAACCTAGCTAGTCTGATAGCCCATCTTGAGCAGAGAAATAATATGTTTTCATTTATACAGACGGATAGATAATAATGAAGATATTGACAAAAGACTGTGTTGTTCATAACAGACGAGCGACTGCACTGTTAAAAAAATGTCACTAATTTTCAAAAATTGCGGCCTTGAGACTCAAGTGCTAAAATCTAGTTGGAATGAAAGAGAGGGGGAAATAGTGGAAAATTGTGGCTAAAAATAACTCTAGAGACCGATTCGTGTAGAAAGGCATGTAGAACCAAGCGTGTTTTTTATGAAAAAGCAAGTAGAGACAGACGGACCAACAGACAATAATACATACTTGACTGAGGTATGACTGAATTGACTTTTGGTAGGAGGTTTGAAATTTGAAAGGGGGAAAGTCGGTGATTGGCCACAGATAATCATATTATCGGCCCACAGACGCGCATTTTTGCCATTCAACAATAAATTGTCCAGTAGTAGACACAGTAATTCTTCAGTGGTGTAGTTCCCAGAAGCTAATTGCCATATTTAGAGGGACGCCATACTAGAGCCAGCAGCTCAGCTGAGTTTTGCTAGAATATAACTGTGTTCTCTATTCATAATTCTTGTAAGACTGAAAGCATTTCTTTGTATATTTTAATATTGTTTAATGTTTCTAGTGATTTGATACTGCCACATCAAAATCTATCCCTTACAACAAGTAAGGATTCGCTCTAGATCCCCAGCCCAAGTTCAGGGTCTAGAGACAAACAAAATACATAAACGCCAGCAAGGATTATGAAGGGCGGATCAAGTGTTGAGATCAGTGGAACATATCACCTATCTTATTCAATAGCAGGAAGCTAATGAACATATTTCAGAATATGTAGTCTCGGGGAACTAGTTCTATGTGAAACCAACTTGGTAAGATGTGCTGTATGGTCAGAGAGATCTGACCCGTCTATGTGGTGTTGTTGTGTAGTGTTGTGTGTAGAAGTGGCTCAGGAGGTAGAGTTCTGACACATGACCCAATACTTTTGTTGCAGAAGTGTGAGTTTCTGTTTGGCACCAAAGTGGTGTCAAATGCTGTGTTGATAAATACAAGTGTGGACCAGTGCAGTCTAGTATTTTGTCAGAGCAGCCTTATATTGCCCCCAAGCACGGAGATTTGGGGCCACCAGATTCCAGCACCAGAACTACTCAGTCAAGATACGTGAGCGTCTGGCCTGCTGGACCTTCACCAACATATTTATTAACTAACACACCAACTATATTACCATCACTAGAACCCACAAAAATTTGGGGAAATAAAACTTGTATTACTCCCATCAGTGAAGGGACAATGTTTGATAGTCATAGACAGGGAGTGATGATACCACCCCAACAGCATATCTAGAAATAAGTTCTCCTGGGACTATCTTAAGATAATTACTATTAACCAGTCATTTGAAATACATATGTACACATTTTCTAGTTTATTATGACATATATTCATGCATTTCATTCATAATTTCAAAACTTTTCATATGTTCTGACCAAAATAAAACCTTGGTTCAGAACAAATAAACTTAAAGAAAATTTAATATCAAAAATTTAAACAGCTTGAGTTAGTTCAGTGTGTTATAAATTTTATTAATATTATTAGACTTATTAAATATCTGTGTGTGTGTGTGTGTGTGTGTGTGTGTGTGTGTGTGTGTGTGTGTGTGTGTGTGTGTGTGTGTGTGTGTGTGTGTGTGTGTGTGTGTGTGTGTGTGTAATCTACCACAACACATTACATATCAGTACCCTAGATTTTTAACGTAGCCACATTCATTAGTAAAAAAAAGATATGTGTGAGGTCGTAAGTGGTAGCAAGAAGGGCCTTCTGTAAATTCACAGCTACATTTATCTCAGGAGCCTTCACAGCTGACCTCATGCATCACACTAGGTAATATCACAACCATACAATACCATCAAATCCACTACAGTCCACAACCTGTAGTATTCCTGACAGATGCAAGATCAGCACTCCAAGCCCTTCAGTCCAGAAAATTGCAAGGTATACAAACCCTACTTTCTGAACTGAGCAACCAGCGCAGGGTCGCCATGCAGTGGATACCGTCTCATTGTGGAATACCAGGAAACGAGAGAGCGGACGGATTGGCTAAAGAAGGTGCTGCAGACGAGCAACCGGATGTACCAGTTACGTACCATCAAAAGAAAAAGATGATCAAATCAATCAGAAAGCCACCAACACCAACACAGGATGACTACCAAGCTATGAACAGATTAGAACAAATTGTCATTCTGCGCCTCAGAACAGGACACAACGGACTCCGCAGCCACATGTATACAAAATTCAAGATTGGCAATTCAGCCATGTGTACATGTGGACAGGCACCCCAGACTGCGAAGCACGTACTTCAAGATTGCCCCGAATATGATATATTGAGGCAAACCCACTGGCCCAGAGAAACAACACTGGAAGCAAAACTATACGGACCTCTGTATGAACTACAAAAGACAGTGAAGTTTATACAAGAAACAACATTGCAGATATAGACAATATATTTCAAGCGAAAGAAAGAAGAAGAAGAAGATGCAGAGATAATAGACAATAGCTAGGGGCAGCGTAGAACAAGAGACTATTGATACAAATAAGCAGCCCTGGTGGTTAGACCAGTCTTATAGCAAAGATGCATCAATTAGTTTCACCAGACCTACATGCCTCATCATGGGTTAGGAATCCAGAAGAAACAGAACAGTAGATGAGTTAGTAATCTTAGAGACAGCGTCCGACTATATATAATAGAAAAATGATGGAGTGAGAGAAGATTATTTCAAAAGTTGCCTATGAACATTTTATATATTATATGAGATGGCCGGCCTCGGTGGAAGGTTGGGCATGAATTATGATTTTAGCGGATTTGATGACTAGCTGTAAATAAACATCTTTGTTGTTCACCGCTGTTTGAGGTCAGTACTTTTCGCCAGATGTTCTCCATTCTATCATCTGTATGTCGTGTGATGTTATATCATGAAGATTGGTTTTAACATAGCATCATCAACACCTAGCTGCCTACTGTCGGGTAGTGAGACGAGTCCCACTATACGACAAGTACCATCAACACTAACATCATCCGCGGTACGGCCACACGGGTTGTTCTGGTGCCGTGACCAGGATCATGTTAGTGTTGTTGGTACTTGCCGTATAGTGGGACTCGTCTCACTACCCGACAGTAGGCAGCTAGGTGTTGATGATGCTATGTTAAAACCATTCTTGACGATATAACATCACACGACATACAGATGATGGGATGGAGAACATCTGTATGTCGTGTGATGTTATATCGTCAAGATTGGTTTTAACAATGAATCATCAAACATCGCTCGCCACTACACAACTTTACTACATAGCAAACTTGCTATTCTACGCTAAGCGCGTTCTCATATCAGATTGCCTTTATGTTTCTCTCGTGTTAACATTTTCCCATTCTCTGCTTAAATGTGTTCACCTACCAAAACTTTCTCGTGCGTGTTATTTTTGTATCGCTCACCAAAACCTTACAAGGGACGTAATTTAAAATCATCTCCCTTTGCTGATTAGACTCAAAACCCATACAATCTTCTTTGATCTCACTACCAAAACATTACCATGCAAATCAGTCACACCACAACCCAGAACTCACACGAATTATCAAACCAAAACACCAAGCTACATCTCCCAAAAGGGGACCTACGGAGTTACCTCCCTTCCCTCAAAACACTCTTCTGCTCATTTCACCTCCCCTTAACAAAGACATATAGTCTATTAACAACTTTATTTAACTTTCTTAAACCATTTTCCGCACTCTCTTTCACTCTTCAAGTCCCAAGCTACCGGTCTTAGGCAGTACTCATTTTAAATTGTTGTACTGACTAATTGCGTGCTTTTCCATAGTCAGCATTTTTTTCTTTTTCTGTTATGTAGCAGATATTTGATATTGTCAAAACATGTGACACTCCATGTTGGTGATAATACATCACATTTGCTAGGCACTGCACAGATTTGCTGAGATTATCCCAGGTAAAACCCATATTAGTCTGCTTAGTTTCCGCGTAGAGTTGTTTGCTCAAGCGACAGATAACAAGATTACTCGTCTGTGCAACACATTTTGGACAGACACGAATGACATAATCGTTTCCTTCCCAACTTTCACGTAGACATTACTTTATCTGAAAGTAATAAGTTGTTACGTCTGACACACATTGCCGTATGAGTTTACCGATGTGTTGGTGAGTTTGCCTGCCAGGCAATCGGATGTTTTATTACCATATATGGGAGAGGTGACCTCTGCATCATGCACATAATATTTTCATGTCCGGAACTGAAACAATTATTTCATTTATGTCTGTCCATAAGGTGTCTCACAGACGAGTAATCTCGTTATCTTTTGCTTGAGCACGCAAAACCCGTCTCTTTACCACCTTGGCGAAGACGCTCCTTTGCCTTATCAGCAATTAAACAAATACGGTGGGGCGATATTAGTGTTAATCTGTCGCGGCCAAGGTTTGGTACATGAGAATTTACCAAAATGACTGCCGTTTCAATATTGCATCACCTGTCTACTATCTCAGCAGGGATGGGCAAGTAAACAGACAAAACGAATTATTGCTAAAAGGAGTGTAAGAATGAAAGTACAAACTATCTGCTACTTAGCAGAGAAAGAAAAAGGTGCCAACCCTGAAAAAGCAACAAGTAGTCAGTACAACAAATGTAACTGATTACTGCCACACTTTGCATGAACATGTTCAAACTACCAGTCATCAGTTATGTATTACCTATTCCGATAACATATATCCGATATCCTAATTTGTTAATGTCTGAACTCTGTGGATAGTACTTATTAAATTTATTTTGGTAGCATGCGCCTAAATAGGCATTGTATGTCATTGCTACTTATACTAGATTATGCACTACGTACTGCATGCATATATACATACATACATACATTCGTACATACATTCCTACATTCAGAATACATAACTACGTACCTATCTATGCACGTACGTACCTACGCACGTAGTACCTACCTACGTACTTACCAGCCTACATACCTACCAGCCTACGTACCTACCAGCCTGCGTACCTACCTACCTACGTACGTTCTTGACTATGTACACGCAGGGATCGTGATGTGCATAAAGTGACATCACAAACTCATCCAGCTAATGAGAGGTAAATAAACACAGTAGCAGAGACGCGGACTATCAGCACGGTGACAAAATACGGGAAGATTAAGAACATCCAAGTAACAATGTAGAGTCTGAACGTCATTATCTTGTTATTGTGCCAGACCAGATGGGTTGAACAGTAAACAAAGAAACAGACAGAAAGTAAACTGGAGGCAGCAGAGTTGTAATTCTTAAGAAGGATGCAAAGAATACCGGAACATTCAGAAAATCGAATTAGGGAATTCTCAGAGAAAAAGAAGGAAGTAGTTAATCAATCAAAATGTTAAGCGTTTCTTTGGAGATATGACGAGAAGAGAAAAATTGGGAAATATGGTAACAGCGGATAAATTTAACACAAACAGAAGATGTGGAAGACATAGAGAAAAATACAACCACAAAGTAATCTTAAGGTATAGAAAAAGGTTGAATGCATACATAATTCGTATCACAGGAAACCGTAGGAAATGGATCGACGTGATTGACAACAGCAGCGGGCATAGCATTCAGTGAATGAATACATATATTCTCGTCTCGTGTGTTACTCGCCCCTCCCCGCTTTACTTCTCATTCCATGTGAATTCCATAACAAAGAATGTCTTGTAATACTATGAGCATGTTTCATCATCGTGTACCCTATCAATCTGCAGCGTCCTCTACTCATCTGTTGTTCCACTGGCACCTGTCTGGTTAGTGTTATCCTTTATACATTAATGATACTGTTATACCATTTCAATACGTCTGTTCTACGCAAGCAACCATTTATGAAAGTCTGTATCTTTTTGCTTGTTTATTTTTGTTGTTCTCCACGTTTTAAAGCCATGCAGTAGGACTTATTTGTCATTTGTTCACTATCTGTGATGTTTTATTCTCAACAGATCAGACTCACTGTTGACTGTATCAACAACCACGGCCGTGACAACAGCATTGTCCATTCGTTGTCTATGATCCTCTTGTTCTTCAGCGCCTTACTGAATCCAGTCGTATACGGGGTTTTCAACAAACAGTTCAGAGCAACCTTACTAACTTTGTTCAAATTAATGTTCACAATGCAAGGGAATAAGTTACGATGTAATGCGGACATGGGCTGAAATATGACAGCTAATAGAGATAATTAAGTTATTAGCCACATGCACGGGTGGTCAAAATGGTCTGCAAATCGGACAGCGTCCGAGGGTCCACAACAGTAGAGGCCAACTCTCTCCTATCTTGCATCTAGTTTAGTCAACTCGATGGACAGTTAGGGGCCTACGACTCTCGTTACACGGTAGCCCACATCACTTTCAATCCGCCCACATGGTCCAGTGATGAAAGGACGCATCTAGTTTCAGTCTGACTGCATCAGCAACGTCGTGAAGTAGGATTCGGAATTCAAAATGATGCCGTTTCTTTTTTTTTTTTTTTTTTTTTGGTATCTGTGATGAGAAGAAACTTTAACAAACAATAAATATCAGTTAGTGATTCAGTAAATATACCAGAAGCAAATTGGAGGAGTGAATAAGTGAGTGTTTAGAAAAGTATACTAATGTGGGAAAGCGTCTAACCAGTGGAATAACTGTAATTTGCGTCTGGGGCAGGGGTAATGAAGAAACCAATGGAAGCCATATGTAGCTTATAGTCGTCATATAATATACGTTACAGGACAAATATTTCAGTCCTTTACGGAATGAACAAACGAAATCTTTATTTTATCAGTGTAATGAAGTAGGAATAATTGTCTTTACCTTTATGCCCGTCAGTAAAACAGTTCTTAAAGTACTGTATGTTAAATTAGAACACGCTTAAACTGCACAAGTAAATAGTTAATACTAAAATATCTTTCACTAATGTAGGACAAACGCATATGTATACACACATACAGAGAGAGAGAGAGAGAGAGAGAGAGAGAGAAAGAGAGAGAGAGAAAGAGAGAGAGAGAGAGAGAGAGAGAGAGAGAGAGAGAGAGAGAGAGAGAGAGAGAGAGAGATGAAGCAGGGAATTATTTATGTATGTATAATTAAAGTTGGCGCTATAACATTTAATAGTAAAAATCAGTGTTGAGGAGTCAACCAACAATTTTGGAAGTACCGACTCCAGACTCCGACAACAGTTTTTTACAAGTCATATTGAATACAATTCGGAGTCTGGAAATGTTCTACTGACTCTGACTCCACTAAAAACGACCGACTCCACGACTCCACAAACAACGACCGACTCCATGACTCCGACTACTGACTCCACAAACAACGACCGACTCCATGACTCCGACTACTGACTCCACAAACAACGACCGACTCCATGACTCCGACTACTGACTCCACTAAAAACGACCGACTCAACGACTTCAACTCCACAGCCCTGGTAAAAACTCATCAAAACATTGTACGCACTAAAACAGCGGCTTGTAAGGCGCATTTTCAAGCTGTCCTGACCTTGACCTGCGAATGTACGACAGAGCTGTCACTAAGGATTTTTAAAGATGGCGCAAGGTCTCGTGATTGCCTCTTCTTCCCTTCCCCCCACCCCGTGCAGTATTGTATACACCTCTACGAGATACAATTTCATGCCATTGAGTTGAATCACTTTGCAATTTCCGCAAGTGATGTTCACTGCAGTATTTTATAAAAACGTTACACATTTATGTTTTAAGAACCTCATTGTAGGTAATTTTTTATTCATTCATGCTAAATTACAGAGCTGGGAAGGCAAACCCGGTCCTAAAAAATGCCGTGCAGAAGTCGGATGTGTCGACCGAAAGGTGCAGATATCACAGCTTAGGCGTAAACAGACACAACGCAACCACCGTCCTTTTTAGGGCGAACGAGGAAGAAGAAGAAGAAGAATTACAGAGCAGCGCTCAAAGTGATTTTTTTTTAGAAAAATGAATAATATAGACATATATGAATAATGATTAGTTTCATATTAGCAAATAATATTTTACCTTGAAATTTTACGTTTCATGTTTTTTTTTTCTGTTCTTTTAAAATGTAATGTGTTTATTAATTTTTTAAAACCTAAATTATGTCTCCCCCCCCCCTCCCCCTTCTCCTACCACCGAACATGGCACTCGGTGCAGCCGCACCTCTCGCACCTCCCAAGAGGAACCCGTAATTGTTTGTTTTTGTTTTTTGTTTTTATTTAAATAATATTTTGCCTCGTATTAGCGAGGTACATTTCTTTCAACCTAGTCGGTTATATTAGGACGCATATTCCGATATAAAAGACCATGTGGTCAAAGTCGATATACAGGAGTTGTCCGTTGAATGTAGATTTCTTTTGAATGTAGTATAGTTTGTTTAGTTTTGACAGATCTCGTTAAAGCAATCTATGGTAAAGTACCGGCATAACTAAAGCAACTACAGCAAAGGTCAGTTCTAATTACTCAAAGTAAAGTGAGCTAAGAGAAATGTTACGGACTGATCAGCAAGATGTTATTAGATTTGTACCACTCTTGCCTTAAATGCCCCATTGTAGTTCCCGGGGGGAGGGGCTCTGACGAAATAAAGACAAAATAGGTCTACTGTCCCCCCATGCCGCTGTACAAGACCAGTAATATCAGGTTGTGCATGGGGGAGTGGTAGCAACTTCATTAATTAACTCCTTGACTCCGCAGTTTTTTTCCACCCTGCGCCGTAATTTTAATTCGTGATAGACTAAAAACAACGCTCAGAGAGTTTTTGCACGGCTGTCAAATCTGACCAACGCTCTGAACGTTGGTCCGGAGTCAAAGAGTTAAAACAAATTGCCACATAACCCACTGCTGCATGAGAATGTGAATGCTTGCCAAGGACCAGGTACAGTGGTGGTTACAAAAGGAGCGCGAAGGAAAATGATGGTGATGGTTTATGACTTACTGGCATCAAAGTCAGTAATACCGTGGCTTTAATCTACCTGATAAAGAAGTAAATTCAGTTTGACTGATAGAATGGCACGATGTGAGGTGTTTTTTTTTTTGGGGGTGGGCGGTTGTGGGGTTGGACATCTGTGATCACAAATATAATTTCATGAGCTTATCATGCTCAGCCAAAGTTTGCACTCGTAACTTAGATTACTCGTAAATTAGATTACGTATTAATAAACTAATACAGAAGCTAAGATGTCCATTTGTTCTTACAAGAGCAGAACATTTACGAGCTGTGTACTTTCTTACCACTTGGCTGTGTTTTCTCTAACCCGTTTATAAGCAGAGGTTATGTAAGTCAACCTTTATGACCTCAATGACGTGAAAAGGAACTGTTCAGAATATCGGCAGTTCTTATCTTCAGTACAAATCTCTTGACTACTAATTAGGCAATGTCTTCATCTCATTAAAGGCATCAGTATTGACACTGAAGTATTCTGGCGCGTGTTTTTTTTTTCACATGCACGGTTACTTAGAAAACTGTAACAATTTTACGCCTGATGTTTACGAGGACTATAACATGAATATAATATCTATATCTGATATTTATAAGAGTAATGATAAACTGAAAACGTTTATATTAAAACTAATGTTATTGTACGTTAAACAGGATTATTGAAAAGTCGGATCCTATTTCTATCGTCACTTGTATTAATTGAATATTACACGACAAAAAAGGTCAAAGCAGGGAGCAATAACAGTCATGTGACATTTGACTAATACATTTTTTTATATGTTTTATTTCCTGAAACAAAATACAATAAAATACAATCTAAAATGACCAATAACTGCTAACTTGTCAAAGAGACAGTAAAAATTATTGTATACTATTGTACATATGTGTTCTTCTGGTTAATGTAATTATGTGTTGTGCATGCATAGCATATTTGTTTTATTCCTCTGTCTTTCTATCATTCGAATGTAACCGTTTGTGTGCATTTGCACTGTATTTCACCAAACAATACATACTGTCATGTACTAATACATCTTACCTATCCCTGTTGCCTACCCAAATTTACAGACCTCTTTGACTAGCAATTGAAAGGTAAGATCATGTCTGGAGAAGGCGGTTTCTTCAAATCTCCCCCTCCTTTCCACTCTTCAACCAACTTCCTTACCAAAACGGAGAAACATACCAGGTAACGCAGCTCAAAACAAACCACATGTGCGCTCTCTCACACATCCGGGCCAAAGCATACTAACTCGCGTACCCGTAACTCTCACGGTGTGTTGCCGAGTTCTATTATTACCGTGTGATCTTCTGGAACCGGCTAAAGAAGGAGTGCTTTGACGTCAGAGATAGATCCAGATCTACAATATAGAAGAGTATGTCATAGAAAGAGAGTGCCAGAAAATGGGCGGTGCCGTAAAAACACAACAGCAAACAAGAGAAAAATGCATGCATGCGCACGACGTATGAGCAGACAATATTTTTATTTTGTTTGTATACATCTTCGTCTAACTCTGATGTCTGGCATTAGAACAGGGGAGATAGTTTATTATCGAAGACGAAGTACTTAGCTGTGTTCGTAAAGTGAAGAATCAAAACAGGTGATATTTCTCAGTTGGTGTGAGCACTTTGAACTCATAGCTGCACGGTACACGTCAAGATATCTGCGCTGTTCTGACAAGACTTTACGCTTGATACTGTCTTCACACAGTCTTGAGTAGAACAGCAACGGAATTCGTCACAACTTGGAAACTTTTTTTTTGTAATATAGACAGTAACGTGGAATAAAGTCCTGCACGAAGAATCTTTTCCAATTAATAAATCAGGACCTAGTAATTTCGACCTGTGCACGAAATAAAAAGTTATAGATGGCGCAAACAGTTGTTCAGCTGCACAGACAACCTGGGACAACATGGGGGTTCAGACTGCAAGGTGGTCGTGACTTCTCATCGGAACTCAGTGTGAAAAAGGTAGGTAGATGTGCTCATGTTAATTCTCTCATTAGAGAATTGCCTTATCGCAACGTAATGTCCATCTTTTCACAACACAGTTGCAATATTTTCATGGCAGGTTCAGGACGGGTCTCTACGTTGCTCGCTTGTTGAGACAACGCGCATTTCTCCCGAATATACTTCATGCGCGGGATGTTTTTTTTAAAAAGAAATAATCCGGCCTCTTTTTGCTTTTCGGTAAAAATATTTATGGAATTTCCCCCGTTTATGTTAGACCGTTTAGGTAGGACTTAATAATTGTCTCCATCATACATATATTTATATTTTTAGCCAGTGAAGACTCATTGCACACCATAAATGAAGGTTTTATGCTTTCGTGACACTGTTTATGTGCCTCCTTACTTCTGAAGCAAATAGAAATCAATGAAATGACAATAGGAGAATTTAGAGTGACGTCATCAGGGCATGAAGCAGAAAGAGCACAAAGTAATTATTTTCCGCCATATTTTGGCTGGTGACTTACTCGTTTAAAATAATTAACGTAATTAAAAGTTAAATTGTTCTAACCCTAAAGAACGCTGTTAGAACTTACAAGACATACAGCTCACGGAATCCAAACTATTTATGTCAAACACGCTGTCCAATTTTACCACTGTACTAGATGACCTGTAGCATTACTAGTGGATTAATAATAGATATCACTGCACGTACCACACAAGATAACTTAAATCAGCAATTCTCAACCTATGAGTAACGACGGAGAGTTAGGTCGCGGAAACAAATTGCTAAGGGTCGCGTCCCTTTCGTTTCCATTACTCGAAGTTTTAAGCGCAATAAATATTCCTGCCTCTTGATTTTCGGTCACAAATTTTCTGGAATGTTTCCTCCATTTTTATTCAGCAGTTCGGGCAAGTATGAACATAAGTGTCTCTACCATATATATAAATAAATAAGTATATGTATATATAAAGAGAGAGAGAGAGAGAGAGAGAGAGAGAGATATCTGTAGTGGTTTTGATGGTATTGTATGATGGTGATATTACTAAGTGTAATGTATGAGGTCAGCTGTGAAGGCTCCTGAGATAAAATGTAGTTGTGAATTTTCAGAAGGCCTTTCTTGCTACCACTACGACCTCACACCTATCTTTTTTCCTAATGAATGTGGCTACGTTATAATCTAGGGTACTGAATGTAATGTGTTGTATTGACATATACAAACACACACACACACACACAGATATTAAATAATATAATATTATCAATAAAATTTAGAACACAATGAACTAAATTCAGCTGGTGAATTTTTAGAAAGTAAATCTTTTTTTAAATTTATTTGTTCTGAACCAAGGTTTTATGTTGGCCAGAACATATGAAAAATTTTGGAATTTATGAGTGAATGGCATGAATAAATGACATGATAAATAAAAGGTGTGTACGTATACAATTTTCACGAGTAGTTAAGGTTTCTACAGTTCAAAATTTTATTTTCCCTGGGAGAACGATGAATAGATGTGCTGTTGGGGTGGCTTCATCCCTCCCTGTCTAAGTTTACCAAACATTGTCCATTAATGATGGAAGTAAATGGGATGTTTTAGTAGTAATTCACTTTGGGTGTTATGTCTATGAAGTTGGTGTAAATCCAGCAGACCAGCCTGCTTACGTAACTTTGAAGGTGTAGCGCTGGTGCTGGAATCTGGTGGCCCCACCCCTCCGTGCTTGGGGCAATATATCGGGTGGCCCCACCTCTCCGTGCTTGGGGCAATACAAGGCTGTTCTGCCGAGATGCGACACTGCACGGGTCCTCACTGTCAATTATTTACCCAGCATTTGACACCGCCTTTTGGTGTCAACATAAAAAACTCACAGCTCAGATTATGAATAAAGAACACAGAAATGCTAGCAAAACTCAGCCGAGCTGCTGGCTATAGTATGGCGTCCCTGAACTTATTTCAATTTATTTCATTTGTAAATCACCACACTTGAAATTTACTGTGTCTATCACTGGACAACTATTGAGGAATGGCAAAAAAGCTCGTCTGAGCGCGGATAATATGATTGTCTGTGGCCAATCAATGCCTTGGTTTTTTTAAATTCAAATTTCCTACACTAAAGTCATTTCAGTCATGCTTCAGTCAAGTATGGATTTTTATCTGTTAGTCCGTCCGTCTCTACTTGCGTTTTCACAAAAACGTACTTGTTTTTTTTTTTGAACCAACCTATCCTTCCCCTCTACAAATTTGCCTGAAAAGTTATTTTTAGCCACAGCTCCCACCAATGTCCCTTCTCTTTCATTCTAACTAGATTTGAACACTTGCGTCTCAAGGTCGCGATTTTTGTGCAAATAGTGATATGTTAGATTCAATGCAGTCTTTCGCTGATGTGAACAACACTGTCTTTTGTCATTATCTTCATTATTAGCTATCCGTCTGTATAAATAAAAGCATATTATTTCACTGCTCAGAATGGGCCATCCGGCCAGCTAATTTTTTAGATTCCTAACATTAATATTAAGAAAAAGTTACTTTTTAAATTTTGTAATATTTCAAGCATCTGCGTTTGCCGCTGAATTCAAATAAAAGGCTTGGTATCGCAAAAGCGTCCAATAAATGACTGTGGCGTATCATATCCAAGGTCCCTTCTGTCGAGTTCCTTACTTTATGTCAACTTGGGAAACGTGACTTTTTCTCCGTTTCCCCCCCCCCCCCCCCCCCCCCCCCCCCCCCCCCCCCAATTGCGTCTCCTTAGCCTTGCTAGTCTCACGCAATTTTTTCAGTCATATTTTTTTTCCTTTTGATCCGCCGTTCTCATCCCGTTCAAATGGTAACCGTTTTGATTTCCCGTCTAGCAAGTCAATTTTTATGGAGGGTGATGACCCGCGGTCAGGGCGATCATGTACTATCAGCAGCTTACGCATTATGTTTTTATCCTTACATTTTATCCTTTGGAGATATTTTTACGTTGTATCACTTGTTAATTTTATGACAATATCCATTCAGTTAAGCCTCATAGTGTATTATAGATGAAGCTTTTATACCTTCATGCCACTGTTCCCGTACTTCTGAGGCAAAATGGAAATGAATGAAATGACCACAGAAGAATTTAGTGTCGTCATCAGGCCATACAGCAGATACAGCCCAATATAATTATTTTCCGCCATATTTTGGCTGGCCACTTACTCGTGTTGTAATAGAATATTGAATGAGTAACACATACATACATTATGGACAATTAGGAGAAGGGGACAGTAATATTAAACGTGCAATACTGAAGGCAAGAAAGAGCTTTCATTGCACTGGAAAACATACGGAAATCATCAAAGGAAATCAAACACGACATTAAAATAAGAATTTGTAACACAGATGTCAAGGTAGTTCTCATGTGGGTCAGAGGCGTGGAGAACAGCAATAAAGACAAGGAAGAAGCTATAACTTTCAGACATGGTTGTTTGCGTGAAATACAGGATTTAAATGATGCAAGAAGATCATTAATCTGGAACTGGTGGAATCAACCAGACTAATACCCGTGGACCATTGGGTCATTAAAAGATATTGGTGTTCGAAACGGCACACATTGAGAACACCAGCTGATAACACTATAAGTTGTTCAGATATACCTCAAATAAAAGACAGAGAGAAAGACCCCAAAATACACGGAGAAGAGAGCTGGTGGCGCACTTTAAAACGAACAAGAAGATATGAGAGAAACTTTAATGTGGTGCACATGAAAGGAAGGTTTGGTGTGAACTGTTTGTTTGTTTGCGTTGGCTCGACCATATCTCACTTTTACATGCTGGCTGTTTTGAGTAGTATGTATGCTGTGTCGTAGTTTACAGCTGAGCTGCGATATCTGCGTTTTTCGGGCTGACACATCCGATTTCAGCACGCAGTTTTTTACGGGTTTGCTTTTCCTGCTACCCTACGCCTATATGTATGTTTTACCTCATTTCCACACAATAGTGCAGTGAGATGACTGTCCCAGTGTACGTCGTTTGAGCTGACCTGCAACTCTGCCTCATCGCCCGTACTTGGAGGTCCCCTTTCCGGGGAAACCACACACAGTCCTGTGAGGCAGCGTTCGCCAACTCTTGTGGTGTGAACTAACGGATGGTCTATGCTCCACATGGGTCTGTAAGGTAATGCATGGATTGTTTCAATCGTAACACAATCATGCATGTTTCCAGCCCTACGGACAGCCTATTATTATTCCACTTTCACGACACGCCTATGCTGTAACATCTGACAATGAATTGATTATACACATTAAAAATTAAGAAGGAAAGAGGAGATATATAAGAGACAAACAAGGTTTTACAAAAGAAAAGAATATAACACCAATAGACGATGCCTGAAACAACCAATATGTAAGCAGGCCAGATAAAAATGCAATGAATATGTCACAGCATATGTGACCCATATTTGGTGATGACGCAAAATCGAAAGTATGGGAAGTTGAATAAGGATTACACTCTCGAGGCTTACACCTAGTGAGTTGGTGGAGAGTAAGAAAAGTTAACGATGGAAACGGATGACGTAAAAATAATGTCATTTGGGATGACGTAGGAACTTGGTAGTTAGGAAGCCAGTCACCGAGCTGAAAGGTTGAAATTTTTTCGTCTTTGACTTTACCACCCCTGAAATGTACAACCACTATACGATTAATTAAATTGAACGGCTGAAGAATAAAGAAAACTGTGACAATATCATTCAAGAAAGGCTAACAGCAGAGACAGTACGGAGTTGTATGATACAACAGTATGATAAAGACATTTAATATGAGGCAGATGATAGGACTGACAAAGCAGAAGAGCCAGACGTGGAAGCGGCAGTGCATGGAAATACTAATTCAAATGTCTGACTGCCAGCACTTGCTTTCTAAACTAAAGCAAGAAAAATGTTAGTAAGGTCATATACTAGTGTGGATCAATGGAGTGACTGAAGCTTACAAGACATCACTTTCAACAAGTACTTGAATGGCCCATAAGTGTCACTTCACCTTCCCTCGAAACGGCACAAAAACGTCTTTGAATATATGCATGTGATTACATGCATTCTCCCCCGTGTAGTACCCGAGGGTCTCTGGGGAGACACTGAAAGAATAAGCCTACTGTTTCTTCAGGCATCTCGTAGGAGGCGATTAATATGTTGTTGTGCATAAAGCTGGCAACCACATCATATAAAACTACTAGCTACAGATACTACCACTGAGGTAGTCCATGAACACTTTGATACATACTTCCTTTCAAGGGCGCCGGCTTCAGCGGTTGTTCCATGCTTCATAAGCAACAAAATATGCAAGCGATTAGCGAAGTAGTTCATAATAAACCACCTACATTTTCTAAGCACAGCTCATTAACCTTCCTTCAATAACTCACAGACCACCCAACAGCTACTGCTGTTAACATTATATAACAGGCCTTACTCGTCAGTACGTTTTTTTATGTTTTTTATTTTCTTCAAAAAAAAAAAATGGGAGGAGAGTGGAATAGCATGAGCTGAGCTTAATTTGCCTCCTCTCATCCACCATCTCGGCAGAGTTTACCCTGTTCAACCTCATTTTCTACCAAAATTACAATGTTCTTCTTCTCTTTTTTTTCTCCTTATAAGAATACTAGTGTAACAGCCCGTCATAAGGCGGGAATTACATTCATAGCACCAATACCTAACGGCAATTTTACTTATTCAAAAGTATTTTTTTAAAACCCACTGTGCAACACCACAGTTCACGAACTACGTAGCAGCAGCGAGGATCCCAATGTGTGTATATATAAATATATTTGTGTGCACACCGTCATTTGCGCATTGCTCTTTGGTAAGTGTTACTATTTTCGGGAGAGTACATATAAGGGAAACAATACAATTAATGTCTATCTTCCAACCAAAGTTGCATCCCTTAGCGTTACTGACAGAAAAAGCTGGGATTTTATATATATATGGATGATGATGGGGCACCACTGCAGCTGTTCATCTTGAAGGAGTCCTGCATCAAAGCTTGTATGTGCTCTTGCAGCGTTAGTTTCCCTAGCAATGTGTTTTAAATGATGAGGTTGGCAGTCACATGCACATAGTATTCACTGTAATTTTATTTTTCATGTTATGTGACATTAACATCATAATAATGTTGCTTACACAATATATGCATGGTGTGATATATTTACATCATAACCTGTAGCGTGTTTTACCCAGGGTTACTTACAATATAATTAATTTTAAGTAATCAAGTTTACATGCAAGTTTATTTAGCAGCTCTGTCCGCCGTTTTGTTACATTAATTTGAAGCGTTTGATGTATACAATTTATTAGCCCAACCTTGCCTTTATGCCTCGTAAGAATTGCACACGTGCAACTGATTCGACCAGGTTTGCTAACGTCTGCACATTTATCGTGTTACCTTAACGGCGCAAGGCTTGACTAGGCTCACTCGATGCAATGTGGGTTACAGAAATAAACTAAAAATAAGGAAGAAAATGTGATGTCGGAAAAAAAGGAGAAATTCAGGCTTAGAAACGCGCGCTATCGTGTGCAAAACAGAATAAGCAAACCCATGCGTGCGCACACACAAGTATGTGTGCTGGAAAAATAAAATGTAAGCAAAATAATGATGACAAAATAAAGCAAAATAATGATGACAGAATAAAGCAAAATAATGATGACAGAATAAAGAAAAAGACATATTGTTATTTATTTGTTTGTTTTTAATAAAGGAGAGCTGTTCTCGCGCTTTTGAATAACGAAGCATCGTGCTTTTTGAGTTTTTTTGTTTTGTTTTTTTCAGCAGAAATGACATGAAAAATATAAAATGAAGTTTCTGATGTCAAACTGTCCTCATTGTTACAGTTAGAGAACAAACAATGACACATACACACATACACTCAATTATAACAAAATTAGAGGAAGTTACCCACTGTTCATTCCTCCGCTGCTTCTGCCTGAGAAACTACTGATGCTGTAGTGGAGGAGTTGGGCAGACCTGCATGAGTGTTGTTTGTGAAATATCAAGTAACCGTAGATAAAGTTATCTTGATTTATAATGTTAACAATATAATCGTAGAGAAAAGAAATTTTTTTTTTCTGCCATCAGAAATTGTTTAATCTCGAGGCCTGTCTTGATATTTCACTTCCATGTGTTTCACGATGTTGTAGGGAGGTGCAGCTGCGAAACCACCTGCTCGTAAAATATAATTTTAAGAGCTGCGCCCTGCATATACACGTAACGAACAGCACTCAAAGCCCTGGCACCTCAAATTTTCACTATAGCTCTTTGTTAAACACTTTTATTTAGTTTGGTATGAATGTTGTTTGGATGTTTCACATTTTTGAGCCCTTGGTTCACCAGGTTTCAGATGACCTAAGGAGCTGAAATAGTGCATACCACCTTTTATCGTCTTTTTCTTCTTCTTTGATCCTTAGCCGCCGACTGTCAAAGCAGTCAGTGGCCATCACGCCTGGTGGCGTCTTGTAGGGCAGCAAAAAACTGCTTCCACTTTGCTCGGTTGGCGGCTATCCTTCGTGCAGTGCCCCAGCTCTGGTTTACTATTTGCATCTCGGCCTCCGCAGGTCTCCGCCAAGTTGTTTCTGGTCGGCCTCTCTTTCGCTTTCCTTCAGGGGTCCATAGCATAGCTGTTTTTGTGATGGCATCAGGGTCTCTTCTGAGGACGTCGCCAATCCAACTCCAGTGTCTGCCAGCCATGATGGTGTGCATGTCATCTTGGTTACTCCGAATAAGTAGTTCTTGGTTGCTGATGGTGTTTGGCCAAAAGATTCGGTGAATTTTCCTTCGACAGACTGTGTGGAAAGAGGAAAGTTTCGACATTTCCTTCTCTGTTACTCTCCAGCAATCCGCACTATAGAGAAGCACAGAAAGTACATAGGTCTCATGTAATCTTAATTTGGTGTTTGTGCTGTACTGAGAAGACTTCCAGATGTTGTTGAGACTAGCAAAGGCTGTTCTCGATGTATTCATTCTGTTTTTGTCTTTTATCCTTGTACAAATAGGACTACAATCAGAAATAATAAAAGTGATAAAAATAAATAACTTCTTCTTCTTCTTCTTCTTTGATCCACTGTGACTGAGCGTCAGCTCTTGGTGACCGAAATAAATAACTAAATACTGTGCACGTATCAAAAGACATATCAACTGTTATAAAACCATACCATGGAGAAAGAAAGAAGAAACGTGGTCTAGAGGAAGACAGCGATATTAAGGACAAGAAGTAATCTATCAGAATGAATGATCAAGGCAAGAAAATGTTGCATATGTTCAAAAGGGATATCATAGATAAATGTAAATACGAGGTACTATTAAATGGCTTGCATACATAAACTTCGGCTGTCAATGTAATGTTTTAGTACGGAAAACCGAACGAACACTCTCTCAATACGTGGCTACCACTCCTTATGAACCTTGGAAATACCACTACAGCTAGTCTGTTTGTAAGAAACCTGCATCAAAACATTCGTTTGTTCTTGCAGCGGGTGTTGTCTATAGCAATTAATTTTACAGTGTTTGAGGTTGCCAGCTTCAAGCTCAACCTAATATTAGTAGCCTCATATGACATGACTGTAGGGACAGTCGACATGTTCCTTTCTTATCTGTCCTGAGACTCGGAGCTACACGATTGGTGGTAGTAGTAGTAGTAGTAGTAGTGGTGGTGTGGGTAGTAGTAGTAGTAGTAGTAGTTGTGGTGGTGGTAGTACTAGTAGTAGTAGTAGTGGTGGTGGTGGTGGTAGTAGTAGTAGTAGTAGTAGTAGTGATAGTAGTAGTAGTAGTAGTAGTGGTGGTGGTAGTAGTAGGGGTGGTGGTGTTGTTAGTAGTAGTAGTTGTAGTAGTAGTAGTAGTAGCACTAGTAGTAGCAGTAGTAATAGTAGTAGTAGCAGCAGTAGTAGTAGTAGTAGCAGTAGTAGTAATAGTTGTAGTAGCAGTAGTAGCAGTTGTAGTAGTAGTTGTAGTGGTAGTAGTAGTGGCGGTGGCAGTAGTAGTAGTAGTAGTAGTAGCAGTAGTAGTAGTTGTTGTAGTAATAGTTGTAGTAGTAGTGGTAGTAGTAGTAGTAGTAGTAGTAGTAGTAGTAGTAGTGGTAGTAGCAGTAGTAGCCCACTTCAGACATAACTGGGAGAATGTGCCCCCTGAGGTCACAGCTCTCAGCTGCTTTTTTGCCTGGTGTTTCTTTCGGCGTGTTTTTTTTTAATCTTCTACTTGTTGTGGGAAATTTCTTCGCCCAATCTGAAGTGCCACCGTAGAGAGCATCGGCACTTGGTGCAATCGGCAGCTTCATCCTCCCATGTTGCTGGATTTATGTCCAGTGACTTCATGTCTTTCCTGCACACATCTTTGAACCTCGACTACGATCGCCCAACTGTTAACTTGCTGTCTGATAGTTGTCCGTAGAAGACATCTTCCGGGATGCGACCATCTTCCATGCGGCGGACATAGCCAAGCCAGCGTAGTGTGCGCTGTCTAAGCAGTGTATGCATGCGTTGAAGGCCAGTACGTGACAGCACCTCATAGAACATAGAAAATGACACATTGTTCCCCCATGTGGGAACATCTTAGGTAAAACAACAATTTTACATCAACTCTTTGCTACAACTGTTTACTTTATATCCATGATTCTATTCTGTTTCTTATTTATGGAACTCATAAATATTTCTTATATACTCTTCTTATCTTTCTTTCTTATCAATTTTTAAATCTATATTTTGAATCAATGTTTCTCATATGTTTCTTATCTATATTTCTCATATATGCTTTTCATACATGTCGCTTTCTATATTTCTCATATGTTTTTTTAAATATATGTTTCTTATCTACGAGGCGTGTTTAAATGAAACCCGACCGTGCTGCGCCAAGTGGACATTCGTAGGAGGAGCATGATGACGTCACATCTGACGTAATAAGCACATACGAATGTACAAGTGTGTAAGTGTTCATTCTCCTAGTATTCATTGGTTGTGCTGCAGACCGTTAAAATAATGGCCGATGTGATAAGGAATCCGTCCAAAAAATTCAAGTCACAGATTTCCGCCTGTAAGGTTATGCTGACCGCATTTTTTGACCATGAAGGGCTTCTATTGGTAGACTTTAAAGAGCCTGGCGTGAACATCAATGCCATCCGCTACAAAGACACACTAGACAACCTGCATACAGCCATCAAGAATAAACGACGCGGCATGCTTTCGCGTGTTGTGATTATGTTGCACGACAATGCTCGTCCACATGTTGCGAACATTATGCAGGAAGCGTTAGCAAGGAAAAGGTGGGAAGTTCTGCCACACCCAGTCTACAGCCCCGATCTGTCACCATGTGACTTTCATTTGTTCGGACCCTTAAAAAAATCTCTAAAGGGACAACGATTCGACTCCGATGCAGACGTCAGGGCCTCGGTGACCAAATGGTTCAATAAGCAACCAAAGTCATTTTTCTCGGACGGCATCCGCCGTCTACCCAAGCAGTGGGATGCGTGTCTGAATGCCTATGGTGACTATTTCTAAAGGACCCCAGTGGGTACTTGCTTCATAACAATTGCGGTATTTAATTCTACTACTCCTGCTGATGTACCTTACATATATTTGTTATAAAGCCACTGGGACGGGTTTCATTTGAACACACCTCGTATGTTCCTTAGCAAAGTTTCTTTTCCTCTTCCTGATGGGATACGTTCTGGGAGATAGTGAAGAATTAAAAGCCCTTCCTGTGTCCATCTGTTGTTGTTGTTTTCCGAGGTCATAAAGTCATCATGATCATCAACCCCTATCAACTTTTCATGGAGCACAAGTGATAAACAAACACATGCCAAGCCCTTCTCTTCTGTGATATTTGTTCAAAGTTGCCCATGTCTTGTTTAGTCCTTTCATGTCTTTCACCATATTTGTTTGTGTTTATGTCTTTCTCTATATCTCTTACACTAGAGAATTCAGGAGAACGACTGCTTTGTAATGCTATCAGATGGTTGTCCTAATGTGTCTTTTATCCATCGAAAGCGTCTTTCCCGCACTCCCATCCAACTAGTATTTTGTCATAATATCAAGATATATATAAAATCCCAGCTTTTTCTGTCAGTAACGCTAATGGATGCAACTGTGGTTGAAAGTTACACATTAATTGTATTGTTTCCCTTATATGTACTCTCCCGAAAATAGTAACACTTATCTGTAGAATGCGCAAATGACGGTGTGCAGAAAAATATTTATAGAATGTGTGATCCCGTATACACACACTGGGATATCTGTCCTTAGCCAATGCGCAAAGCATGACGGTGTGCAACAGAGAAAATATTTATTAGAAAATCAATCCATCCTGTGTGATCCCGTATACACACATTGGGATCCTCGCTGCTGCTACGTAATTCATGTACTATGGTGCTGTCGTCACACACAAAACATTAACATGTTAATGCAGCCATAATCGATAGTTTTTACATCACTGTTTTTTTTTTCTTTGTGGCTGCCGAAGTAACTCTTTTTTCGATGAGATTTCCAAGATCGTCTTTTGTTATTTATGGTTTTCAATTATTTTATGTTGCCAAAACTATTTTTCCCCCCACTGACGTCATTTCGACGTTTCATGCCTGAACAAAAATGTTTGTTGTTACTCGGTGTTTGACAAGATGTACAAAAATAAGCAGTTTACCTGAAACTTTTGCCATTCAATCAGTCAACCAATCAGTCAATCAATCAGTCAACCAATACCCTTTGAGTCCCCAAGGAACATAAACCTTCAACACACGCCTAGTCCTCACGTTGCTTGTGCCATCTGCTCAAGGTTTTCTACGTCTTCTTTATAATTCTTATTTATATCACCAGTTTTCTTCTCAGCGTGTTTTTCTATCAGCCTCCACTTTTTTTAACCTGGGCATATCAGAACAAAGATTAAGTAGAGGCTGATAGAAATACACGTGGAGAAGAAAACTGGTGAAATCCGAATTAAATGGCGCAGACGCATAACTCTTGCTGTAAGAAGACAGAAAAGACTGATGTTCAGAGTAGATGCACACACAAGAAGACAACATTACGTTTGGCACGTGCATAACTATTGTTTACCATTGCTAATTCCAGGCGCGTGAGTCACGTAAGAGATGCGCTCGCACGAGGAACAATCGAGAGATTGTCTGGTACCTGTTTGGATAGACAAAGAAGTTTGGATAGACAGAGAAGTTTGTATAAACCTAAGATATAACAAATGGTACCGAGTCTCTAAAAGCATTCGTTGTCTATAACTGACCATGTTTTGGAAACTGCGTCACAGACCAGATGCCATGGTACGCAGTAATATAATTTCCTGACATCTTTTTATGTCATATTGATGCGTTATAGTGAATGCTTCAGCACTGAAATCGCTGTTACGATAGGATTGACGCGGGAACTTTATTGCGTAATTAATTTAAACTAGACAACAATATCATTGCGAACCTTAATAATAAATATATTCATTCAATTCGAGAAGAAAACAAAGTGGTATTAGTATTAGTAGAGAATGACTACAATCCACAAAAGCCAGCTCCAAACCTCAGAAAGAAGGTAAAGTGATTGTGGCGAGATGGAAGGTCGAAAATAAAATAGTTCCCAGAAATGGAGAAGAGAGCTGGTGAACTAGAGATAGGGATGACACAAGACAAGACAATTAGGTAACTGCACAGTTCTAGATGGTAGATGTAGAAGAGAACACTTCAATGAACAGTGACCAACAAGAATCATCAAAATAACTCCACGAAATAGTAGCAGTTATAAATAATATGCAGAGCAGCTGAGGTTCAAAGATGTGTGCAAGAGAATGAGCGCACTGGACATAATTCCAACAACCTGGGAGGATGAAGCTGCCGATCGCACCATGTCGCGATGCTCTCTACGACGTCGCCTCAGATTGGGCGAAAAGAAACTTTCACGGCAAGCAGAAGAGAAGAGACAACGTCGAGAAGAACACCAGGAAAATAAGCAGCAGCGGTATGTCACCTCAGGGCCGCATTCCCATAGTCACTTATGACTGAAGTTCTATTATTATTATTATTATTATTATTATTATTATAAAGAACAGAAGAACAATAATTTAGCAATAACAGATAAAATAACAGAAGCTGCACACGTTCATTGTGAAGCTGTAACCAAACGGTTAGATATGATATTAAATATAAAACTGGCAGACAGAAAAACACAAGAAGACGCGCAGAAGAGATCATATAAAGGCATATAACGCTTGAGACATGCGAATTGCTTGTGTGTGGACGTGCGTGCGTATGTATGTCTTAAGATACTCAAGCAGAACATATGACTACTGGCAGAACATTGATTACGAACGCTGAATTTGGTTCGGGAAAAGAAGTTGATAAGCTGATGCTTTATTCACGAGAAGGGGAAATTTCCGACAAGATCATTGATTATAATTAATTATGCTAGCAAAACCCTTCGACAGAACTGACATAACAATCTCTAGAAACTATTAGTATAATTAACACAAGGACAATTTGTAATAAAGTGGAGCCTCGTACCACAACAATTTAAACATTGCAATAACAAGGTGTGGTTATATAGAGAGGTTAACACAGGAGTGCGACAGAAATGTGCGCTATCACCGGTACCGTTTAGTATAAATATGTATAAATTAACATCAGAAGTGATCCGTGTAGTTCTCATGGATCTCTGAAGAGTCCGAGAAAGAATAGTACTACAACACTCGCAGGCATATCGTATAAGGCGACGAATATACGGTTGTGCATAGAGCTGGCAACCTCATGATATAAAACAAATTGTCACAAAAACCACAGCTGCATGTGACTGCTTGATGTAGGCTTCCAGTAAAGGGACCAGCTGCAGCGGTGGCTCCATAAGGAGAGCAAAGGAACATGATGACGATAATGATGAACATAAAAAAAAAAGAACGCAGAATGAGACACCATCAATAAATTAATTATGAGCGAAGAACTTGTGATTAATCACACAGAAAAATGAGAATTTTCTTGTGAGTTTGTTTGTTGCGAGTATCCATGCATGTTGCACTCTTAATGTTTTGAGTATTGGCATTTTCTGAGTAAAACTACTTGTTTACAGTCAAAACGGCACGCGGGCACGTGATAGAGATAAAAGAAGAGAAAATACACATATTTACAGGTACAGGAGCTTATATCTTCTGCTCAGGCACGTGGCATTTTACTCAGCCAGAAAGTTAGAGAAAAGGCAGGAGTTCGGTGTAATGAGAAAAAAAGATGTGTACACAGAGATTTGTGTGAATGAGATGTGCATATTTAAGACGCTTAAAATGAAACAGCACCTGCCTGACCATGGACTGGTTAGATTATCACCTGTATCGTATATATATATATATATATATATATATATATATATATATATATATATATATATATATATAGTGAGAGACAGGGAGAGGGTGGGAAGAGAGAGGTGAAGAGAGAGGGCAAGGGAAGACATATCATGTGTGAAATGTGTGAATGCGATGTACATGTTTTAGAAACTTAAAAATCATAATATTTTCATGATTCCTCTTCAGTGTATTTCACGTGTCGTATACACGGAGAGGCAGAGAAAAAGCAAAGAAAGACATTAAGAAAAGAGTGCGCTTGTGAATGAAGAATAACTTAATAAAGAAGGCTACATATAACCAAGCTTTCTGAGCGACTTTACATGTACAAATCTTCTTACAACTTTCAAATCCCTAAGGAGCATAGGCCTTCCACTAAACTTGTGCCAAATCTTTCTGCCCCGTGCCATCCGCTAAAATTCTTTCCATATCTTCCTCATCACCTTCATTTCTGTCTCGAGTTCTCTTCTCCTCGTGTTCTTTGGTCTTCCTCGACCTCTCCTACTTTGGAGATTCCAGACCAGAGATTGTCTGGTATTGCTATCATGTCTTGAGAAATTCTAATCCACATATCTAAATTAGAAAGTAAATGTAAAGCCTAACGAATTAATTCAATAAAAGGAAAGAAGAATGGTAAAAGAACAGTGCGGTCACAATAGCGTACTCCTGTGTTATAGAACGTCATACTAGTTAAACAAGAAAACCCCTTTTTCTACTTCGTCTGCATAATTGTAACGCTTTCACGTTTGCTAGTAAAGCCTACTGCATCAAATACACGCGTTTCTAAAAATAAAACTGGTACTATATTTCTTGTACGACCTTGATACACACTGCTTAATGACCTAGATTTAATCTTACATTAATGTCATTATGCGCTACGGAAACTAAAAGACAGACGGGCTTAGAAGAGAGAGAGAGAGAGAGAGAGATGTACGGAGGAACGCAGGCAATACTACCACGTCGTCTCACGATATAAAATTAATGCCACCCCACGCGAAAGGCATGCAGGCTTGCTTTTCTTAAAATAAACAGTGACAATAAACACTACCAATACGAGGTAAGGTTTAAAAAAAAAACATGTTTAAATCCTTATTAGGAAACATGACACAATACTGTTTTATGTCTGAAATCCTGACATTAGCCTGACAGTACAGAAGACATCCCATCGTATAGAAGTGAACGGGTGGTAGAAGAAAATACATATTTTGAACGAAGCCACTTGGCTCCATTAAACTTATATATTTGGGTGCCTTAGGACTTGCTGACAAAGAATATGTTAGGTGTTAAGCAAATAGTCTAATAATTAACAAATTATAGCCAAAATATTATAGTGGTGTTGTCTGACAACACATGATCATATTTGCTCATAATGGCGTGTTTGGACACTGCTTTAGGGGAAATGAGGCCACCACGTTAGATCCGATTTGATTGGCTAGAATAATATGTAAGGCGAAACATGATTAGTCGACTGCAAATACTATTTTTGGTTGTTAATGGAAACGGTAGGAAGGGTACATTTTTTCAAAGGCTTTTGTAAACATGGTCTCATTGGCTAGACCATTTGATATAGTCAATTAGGAGCGTCTGTTCAGTGCCACTTTTTGAAAATAAACTTTGTAGAAGCAAGTGCGTTGAGAACCAGCTCATATTTTTCTAATAAAAGCCTGGGACAGAGGCAGATCGGAATTGTGCCATAACTCATCGCCAGTCAACGTACTTGTTTAATATTTCCTTGAATTGTGGTAAGCTAGACATATTTGATATCTTTTAGATGAAAATTGATAATTTATGTCTGTATGTGTGTGGTTCAGTAACAAACATGAGGCAAAGCCTAGATATTGCTCCACCATGAAAAAAACTTGTCGGAGAGGAGTATAACTGCATGGGATTGCCAAATAGTACTATGACACCTATCTTATTGTATAGAAGGAATTAATGCTGGAATTGCAGAGGCGTTGTAACCATTAGGGAGAGGAATACTGGTGTATATTGTTACATGAGAAGCTAACAGTTGGCCTACCGCGCTGAACTCAGTGTTTGTTATGTATTGTGCTTCAGTGTGGAAATAGATTATAAATTAGTTCTGAAGTAGGAGGTACAACCTTCTTATTTCAGGGACCGTGGTACTGAAGTAATAGAGCAGCACCTGGTCTGAGTTTTGCTGAATCCAGAGGCTGGTAGCATACTCCTTGGTCAAGATATCGACCAGTGTTGTTTCTCAAGAAAACGGTGAAGCAAGCGAGCAGAGGAGTCAGTTTTCCTGCCGCCCACACAGAAGTTAAGATTTCGTTGGCCAGAGCAGCTCAATCTTGTGTACCCCCCTCTAAAATTGACTGTACATTAAATCAAGAGGGACAGTTATTTGTTTCAAATAAAAAGAAACTGTGAACCTTTCCAATATTATTTCCACCAGTAACAAACACATGAAGTCATGATGACAAACAACAACCTAGCTTTAAAAGCCAGTATTACCTCATAGTACTACATCACAACTTACAGACATATTGTAATAATAATATATGTCAATACAAAGATCCTATCTATAAATTATGTACATACAACTTGTGATTACATTTGATTGTGATTCCTGATTCACTTTGTAGTTGAATCAGGATATCTATTATTGAAAGGAATTAATACATATTTTAAAAGTTAACACTTGACTTATTAAAATAGTCTTATAGAGTGTTCTATGTATGTGAGTGTCACAGTGTTGTAAAGTATTGTGGATTAAATTAAATTGTTTATCTGTCTGTTGGTTGTTGTGAACATACACTTCATCACTATCATAACCCTAGACATTCAACGTAGTCATCACAATATTCCAGAATAAGTCTGACTGAGGTATAAATGTGGTAACAAAGTAAGGTCATCTGTAATACACCACACTTATTAGTTACAGATACCTTCACAGCTGATCTCAGTCAGTACACTAAGTCCCCTATAAATATTTATAATATCCCACTTTACCACATATCAATAGGCTTTCTCAATGTGTGTCCTATCCACCTCCAGTGGCTTCTTCTCATGTCTGGTTCCACTGGCGATTGTCTTGTTCTTGTCATTAGTTTCACATTAGTGATCTTGTCATACCATTTCAATCTTTCCATTATATGCAAGCATCCACATATGAAAGTCTGGGTAAATCTGTGTATGTTTAAAAAAAATAAGAAGAAGAAGATGAAGAAGAAGAAAACGAGGATGAGACAGAGAGAGAGAGAAGAAAAAGAGTGGTTGAGAGACGGGCGGGAAAGAAAGAGCACTCCAAATATATCACATAATAAAACACTGAAAGATAAAGACAACTGGTTTTACTGTCTTTGTTTATAATTAATTATGTCCCCTGAACCTGGATAATAAATCTTCTGTATAAATAATAATGGCGGTATGAAACTGTACACAGAGCATTATTATAGGATCATCAGAAGTAGTCTCCCCTTTTGACAAGAGTTGCTGCCGTCTTTTTATTTTTTTTACCGCTCAGGGACTAGGGCTGGGCCCACTTGAGTAATAACTCCCAAGTTTCATCCTCCCTTTGTTGTTGTTGCTTTTTTTTTTACTTTGCACTGCCTGCACTATAAATCGAATCCACTCCACGTTGTTCTCAATTACTGAACTGGCGATCTATCTATCTATCTATCTATCTATCTATCTATCTATCTATCTATCTATCTATCTATCTATCTATCTATCTATCTATCTATCTATCTATCTATCTGTCTATCTGTCTGTCTGTCTGTCTGTCTGTCTGTCTGTCTATCTATCTATCTATCTATCTATCTATCTATCTATCTATCTATCTCTCTATCTGTCTGTCTGTCTATCTATCTGTCTGTCTGTCTATCTATCTATCTTTCTATCTATCTGTCTTTCTGTCTGTCTGTCTGTCTGTCTATGTATCTGTCTGTCTGTCTTTACATCCGTCCATTCAACCATCCATCCATCCCTCCATGGATCCATCCCTTCATCCATCTATCCATCAACCCATCCATCTACCCACCCATATATCTATTCATCCATCCTTTGGGTCAGCTGATTTTATATCGTTCACAGATTAAATTATTTTTAATGGGACAAGTATGACAAATTCCCTGTTCTGGGAGCGAATCAGTTGTTCAGAACCAGTGGCTCCTAAAGATGTCATACTAACACCTGATTGCCTGTGTAGTGAGATTGGGTGCCTAGCCTTCTAGGATGAGGGCGAAAACATAGAATGTCCCGTGTGCAAGTTTCGCACGTTAAAAATCCCTAGGCAGTTGGAAATCGTAAACAGTTGGCCTGGAAAAATTTAAAAATTAGGAAACCTACCCACCACAACAAAATATTTATAGGATGTGTGATTCCTGTCTACAAACATTGGGATCCTGACGGGAGTTTCGGACTTTGTGCAGTGTGCTGAGATCCTCCTAGAGTGATCTATGGGAGGAAATCGGAGCACTGATGGAAGTGTCCGTGTGGAATGAAGATGGTTCTTAAAACTAAACCAATGACGAATAACTGATTAATGACTGATTAATGACTGATTAATGACTGATTAATGATTACTGGCCATTCATTTGTAATCTACACAATGAGATTCCAACCTTGCTCTGTCCCCGTGCTCCCTTGACTAGCTATTAGTAAATCTTCAGGTACCAGTTGTACAATATGTGATGAGAGGGCTAGAATTTACCATGTATTTCCAAATAAGAAAATTAACAGGTAAATGAATATGTCATTTAAAGCTCTGTTCCGTACACAAGAGCATGTTTGATATCACACAGGTAGATGATAGCAACTGGATATCATCAGACTCCGCAAGGGACCCAAGACGCATCAAAAGTGAGGAATGCAGTCAGCGACCCATAGCTTGCTGCTTGCGTCAGGGTCAGCGAACCAGAGCTGACCAAGACCCTACTCCTTCTCCACGTGGTGGTTCTGGAAACAGGCTGCATCACTGCAGTCTGGCTGAGGAGTAGGGATCGAAGAGGGAAGGCAAATCCGGTCCCTAAAAATGCCGTGCGGAAGTCGGATGTGTCGGCCGAAAGGCGCAAATACCGCAGCTTCGCTGTAAACGGACACAACCGAACCAACGACCTTTTCAGGACGAACGAGGAAGAAGAAGAAGAAGACTCCGCACAGGCCACAACGGATTGGGATATCATGTATTTAGCAAGCTCAACATAGAAACTACCGACGAATGTAACTGTAGCACCCATAACATGACTGCTGAACAACTGCTTCAAAGATGTCCAACTTATGAACGACAGAGAAAGCACATACATCCGTCACCAGTACCATTCTAGGAAAAAAAAATTCAATGCAGATACTAACAGCATTACTCTGACCACTTCTTTCTTTTAAAATATTCAAGTAGACGTAAAAGGGTGTAAGAAGAAGAAGATACAGTTATGAAATGTTTATCAGACCACCGTCAGATAAGTTAGTGAGACTAGATTAAACCGACAGTTGCATCATTTGTTCACTTTTGAAAAGAAGCACCCCCGTGTCTCGTTTAACCTCCAACTCGTTTCTAGCTTTGGATTTGACTAAGACCATGTCTCATTGTTCTGTCTGATCCACAACTTGTTTCACTAACACTGTTACTTTTGGAATAAATCCATAGAATAATATAATATTTCTTTTTCCGACCAAATTTTCCCCGTATCCCCCTGATAAGCATCTTGTACCCCCTGCAGGTACGCGTACGCCAATTTTCGAAACCCTGTTCCATGTAACAGAATGGATGGATAGTTTCTGTTCTGCTTTTTTAGTATGTTTGGTAACAATAATAAGGTATCGTTAAAACGTATCTTTTCCTTCGCTTCTTTCAAAATGTGAAATATGCGAATGTTGTTTCTAAATGTGACAAATCATCATTCTTAGTTTCCTGTGCGTTCCCTACGGACCATGGAGCCATCATTAGAACTGATCCTCTTGTAGCAAGTCTTTACCAAGCATTCACATTCTCTTGCAGCGGTGGGTCATGTAGGAACTTATTTTACATGAGATTGCAGCCCCATGCACAACCTCATAATAGTTGCCTTGTACGACATGCATGAGGGAGCAGTTCTTACATTCTTTATTTGTATCATCAGAGACACCCCCCCCCCCCGGAACTACACGGGGCCAATGACAATTCATTGACACATACATATAAATAACGTTTTTTGTTTTCACCAGATCCAACCTGGCAGCCCAGCCGAGGGACATCTTAGACCTGGTGACCGCATCGTCGCTATTGGACATACCAGTACACAGAACCTGACACACATGCAGGCCAACCATCTGATTAAGAGTGCTGGGAATGCTGTACAGTTTACTATTATAAGGTGAGAGAGACAGTTAGACAAGTACGGACAGACACACATGCAGGCCAACAGGCAGGCACCGAGGAAGGCTGACAGGCAGACAGATACGGATAGACAGACAGACAGACAGACAGACAGACAGATAGATAGATAGATAGATAGATAGATAGATAGATAGATAGATAGATAGATAGATAGATAGATAGGTAGGTAGGTAGGTAGGTAGGTAGGTAGGTAGGTAGGTAGGTAGATAGATAGATAGATAGATAGATAGATAGATAGATAGATAGATAGATAGATAGATAGATAGATAGATAGATAGATAGATAGATAGATAGATAGATAGATAGATAGATAGGTTTATTGATTGACTAAACTTTATTTTAAAGGGCTGGGGGGGAGGGGGGGGGGCGCACAGACTTGTCTAATATTCTGCCCACGTGTATCAGCTCGCACACTGTCACGTCATTCAATATATGCGAATGACAAACAACTTCGCAAGAGCTCGTATGAATAGTTTTTATTCCTTAACCTTCAGCTTACAGCTTTCATTTTTGTTGTCCCTGTCTTGCCTCTGGTTGATGACGAAGATCTTCTGATGTTTAATGCAGGCTGTACTACACTAGCGCCCGTATGACACTTTTCTAGTTTATTTTTCTGGCACAGCAGGTATTCAGTTTACTGCCCACCTGTCTTTGTCTTGTTGTTTCTTATTTCTTTCCTGGGTTTGATCACGAGAGCTAAAGCGACTTGCCACAAAAAAATCGGAATGGAAAATGAATGATCAATGTTAACTGAATTCATGGGTAAAGCAAAGAAGAAAAAAAAATCAATAATTGACAAACTGAGCTACGGACGATATAGTAAGTGATGAATGAGACTACTAAAACAGGGGTAAGTAAGACATCGAGCACGGTACACCGGTAGACCGCGGAGAGATATTTGGAAGGGTAATCTTTACCTTTAGTGCCGTCGAGCTCCTATCGTGACTTTCGTTTACTTTGTACTTGGAATCGGAGTTTAATGTTCCGTGCCGGAGCGTTTTAACTGTATTGCATACGCCGATCGAGCACATAATACCGAGCAATCCTCCATCAGAATAGGAGTCCATCGCCGTTCGAGGTCGTTTTGTGCATCAAATGGTCATGATACCTACTTTCTTGTAAACTCTGATACCAAGTACAAAGTAAACGAACATCACGATAGCAGCTGGACAGCACTGAAGGTAAAGATTAGCATTTGTAAGACCACCTAATTTATAAGTTTTTAATTTTTTAAATATAATTCCTTCATTAAATGTTTTGTTTGTAAATGTATAATGATTTTCATACTGAGGACCTATTTGGTGCGACGCAGTCTAAATGATCATCATTGGCTTAGTAGCCTATATCTTTTGTAATACTAGTTCGCGACGCAGTCTAAATGATCATCACTGGCTTAGTAGCCTATATCTTTTGTAATACTAGTTCGCGACGCAGTCTAAATGATCATCATTGGCTTAGTAGCCTATATCTTTTGTAATACTAGTTCGCGACGCAGTCTAAATGATCATCATTGGCTTAGTAGCCTATATCTTTTGTAATACTAGTTCGCGACGCAGTCTAAATGATCATCATTGGCTTAGTAGCCTATATCTTTTGTAATACTAGTTCGCGACGCAGTCTAAATGATCATCATTGGCTTAGTAGCCTATATCTTTTGTAATACTAGTTCTTCGTCTTTGACCTTTCAACTCCCAAAAGAGCATTTGTCTTCAACAGACGTATGCCAAGTCCTTCTGTCCAGTGCCATCGGCTCAATGTCTGCCCATGTCTTCTTCATTTCCCCCCCCCCCTCATGTCTGTCTCCAGTTGTCTTCTCTACATTTCTTACTCTGGGCATTCCAGATCATGAGTTGTATGGTAATGCTATCATGAGTTGTATGGTAATGCTATCATGGGTTGTATGGTAATGATATCATGAGTTGTATGGTAATGCTATCATGAGTTGTATGGTAATGCTATCATGAGTTGTATGGTAATGCTATCATGAGTTGTATGGTAATGCTATCATGAGTTGTATGGTAATGCTATCATGAGTTGTATGGTAATGCTATCAGCAGGTTTTCTCAATGTGTGACCCATTCATCTCTAGCGTCTTCTTCTCATTTCGTGTTCCACTGGTGCTTGTAATACTAGCACTTAATATTACATGTTTGTTTGATGGTCCTCTTAAAAATCTAATGTCTTCTTTATTGCACGTTCACATATATTTTTGTCTTCTGTTAGTAAACAGTTTTGTCTTCAGTTAGTAAACAGTTTTGTCTTCAGTTAGTAAACAGTTTTGTCTTCAGTTAGTAAACAGTTTTGTCTTCAGTTAGTAAACAGTTTTGTCTTCAGTTAGTAAACAGTTTTGTCTTCAGTTAGTAAACAGTTTTGTCTTCAGTTAGTAAACAGTTTTGTCTTCAGTTAGTAAACAGTTTTGTCTTCAGTTAGTAAACAGTTTTGTCTTCAGTTAGTAAACAGTTTTGTCTTCAGTTAGTAAACAGTTTTGTCTTCAGTTAGTAAACAGTTTTGTCTTCAGTTAGTAAACAGTTTTGTTTTCAGTTAGTAAACAGTTTTGTCTTGAGTTAGTAAACAGTTTTGTCTTCAGTTAGTAAACAGTTGTGTCTGCCTTGAATGTATTCTCCATTTCACAAGCATGTGGAATTAAATTCATTATTTATTTATAGCTGAACAACTGTCAATGTAATTGCGATGACAATTTTTATTTGATAGACCACAGCATCATTGATAAAGTAGAAGTAGATCTTTGTTATGCTAAAGTGTGCCCGGGTTTGAATTAGATAATATGTCGTCATAGAAAATAATAGATCGATATCAACACAAAAAATGAATGAGGTAAACAGAGAATAAACTATTGGAAAACTTGGTTTAGAAACAGTTTAGTGAGTGATAATTGAGGCAATGAGAGAATAATTGATATGGACTGTCGTGGTTGAGTTAAAGTGGTAGAGTATTTGTCGAGTTGGACAACAGTAGTGAAATCGACAAGGGATAGTGGATTGACAGAGTTATATATTACACACACAGAAAGGTGTAAATAGGAGATGGACTTGAGACAACCTGGAAGAAGATTTATCAAAATGATCTCTCTCTCCAAGCCTCAACTCACCTTTACTGTCTAAGCATCTCCTGCTCTCACTCTTTTCTTTTATCATACATAGAGATTATAGTAAAGAGCTAAAAATACAAATATGGATGGAAAGGTCGTGAACAGCGTATTAATAAATGTGTAAAATTTATTAAAGAAGAAAAGCATGAAAATAATGCATATCATCACAACAACATAAAATTACCTCAATAATCAAATATTCATCAAATAATCATATACACCAACAACCACACACACAGATCACCATTCATAAAACCTGTAGAACACAAAGAGATAAATAATCGAGTGACAGTCCTTCGGTTTTCGGGGACCAGCTGAAGTAACTCCAGTAAGTGGTGTTTTCGTATATATCCTCCATCGGTGATGGAATTAACCTGAATAACATCACTGTATAGGCGCTATCGTTGGTGACCCCCCCCTACTAGCGCGAGTTGGGCCGGGGGATGCTGTTTATCTCCTGCTGTCGTGCGAGGTTTTAAGTATCCAGGAAATACACCAGAAGAAGTCACTTGAGGACAAAGAGACCCAGGCGCGCTTATCCGGCGCAAGGCTCCGCTTGGCTGTAAATCCTGTTTAAACTGGTTTGGCTGTGGTTTGCTGAGTGCCCCGTTTAGGCACAAAAAAGGCGGGTGATATGGAATTCTGCTATAGGCATGCTGAGCGGGTTTGATATTCTGGAAGCCGCAATGCTCTGGCTGGTAATCCAATAGGCGAGTAGAGAACTACTACTGCGTTTGGCGATTCCAGATTTAGCGTTGGCTCCGTTGCACTGCGTGAGCTTAACTTGGCGTTGACAAAAAGGGGTTTTTGATTCAGGAACGGGGTTGACGATTCGTGACGCTAGCGGTATTCAGAACCCTCTAGATCGAAGAGAATAGTTCGTTCTTCGCCTGACTGGAATCTGCTCTCGCGAGTCGGTCTCCCTGAAACTGAGACCCAAAAAGAGACACCCTTTTACATCAAGCAAATAATAAATCACACTAACTTTATACAGAAAGTTTCGCTCCACTATGGGATTAAATTTATTGTAGTTATTGCTATGATAGTTTAGGGCTGTCTTTAACCATGTCTCCTGTTCCTTAAAAATATCAATTATCAACACGCGCCCGCATAGGCTTAATATCTTTTGTACACCCATGTACCTATCAGTAAATGTTCTGACATCAAAAATCTACTCCTCTTCTCCCAATCTCAACATACAGGAAACCTAACCTGTAGTTACAGTTAAATGAATATGCTTATTCATCTTACAACATTAAATGAATTTACATAAACAGATTACAGCATTTGACATTACACAAATAAATCGTATGTCCCCTTGGGGAAATATATTAGCATTCCACAATGAGTACATAGACAAGGCAATGTTCTTGCTATAATGATACAGTTGTGGCTAGATCATACGATATAATTATATCTATGCCTGGTGACTGCTTTCAGTGAAAGTTATAGACTAGTGCCTAGCCACACAAGTAAGCATAAAATGATCCTCCCTTGCCACTAAAAATATCTATCAAAAGGAATAAGTGACTATCTCCTATAATCCAGAGTTATTACCTGCATCTCACTATTCAGTTTTAAAGTGAACAATCCACACCTGACATTATCTTACAGAAATGACAGTTAATTTTGCTGACTCTTAACCCAATGGTAAGCATTCGTGGACTGATTCAACGCCTAATATCTGTTATTGTAAGTTTAACATTTAACCCATGATAAACCGTAACAGTTTAAGCACCACTTAATAGGCCGTAGACAGCGCTACCTTATCACTGAATAAATTACTAGGAGAAGTCCTCAGAAATAAATTCACTTTCATAACAGATATATATACAAGCTAACATGAATATATCATATTTATAAGATATGTCAACTCACCCCGAAAAAATGCCAAGAAATATGCGAAAAACATTTAGTTCTGTGTTAATGTTTGCCTTATTTCCATAATGGTCTATCTCGGGCCAGGAAATTCACGAATGTCTTTGTCTATTAAAACCAGTCTACTCTTATAGATCACAAGGGACGCTCCCCCCCCGAACACCTGGCGTGCGTATTTCTAAAGAAGTTCGGCGAAAGACGTAATCTAAAGTAAGACAAAAGAAATCGTGCGAAAGTTCCCCAGGCCTCAAAGGGTACCAGCCGCTCGTCATCAAACGTTTTAAAGCGACCAGAGAAATTCCCCTGTTGGGACCACAAAGGGTACCCGCCGCTAACGAACCGTTTCTGAACCGACTTTGGCTCGTTCTAACACTTAAAGCGGACCCGAGAAATGTTTCTCTGGTCGAACAGGTGCGTTGACGTAACATTATCGTCTAGCGTTAGCTGACCGCAGCTGGCCAGCGTAAACAACCTCGGGTGGGGTTGAGAAGGTGAAAAATGAAAGAAAGAAGAATATGAAAGAAACGAAAATACAAAATGTCTCGGAAAACAGAACATTTAAAGGAGTAATCAAATTATGGACAAGATGGTAAAATAAATTATCTTTCACGTGACAAGTGCCCCCCCCCCCCCCTTTTAAAGTTCGAGGAATACGGACAAAAATGACAGTAATTTATCTTTTCCATCGTCTTTTGTTACCTGTCATTGGAGCATCCTATACTCATAACCCAAATACGTTTCCAATTTCTGTCTGTCTGTATGACTAGCTCCGAGTTCATTTCTTTTCTTCCCTCTGTCTAATAGACGTTCAGCAAATGGGATTTTGCGAGGCCACTGAACACTGACATAATCTGTTTCCGTGTGAACATGACCTTCCTTCCCCAATTTGCTTTGTCTGTCCATGGTCCGGAAAATTATCCGCACCTGTTGTGAGTTTCGGCCCCGCCTGAACTCACTGGCCACTGCATAGATAATCCGCCTGTTACATGCAGTGTAATCATTGTTGGACTCGGGCTGTTTAATTTCCGTTATGGGTTTACCTGTCGCGGACTTGAATAACCCTGTATAGCTGCAGTCTATAGGGACTTTTCGCGCGCGTGTAACCCTAGTTGGCAAATACAGCCGGTCGTTGGCCGAAGAAATGCTAGCATTTTTCTTCTGCCTCTCCACACCTACTCCGCTGTTTCGGCGGGAGCATTGATCAATCTTCAGACCTGTGCCGTCTAAAGGCGGGTCTGGAGCTTTCCTTGCCTTGCCAGTCACAACTCTGGCTTGGTCAACGGAAATGATCAAGTTGTTCTGTAATGGCCTGGCGGAGGCGACTACTTTGCTGTCCATCAGTGGGGTTGAGACCACTGGAATAATGCGATTTGAATGAGAAAACTCTGCTGCCTGAAGCAAAGAGTAATCGATCGCATTCTGGGGGTTCTACTAAATCATAACAGATCTCCGTAGCTTCTATCCGTGAAGACAGATAGGTAATATCTGCGAGTTGCAGAGTTTGTTGAGTCGCTTTCCCATTACTAGCATGACGTGAGCCAAGGCTCTCAACAATGGCTCCTTGTACAGTAGTAAGGCAGCTTTTCTCACTGTCTTCTGCCCTGAGAAGTGTGAGAGACTCAAATGGAATACCAGGGATCCCTTCGCCTGGAACCCTGTGTCCATCATAAACGTCAACTTTGCCCTCCCCTGAGGAAGTTACTGGCGTCAGTTGAACTTTGTCCTGCAATGCGAGATCCACTTCCTGGTTGACAGGCTCCACAGTCTGCATGCAAAGTACTGGACGGTTTGAGATCCCGTTTGATCGCGAAGTGCCCGAGAGAAAACTCTCGGTGTGTTTTTCCAAAGTTCCTTGGAACGGTTTGGAAAGTTTAACCCTTTTAGCAGGCGACTTATTCTTGCACCTTTTAAGCTCAGGGTGATAAGAGGAGCGGCGCCTCCTTTCTACGATCGTTGAGTTGGAGGGATACGCCTCTGCATATGGTTTTTCGCTGTCCGGCCGGGAATCTTGCGAAATATAACGTGATAGGGTGTGGCTCCCTTTTCTCGACGTCACGTGTCGGTTAGGTGCTGCTCGGTCTGGAGCGTGAGAGGCTCGGGGTTCGCCGCTTGCCAGACGGGAACAATCCGTATTACAATGCTTGTTAGCACCTCTCTCACCTTTGAGCAGTTTCCATGCCTGGGAACGTTGCGTAATTTTCCCCGTGGCCTTAGGTCTTGTTTCCACCCTCCGAATTTGGCTATCCAGTTCATTCATTCTGATTTGGTGTAGCCTGCTCCTTTCTTGGCTTTCTCTGTCCCTTTCTTGGCGCTCTATTTCCCATTGCTTGTCCCGTTCTTGTTGCTCCATTTCCAATTTCTTGTCCCGTTCTTGTCTTTGCTTTTCCCTTTGCTTCTCATCTTCTATCACTTCTTCTACATACTGTCGGGTGAATGCTTCACTCTCCCCAGTTTGTTTACAGGACCATGCTAAGATTAAACGGCTGTCAAACCAATTGTCTACCTCGTATTGATCCTGCAGGCTTACTGCAAATTCTAGAAAGGGCTGGATTTCGCTATCCTTGTACTCCATGTACTTAGCTACCTCGAGGGCAATCCTATGCACTTTATCTAGATCGGCCATTATATCAGGGTGAGCAAACACTATAGAAGAATAGACCCTAGAGATCTTAGTTACCTAGTCCACTAGATGCTGATTAACTTAATAATCAATAAAATCTAGGCTAGCCTGGGAACTTTAAAAACAAGAAAGTTTGTAGCTACTCTGATTGCGACAAGCAAAAACCCAAAAAACTCCAAAAAATGTAAGTGATGTAAAACTTACTATCACTTCACCCCAGTTCTGTCCGTACTAAGCTATTGAGAGGATTGGTTACTATCGTCCGAATGAACACCCTCCCTTGGTACAAATGCAAGCTAGTAACTGACTATCTGTAGCTTCTTATCTCAGATTAAAGAGCTACTCCTGAAAAAATATTAACCCTTAAAAAAAAAAAATTTCTGACTTTTACAACAATAGTCGTCAGATTTGTCAACCAAAAACTCAGCAGTGATACCATCAACCTTTACCAGCTGTCTCATGTGTAGCATAAACAATAAATGTAACTTAATATTTATGATTGCTGTGGAGAAAAAAACGCTGTTCCGACTTCCACCCAAAAGAAATAGTTCGATATGTCTAGGGGAAAGAAATTCCTATAATCTGCCGAACACTAAACTCTAAGAATCAAGATAGAATCTTGTGAGAGATTCCTACCAGACTGCAACCTCATCTGTTGCGATTGCTGCAGATGTAGTTCAAATTCCGCGGCGAGACCCCATTTGTTGTGGTTGATGGGTTCTAGAATCCCGGACGAGCCAAACCATTTGTCGTGGTTGAGTTAAAGTGGTAGAGTATTTGTCGAGTTGGACAACAGTAGTGAAATCGACAAGGGATAGTGGATTGACAGAGTTATAGATTACACACACAGAAAGGTGTAAATAGGAGATGGACTTGAGACAACCTGGAAGAAGATTTATCAAAATGATCTCTCTCTCCAAGCCTCAACTCACTTTACTGTCTAAGCATCTCCGGCTCTCACTCTTTTCTTTTATCATACATAGAGATTATAGTAAAGAGCTAAAAATACAAATATGGATGGAAAGGTCGTGAACAGCGTATTAATAAATGTGTAAAATTTATTAAAGAAGAAAAGCATGAAAATAATGCATATCATCACAACAACATAAAATTACCTCAATAATCAAATATTCATCAAATAATTATATACACCAACAACCACACACACAGATCACCATTCATAAAACCTGTAGAACACAAAGAGTTAAATAATCGAGTGACAGTCCTTCGGTTTTCGGGGGCCAGCTGAAGTAACTCCAGTAAGTGGTGTTTTCGTATATATCCTCCATCGGTGATGGAATTAACCTGAATAACATCACTGTATAGGCGCTATCGTTGGTGACCCCCCCTACTAGCGCGAGTTGGGCCGGGGGACGCTGTTTATCTCCTGCTGTCGTGCGAGGTTTTAAGTATCCAGGAAATACACCAGAAGAAGTCACTTGAGGACAAAGAGACCCAGGCGCGCTTATCCGGCGCAAGGCTCCGATTGGCTGTAAATCCTGTTTAAACTGGTTTGGCTGTGGTTTGCTGAGTGCCCCGTTTAGGCACAAAAAAGGCGGGTGATATGGAATTCTGCTATAGGCATGCTGAGCGGGTTTGATATTCTGGAAGCCGCAATGCTCTGGCTGGTAATCCAATAGGCGAGTAGAGAACTACTACTGCGTTTGGCGATTCCAGATTTAGCGTTGGCTCCGTTGCACTGCGTGAGCTTAACTTGGCGTTGACAAAAAGGGGTTTTGATTCAGGAACGGGGTTGACGATTCGTGACGCTAGCGGTATTCAGAACCCTCTAGATCGAAGAGAATAGTTCGTTCTTCGCCTGACTGGAATCTGCTCTCGCGAGTCGGTCTCCCTGAAACTGAGACCCAAAAAGAGACACCCTTTTACATCAAGCAAATAATAAATCACACTAACTTTATACAGAAAGTTTCGCTCCACTATGGGATTAAATTTATTGTAGTTATTGCTATGATAGTTTAGGGCTGTCTTTAACCATGTCTCCTGTTCCTTAAAAATATCAATTATCAACACGCGCCCGCATAGGCTTAATATCTTTTGTACACCCATGTACCTATCAGTAAATGTTCTGACATCAAACATCTACTCCTCTTCTCCCAATCTTAACATACAGGAAACCTAACCTGTAGTTACAGTTAAATGAATATGCTTATTCATCTTACAACATTAAATGAATTTACATAAACAGATTACAGCATTTGACATTACACAAATAAATCGTATGTCCCCTTGGGGAAATATATTAGCATTCCACAATGAGTACATAGACAAGGCAATGTTCTTGCTATAATGATACAGTTGTGGCTAGATCATACGATATAATTATATCTATGCCTGGTGACTGCTTTCAGTGAAAGTTATAGACTAGTGCCTAGCCACACAAGTAAGCATAAAATGATCCTCCCTTGCCACTAAAAATATCTATCAAAAGGAATAAGTGACTATCTTCTATAATCCAGAGTTATTACCTGCATCTCACTATTCAGTTTTAAAGTGAACAATCCACACCTGACATTATCTTACAGAAATGACAGTTAATTTTGCTGACTCTTAACCCAATGTAAGCATTCGTGGACTGATTCTACGCCTAATATCTGTTATTGTAAGTTTAACATTTAACCCATGATAAACCGTAACAGTTTAAGCACCACTTAATAAGCCGTAGACAGCGCTACCTTATCACTGAATAAATTACTAGGAGAAGTCCTCAGAAATAAATTCACTTTCCTAACAGATATATAAAAGCTAACATGAATATATCATATAATAAGATATGTCAACTCACCCCGAAAAATGCCAAGAAATATGCGAAAAACATTTAGTTCTGTGTTAATGTTTGCCTTATTTCCATAATGGTCTATCTCGGGCCAGGAAATTCACGAATGTCTTTGTCTATTAAAACCAGTCTACTCTTATAGATCACAAGGGACGCTCCCCCCCGAACACCTGGCGTGCGTATTTCTAAAGAAGTTCGGCGAAAGACGTAATCTAAAGTAAGACAAAAGAAATCGTGCGAAAGTTCCCCAGGCCTCAAAGGGTACCAGCCGCTCGTCATCAAACGTTTTAAAGCGACCAGAGAAATTCCCCTGTTGGGACCACAAAGGGTACCCGCCGCTAACGAACCGTTTCTGAACCGACTTTGGCTCGTTCTAACACTTAAAGCGGACCCGAGAAATGTTTCTCTGGTCGAACAGGTGCGTTGACGTAACATTATCGTCTAGCGTTAGCTGACCGCAGCTGGCCAGCGTAAACAACCTCGGGTGGGGTTGAGAAGGTGAAAAATGAAAGAAAGAAGAATATGAAAGAAACGAAAATACAAAATGTCTCGGAAAACAGAACATTTAAAGGAGTAATCAAATTATGGACAAGATGGTAAAATAAATTATCTTTCACGTGACATGGACTATAAGAGATTGGCGTTAATATGAGCGAATGAATGGGGCAACGAGAGAATGCACTGGTATGGACTAAAAGAGATCGGTGTTAACATGAGTGATGAACGTGGCAATGAGAGAATAGATTGGTATGGACTATAAGAGATCGGTGTTAACATGAGTGATGAACGTGGCAATGAGAGAATAAATTGGTGTAAACTATAAGAGATCGGTGTTAACATGAGTGATGAACGTGGCAATGAGTGAATAAATTGGTATGGACTATAAGAGATCGGTGTTAACATGAGTGATGAACGTGGCAACAAGAGAATAAACTGGTATAAACTATAAGAGATTGGTGTTAACACGAGTGACTGTAGTGGGTTTGATGGTATTGTATGATGGTGATATTACTAAGTGTGATGCATGAGGTCAGCTGTGAAGGCTCCTGAGATAAAATGTAGCTGTGAATTGTCAGAAAGCCCTTCTTGCTACCACTACGACCTCACACCTATCTTTTTTTACTAATGAATGTGGCTACGTTAAATGTCTAGGGTAATGATATGTAATGTGTTGTGGTAGTTTACATACACACACACACAGATATTTACTAAGTCTAATAATATTAATAAATGTTATAATACACTGAACTAACTCAAGTGTGTAAAAATTGGATAGTAATTTTCTTACATTTATTTGTTCTGAACCAAGGTTTTATTTTGGCCAGAACATATGAAAGGTTTAGCAATTATGAAAGAAATGCATGAATATTACATAATAAATGCAAGGTGTGTACATATATATGTTACTAGACTAGTTAATATTATTACTGTTTATAGTTGTAATCTATTTGGGAGAACATTTAATGGATGTGCTGTTGGGGTGGCGTCATCACTCCCTGTCTATGGTGACTACACATTGTCCATTTATTTGATGGAAATTTTATGGGTGTGTTAGGAAATAAGTTGAGTTGGTGAATTCTCAGCAGACCAGACGCTCACGTAGCTTGAAGGTGTAGCTCTGGGGCTGAGATCTGGTGGCCCCACCTCTCCGTGCTTGGGGGCAATAACAGAAGTCTGGTGGCCCCACCTCTCCGTGCTTGGGGGCAATATCAGAAGTCTGGTGGCCCCACCTCTCCGTGCTTGGGGGCAATATCAGAAGTTTAGTGGCCCCACCTCTCCGTGCTTGGGGGCTATAATAGGCTGCTCTGACAAAATGTTACTGCACGGGTCCACTCTGGTAATATTCAACAACTCATTTGACACCGCATTGGTGCCAACTGAAACTCACAGCTCTGCAATCAAAGTATTAGTCATGTTTCAGAATTCCATCCTCTAACCATTTCTGGACACAACATTACACAACAACAACACCACATAGACGGGTCAGATCTTTCTGACCAAACAACACATCTTACCAAGTTGGTTTCACATAGGCTAAGTTCTCCCAGACTACAGATTCTGAAATATGTTCATTAGCTTCCTGCCATAGAATAGGATAGGTGATATGTTCCACTGATCTCAACACTTGATCTGTCCTTCATAATCCTTGCGGGAGTTTATGTATTTTATTTGTCTCTAGACCCTGAACTGGGGCGGGGGGTCTAGAGCGAATCCTTACTTGTTGTAAGGGACAGATTATGCTATTGCAGTATCAAATCACTCGAAACCTTAAACAAATATTAAAATGTACAAAGAAATAATTTCAGTCTTACCAGAATTATGAATATAGAACACAGTTAAATGCTAGCAAAACTCAGCTGAGCTGCTGGCCTTATGATGGCGTCCCTCTAAATATTTCAATAGCTTCTGGGAATTACACCACTTAATAATTCACTGTGTCTACTAGGACAACTTATAATGAATGGCACAAAATGCGCGTCTGAGCGCCGATAATATATTCATCTATGGCCAATCACTGCCTTTTCTTTTTTTTCAAATTCAAATATCCTACCAATAAGTCATTTCAGTCATACCTCAGTCAAGTATGCCTTATTGTCTGTTGGTCCGTCCGTCTCTACTTGCGTTTCACAAAAAAACACACTTGTTTTTTTAACCAACCCTGCCTTCCCCTACACAATTTTGTCTTTAAAGTTATTTTTAGCCACAATTCACCATCCCACCCCGTCTCTTCATTCCAACTAGATTTTAGCACTTGCGTCTTCAAGGCCACAATTTTTTGAAAATTAGTGACATGTTTTATTTCAATGCAGACGTTCGCTGATATGAACAACACAGTCTTTTGTCAATATCTTTCTTATTATCTGTCCGTCTGTATAAATGAAAGCATATTATTTCACTGCTCAAGATGGGCCATCCGGCCAGCTAGGTTTTATATTCCTAACTTTATTATTAAGAAAAGTTACTTTTCAAATATTTTCTAGAATCTTCTCATCACTGCATTCAAATAAACGGGCTAAGTTATCGCAAAAGCGTCCAGGAAATGACTGTGGCGTATAATATCCAAGGTCCCTTTTGTCGATTTCTTTACTTTATGTCAAATTGGGGAACGTGACTTTTTCCTCCTTTCCCCACCAATTTGCGTCCTTTTTGCCTCGCTAGTTTCAAGCACGCGTTCAGTCAGATTTTTCCTTTTGATCTCCGTTCTCATCCCGTTCCGTTTTGCCTTCAAGTCTAACAATTTAATTTCCATGGCGGGTGATGACCCGCGGCGTGGGCGATCATGTATTCTAGCAGCTTACGCATTAGTTTTTATCCCTACGTTGTATCATTGGAGATATTTTAACGTTGTATCACGGTTAATTTTGTGACAGTGACGAACGTGGCAATGAGAGAATAAATTGATATGGACTATAAGAGATCGGTGTTAACATGCGTGATTTTTTTTTCTTTAGTGTTGTTTCGTTAGCTCCCCAACGAAACAACACTAAAGAAAGTTTATACAGGTGCAATAGACCTATATTAGAGTACGGGTCAGCAGCATGGTCTACAGCAGCTAAATCACACCTACAAGCCTTGGATAAGGTACAAAATCAAGCGCTTCGGTTGATCACGGGTGCCATGAAAACCACACCAATAAAAGAAATGGAAAAAATCACAGGCATTCCACCTTTATTCTACAGACGAGAAACACTAAGACCCTGATCCAAGCAGAAAAGTACAAGAACATTCCAGCATATCCAATGAAAAACTAGATTTAGAGATTTAGCCAGTGGGAGGTTGAAGAGAAGCAGCTTTGAGCATCGGTCCAAAAAACTAATTAGAACATACACGGATGAACTACCAGACGTCACTAAGGAAATAATTCCCACACTCCTCCCAACCCCATGGGAACAACAACAAAATTTCAGCATTAAGACCTCCATAACTACCACCTGCCCCATGGGTGAGTTAAATACTCTGCAAAGGAAAATAGCAGCATGTGACATGATTGAAGAACTATACCCCAGAGAAGCATGGATCCAAGTATATACTAATGGATCTGCAACCAGAGCAGTGAAGAACGGAGGCGCAGGAGTTTATGTGGTCTATCCAGACAAAGAAAACGAACCCACCTGTTCACCTACTGGAATATTCTGTTCAAACTACTCTGCTGAAGTACAGACCTTAAGCATTGCTGCAGAAATAATAAATAACACAATAAGCCAATGTCAGCAGGTTTTATTCCTTACCGATGCAATGTCAGTTCTGCAAGCCCTCAACAGTGATAAACTGCCAGAGTTAAATAAAGCCCTATGCGAAGTAAATATCAAAAGAAGGGTAGTGCTACAGTGGATACCATCACACTGTGGCATACCAGGAAATGAGAGAGCAGATACGTTAGAAAAAGAGGGAGCAACACACGAACAAGAAGAACAAAGAATCACATTCCAGGAAAAGAAGACCCTTATCAAGGCCATCAGGAAAATTGACCAACAAAGAGACAACTATCACTATCTTGATCGAGCAAAACAGGTGATCCTGTTCCGTGTTAGAACAGGACATAACAGACTGAACAGTCACTTATACAGACTGAGATTGGTCCCATCACCCTATGTACGTGTGGACAGGCAGCACAGAGAGCCGAACACATCCTGCAAGACTGCCACATGCTTAGTCAATTGCGAACTGAACATTGGCCCACAGAGACGCACATCCACACAAAGCTGTTTGGGAGTCTTGAAGAACTTTCAACCACAGCAACATACATCCAGAGAACCGGACTTCTTGTGTAGACATTACTAAACAACAGCGAACGAGAAGAAGAACATGCGAAATGAACGAGGCAACGAGAGAATAAATCGATATGGACTATAAGATATCGGTGTTAACATGAGTGATGAACGTGGCAATGAGAGAATAGATTGGTGTGGACTATAAGATATCGGTGTTAACATGAGTGATGAACGTGGCAACAAGAGAATAAACTGGTATAGACTATGAGAGATTGGTGTTAACACGAGTGACGAACGTGGCAATAAGAGATCGGTGTTAACATGCGTGATGAACGAGGCAACGAGAGAATAAATTGATATAGACTATAAGATATCGGTGTTAACATGAGTGATGAACGTGGCAATGAGAGAAAAGATTGGTATGGACTATAAGAGATCGGTGTTAACATGAGTGATGAACGTGGCAATGAGAGAATAAATTGGTATGGACTATAAGAGATCGGTGTTAACATTATTGATGAACGAGGCAATGAGAGAATAAATTGATGTGGACTATAAGAGATCGGTGTTAACATGAGTGATGAACGTGGCAATGAGAGAATAAACTGGTATGGACTATCATAGATCGGTGTTAACATGAGTGATGAACGAGGCTATGTGAGAATAAATTGGTATGGACTAAAAGAGATCGCTGTTAACATGAGTGATGAACTAGGCAATGAGAGAATAAATTGGTATGGACTATAAGAGATCGGTGTTAACATGAGTGATGAAAGTGGCAATGAAAGAATAAATTGGTTTGGACTATAAAAGATCGGTTTTAACATGAGTGAATGAATGGGGCATCGAGAGAATACGTGAACTGTAAACTTTATATTGAGTGAAGAATGAGACGTTAGCATTCTCATTTTTCTTTGAGCTCCTTACGAAGCATGGAGCCGCCATGTATCTGGTCCCGTTGCAGGAAGCATATACCAAGCAGTCACATGCTTTTGTAGCTGTGGTTTCTGTGGCAACATTTTCTACATGTTGAGGTTGCCAACCCCATCCGCAACTTAATATTAGTCGCCTTGTACAACACTGTTCCTGGCATAAGCATAGCGTCTTCAATGTCCAGATGTTTTAAGGACCAAGGGAATTCAGCTACTACAACGTGTCGAGCAAATTAAGTACAACTCAGCGTGAAATAAATTCTCTTTTATCTTGCCTGGCACTCTTTTTCACTTTCCTGTTTACCTCCCAATATATTGTGAGCAGTTGTGTTTTCTGTTCTGCATCTGTACAGTTGTTTACTAGTTGTTTGAAGTCTCTTCTTTCTCTTATGATGTTCCATGTGTTTTCTGTGAACCATTCCTTCTGTTGTTTATTTATTTTGCCAAGAACTTCTTCAAATGTATTCCTGTATGCTTCCTGAGTTGTCTATCTGATTTTGCGTGTATGACTTTGTGTGGGAAGATAGTCCATCCGATGACCAGGTTATTCAAATCACAAAAGTTTACAAAGAGTTCTCCATTTTCATTTCTGTTTCCTATGCCACTCTTTCCCATGATTAGTTCACAGTTTTTGTTGTTTACTCCTACTTTTGAATTTAAATCTCCCATTACTATCTTAATGTCTCTCCTATGTGCTTTGTCCAATGTTCCTTGGAGTTCATCAAAGACATCTTGCTTCGAATCTTCATCTGCATTGTTTGTAGGGGCATAACACTGAATAACGGTGATTTGTTTCTTCCTTTTCCCTGGAATCTTGCCGTTAGTATCCTGGGTGATATTGATTCCCATTCTATTAGTGCTGTCCTGACTTCCTGGGACATCATAACAGCAACCCCTTCTGTGTGTGTGTGTGTGGTCTTCATCCTCATGTCCTGAATATATGACATTTTCCCTTGTATTCGTTATGAATTCACCAGTTCCATTTTTTCTCATTTCTGCTAGTCCTAAGAGTTTTATTCCATATCGTCTCATCTTTCCAGCTACCTGTGCTGTCCTTCTGGCCTCCTGCATTGTCCGTATGTTCCAGGTGCCTATTCTAATTTTTGCCTTCGTCGTTAGAGGTAGTGTCGGCAGCCTGATTTCCATTGACTGGCTTTCATCTGGTCTCTGCGTCATACGTCCCTCTTGCGATGGTTCTTCCTGACTCTGGCTTTTATTTCTTTCTTCAACTGTTTCAGTTTCTGTGACAAATAGGTTTTTCCGGCAGGGTTGTCAGCCCTGTTCTCCAACCTCCTTCAACCTTTGTCTGTCCCTTCCATTTTGACCTGCTCAGCATGGTTGAACCTACCAGGAGCAAAAGCTCCCGCTGATGTAGCTCACCATATTAACAAGGCACTCAAGCCGACCCACACTTCAAGGTGGAGCACCTTGAGTCAGCGTGAAAACAAACACCATGACACCCAAGCCAATAACGTGATGACAATGACCAAACAGTGACAATAATTTTTGTTTTTTGAAAATTATGTAAAATGTTGTAAGATATTGATATACCAAGGTGATAATTTTTATTTTTACAATACCTCATTAATCAATAACGTACATTGATTTGTTTATAACTGCAGTTATTAAATTATTTAAATTTTAAGTTATAATTTTGTTGTGTGGTCAAAAAAATATTAATAATTTAAAATTGATAGGAAATAAATACGAGCTGCACTCACATAACACCCTTGGAGCATGGGATAGGTCTAGCGAGAAGGTGACTTACCACACAGCTTTAGTCTACAGCCACTATCTAGAGCAGTGATGGCCAAGCTAAGGTTGGCCGAGGGCCAGATTATGGTAAAGGGTAACACCCGAGGGCCAGACCTATAAAATCCTTAAAAAATAACGTTCTGATATTTAGTGTTACATATATAATGAACCACGTACAGAAAGCAACGGCAAACTACTTTACTGCACATCTGCCAAGACATGTATACCAGTCTTCAAACTGAAATTACTGTTAAAAAACAATAATGAATCTGTTGTTTTAATTTGTTTTGTAATATGACATGTAATTATTTATTTCAAACATACATTTGTGTGTTATTTCATTGTGAAGAGTGTGGCTTCAATCAACCATAAGAGGCCGGCCAAAACAGGTTGGCGGGCCGGTCAAAACTGGTTGGCGGGCCGGATCTGGCCCGCGGGCCGTAGTTTGGCCACCACTGATCTAGAGCGTTGATGTTAACTACTTGACTTGTCCTGTGCCATCCCTACCACAAATTCACCAGTTCTATTCACTTCTGGGAACCTGTACTTTCTAATCGTCTATCCAAGATCCATCTCGCCACAGGGTTCTAGAACACGGGGCTGTCTGGTAATGCTGTCAACAGGTTTTCTCAGAGCGGCCTATCTATCACTAGCTTCTTCTAATATCTTGTTTCACTGACATTAGTTTAATTCTTGTCAACAGTTCCATTGTCATTATTTTTTCTTTTCGCCACTTATGGAGCATCTGGTCTCCTTACAGGAAGCCTGCTCCATGCACTCATGTGCTCTTACAGATGTGGTTTCTGTAACAATTTGTTTTACATGATGAGACAACTAGTCTCATGCACAACCTCACATCAATCGCCTTTTACGACATGCCTGAATAAGCAGAAGACATAATCTTCCTTTGTTAGTTCCACATTATCCGATAAATATAATCCCAGCTTTTTCTGGCAGTGCGTAACGTTAAGGGACGCAACTGTGGTTGAAAGTTAGACATTAATTGTATTGTTTCCCTTATATGTACTGTCCCGAAAATAGTAACACTTACCACAGAATAATGTGCAAATGACGGTGTGCACAGAAATATATTTATAGAATGTGTGATCACGCATATACACTTTGGGATCCTCGCTGCTGCTACGTAGTTCATGCACTGTGGGTTTTTTAAAATACTTTTGAATAAGTAAAATCGCCTTTAGATATTGGTGCTTTTGAATTTAATTCCCGTGTTATGACGGGCTTCTACACTAGTTCTAATTATAAATATTCTATTTTGTTACAGAGGCCCGTCCACCGACTTCTCTCATATCAAGCCAAGCGGACCGGTCAAATTTTCACCCTGGAAGTACAGCCAGCAACAACAACAACAACAACACAACCATTACTAAACGACGACAACAAGAGAGAATAACATCGGGTGCCAAATTGTTAGTGTAGAGAGCAATTCAACTAATATGTGTACTGATAACAACTGCATATGTATATAATTTATAATACAACTTAACTTTAGTGATAGAATTATAAAAGGGGAATAGATTTATCATAAATTATTTATACATAATCATCAGTATAAATAGACATGACTATTCTTTCATGGGTATAATCATGAAATACGGCGAACGTTTCGGCACAAATGCTCTCGTCAGCGAAAAGTATAATCGTCATCGTTTCCCTTGACTCTCCATATGGAGCATTGGTCCAACACTGGTGCTGGTTCCCGGGAAGCCTGCACCACAGTAGTCACGTGTTCTTGCAGCGATTGTTTCTGTAGTAGTGCGTTTTACACGATGAGGTTGCCAGCCCCACGCACAACCTCATGGCAGTCGCCTCTTACGACATGCCTGAGAGGGCAGTAGCCCTGTCTTTTATTTGTTTCCTTAAATACCTCAGCAAACCTCTTCTACTTCAAGTACAATGGTTGGTGAAGTAAGTGATCATGTCTCTTAACAACTTCCTGCATCCAGTACTGATCTTCAATTTTTGTTGTTGACTTTTTTCCTTGCTACGATGTCAAATGTTCCAGTATCTTCTCTTTTTGTCGTCCTCTTCCTCATTTACCTTCAATTTTTTACTGTTGTCACAATATTTTTCAGCTTTCTTCTTCTCATAACATGCCCAAAGTGAGCGGAATGTTTCCTTCTAATTAAGCTTCCCGTGCGCACTTGTCTCTTTCTTGACATCTTCATTACTCTTTTAAGCTGCCATAGTATACTTCTATAAAACCAAATCTTTCCTATCTGTTAACTAATTGTCCATGACTCACTTCCATATGTTAGAATTATTTCTATACAACATTGACACAGATTTGTTACATAAAATACTTTTCATTTACCAAATGTCTGCTTCTTTCTGGACCATTCTTCACCTCTGAGATGTATTATCCATTCTTCGCCTCTGCGATGTATCATCCATTCTTCACATCTGAGATGTATCATCAATCTGATATTGTTAACGTGTCTAGGTATTTAAATCTTTTGAGTTATTTTTAAGCTTTTATATTTACTTTGATAGTGCATTGTGGAGAAGTCATTTCCTTCGAGATGACGATTACTTCTGTCTTTCATCGAGCAACACGGGGCAATATAAAATAGGAAACTTCGCACGCGACATATTTACCACATTATGGAATCTTGTTAATAAATCAAGCAAGGGAAATAGTGTATAACTTGGCTATGTAAACCCCTGGAGGAAGGTGAGTATTCACGGAAGGAATGATTCAAAATTAAAGTTTTACTTAATACGTTGAGGAAGACACTTACTGCGTCACGTTTGCCTTGATTTTTTACCGTGCCATGTATGATACTAAGTTATTTTCGGTTTATTCAGCTTTACCCTAGTTACCATTGTTTGTATTCAATTAGCATGGGAATTTCGTAATATACGAAAGAGGAAAATCGAACGAAGACAGAATAAAAATCAAAACGAATAGCAAGAACAAGTGTGATGAAGAAGAAGGCGAAGAATAAACAAAAATGATGAAAACAAAGTTACAACAGTTACGGAAATACCATAAAATATAAGCAACAAGAGAAACACTATTTATTTTTTATTTATTTGTGGTTTCTATCCAGAAACTGAAGGCCAAGATTTTTACCTGTTCTTTTCGGGGTTTTTTTAAATTGTTTTTTTTATTTTTATTTATTCTTTTTTAATTCCACGGAGCGAATCTCAACTGCGTATTCAAATACTAGATATATATTCGCCTATGCACAGAACTAGTGTTCACAAAAGTTACTAAATATTAGATGTTATAATTTTGCCAGCACAAGAGTGAATGCCTTTAGTCACTGAATATCGGACTTCACAATTCCAGCTGCCTTAAAATCAGCATGTTTACCGTTTCTAAGTGCTGACTTTCTTAGCATCCCTGCACAAGGTATTACTGTCCATAAAGGTACTAAACAACTGTTTCTTAGCTTCATATGCACCAAGAATTAATTAATGTCCATAAGGTTACCACATATTATATTTCTCTGCTGATTATGCACACATAATTCGTGAGCACAACTGTATTAACTGTAATTTCATACAATTACCACCATGTATTATCTTATTAATTTCTGTCACCTGTTGTGCGATGGATAAAGAAGAATTACAGTGCTTGTTTGTAAGTGCGTTAGCTGATGTGTTTATTTGCTTGTAACTGTGTTGGTTAGTGGGTCTAGTTATTAGTTCATTTTGATCTCATTAGCGCGTGGTTAAACTGTATTGGAAATGATAGTGCGAATTTCATTACTTTTATTTCGCCCATAATTTATTCGCTGAGGCAAGTTCACACGTTAGTAATATTCAGATATACTTTTATAATATCGACTGCTTTATATTGTGTTCTTTCACTGAAAAGTTTATCAGTTTCTTCTTCAAAAACTCTTACTGAAATGTGATATTAGTAAAAACCGTCCATAACGCGTATTTACAGAATCACGTTTACTAAAACATTAATTTTCTGTTTTTGCTGTAACACTGGTTATTTTCTTAAATATCTGTATACATTTGTCTTACTTGAACTTGGTTTCGGATTTGGGAACCGAGAAAACATTGCAATAATTGTTTCCAGTACGCAAACAAGTCTTCCTGGAGATTCAGTCGTTATCAGTAAAAATTGTTGTATACAGGAAATGTAATACCAGCACTAGAATATGAAATTTTAGCCTGATTAGCAACTTCAAAATCCAGCTTCGATAGAGAAACCAGAATATAAATCCAGGCTCAGAAAATCGTCGCTGGATCAATTAAATAAACACCAATAAACGAAATGAACGGGATAACAAAGCTACAATAGGTGATCAACAAAAACGATTACAGAGAAGAAACATTTGAAAAGCTCAACAAACCAAACACTGAATGGCAGATTGAAAAGATATACACGGGGTAGACAACAGAGAAGTCGCTTTGTAACAAACAAAACAAAAAATGAACGGCCTCATTTCCAAAATAACAGACTTGTCTTCAAACACAGACAGAGACCCCTGTAATAAGCAGCCAATTTCCACCGCTAAAGAGAAGAAGATTCTCAGAAATTGTTGACAAAATAACAGAAGTCACGACAAAAGGCAGCGAAATAGATGAACAGAGAAAATATTTAAATGTGGAAATCAACAGAAACGCGTAATGAACCATAGAATATGTCCACTTATATAAGACGTATCAGCAACAAGAAGTACAAAAAGAGAAGGTAGAGAGTGCAAACAAATGCAGGAAATACAAACCTCTATGGCCGCTTCAATTTTTTTTTCAAAAAAAAAAACGTCAAGGTCGAGGGAGAAGAACAATAAACAAATGTAACAGCCAACTTTGAGAATCTGGAGAATGGCACAGTCTCTGCTGATTCCAGCTAGACGGTCGGACAGTAATAATTAGAAATGAATACCAAAGGCACAATAAACTTTCATTGCATGGGAATCAACAGAAAGCAAGTCCATTACAACAATAAAAACCTTCATTTCAAATAACAAGGCAGTCCTATGGTATGTGTCTGAAACATGCAGAACAACAAAAGCTGCACCCAGAAAAATACATAATTTTATAGGTGAGTGCTTTCGTAGGACGGAAGGATTAAAATGGTGAGCACGGATGATCAATGTGGAACTGACGAAAGAACCAGCCATGGAGCAAGAGGTGAAGAAAAGACGTTGGCTATGGATAAGACGCACATTGATGAAGCCAATTAATGGCTTTACATAGCAGTCGTTCTTCAGGAGTTCACACGATAAAAGAAACGGGGGATGCTCGCATATAAGGAATAGTGAAAATTAGAACATATTTCACAGGGACAAAGGAAACATTTGAACTCAGGAACCTGCTTAAGTCTGATTTTGTTGACATGTAGGTTAAGTAGGCTGGGCGATAGTATGTTCTTTCCAAATCTTTGCTATCAGTGTCAAACATGGTTCCTGACCAAAACACATGAGGAGACAATCACATCCTGATAGATGAGATGTTTTTAAAAAAAAAACACCATTAATGTGACCAGGAGAGACTGAATGAGAAATAATGACGCCAGAAGGATTGTAGGAACTACATCCTCCAGGAAGTATATAGAGACAAAGAAAATAAAGTTATTACGCCAGCTCATGAGAACAGAGACTGATAACTTTCCACTACGTACCTACAACAATAGCAAATCCGGTTTCAGGGCACGGGAAAGATCAACAAGTAGATGGATAGACAACATCACAGACATCCTACGACAGCACGGGCTGACAGTAACCAAGGCGACATACTATTCTCAAGAACGCAAATTTCATCTCCACACTACGCTTCACGACAATAGTGTGGAAGGAAGACAGTAAACGTAAAGGAGACACGGAAAGAACGCATTTTGCAGGGTTGGAAGGCTTGACAAATATATAATTTTTCTGCATAGTCATCTCCTCGCCAGCTTTTAATAAATCGTTGATAGTTTGTAAAATTCAGGACCTGTATTCTTCAGACAATATTTCGTCGCTGTCACTCGAAACTCATGACCTTCAAAGTTGGAACTGTAATAGCCGTCTTTTGTAGTTTGTCGGAAAGGTGGTATTGTGCTGGCACAAAATCAGGACTGCAAAATGAGCGTGGTAATTCAGAGCACCCTGACTTTTCTGATGGCGTCTGTGTTCGGAGAGTAGCGTAAGAACGGGATTGCCATGATGGAGAAGGATTTCGGCCATCTGCTTGTGTGGTGAAGCACGACACAAATG
>JAMPIV010010047.1:0-120064 GCA_024509875.1 Oreohelix idahoensis | reverse complement strand
GTTATTGGGGATTTTAGGGTAAGTTTTGGTGTGTGGGTGGTGGAGGGATTGGGTAGTTTTATGTATGGTTTGTGGTTGGGTGAATGGTTAGTAGGTAGAAAGAATGTTTAGTTTGGAGTTAGGTAAGGGACAGGGTATGTGTGAAGGTTTAATATGTGGAGGAAGTTAAGTGTGTGGTTGGGGTGGGTTGGGTTTGAAAAATTGTGTGTTGGGGTGTTGGGTAAGGACTTTAGGTATATTGTTCGTGGGTATGAATAACTGAGGGAGATTTTTAGTATTGTGTGGTTAAGTTGGGGGGGGGTGTTTGGGTGAGGGGGGTTTTTTGGGGGAGTGGGGTGTGAATTTGGGGGGGGTTCCAATTTTTAGTGGGGTAGGGGGTAATTGGGATGGTTGTTAAAGATTTTGGATTGGTAGGGTGGTAATGGGGGGGCGGTTTCACACAACCACCCAACCTGGTGGGGTGAGGAATATGGGGGGGGTAGGTATTTGCCCGGGGAGGGAGAGATGGTGGGGTTGATGTAATACTTGGGGGAATGGTTTGTTGTTATGGTCTTAGTTATGGGGTAGTGACCTTGCTTTGGTTGGGAATGTTGGATCTGTTGGGGTTAGTTGTGGGGGGGAGGTGTTATGGTTGTAAAGTTGAGTAGGGGAAATGGCGTGGTGGGATGGTAGTTGGGGGGGTTAGGGGGGTGCTTGTATAAGGAGCATTTGATGGGAAGGGTTTGGGTGACAATTGGGTATTTGGGAAAGTTAAAAGTGTTGTTTGGACCTCCATCTGGATGATTTGTGAGGTTTTACCATGAGGGTTAGTGGTGGGACACTGCCCTAGAAATACAGGTTGCATGGGTGGTTTGTGGGGAGTTGGAAGTGTTTGTGAGGATTGACTTATGTAGGGATTGAGTTGTGTTTGGGGGGGTGTAGGTGTATGTGTGGGGATGTTTGTTGGGAATGGATGATGGAGGGGGTTAGGTGTATGGGTTGAAAGTTTGTGGGTTATTGAAGGGGGACTGAGGTGGAGGGTTGGTGGGGTTTTAGGGGTGGGGTGTGGGATAGGGTTAGTTTGGATGTTGGTGTGGATAAACGGGGTGGTGTTTGTTTTGATTAGGTGGGGGTTGAGTTGGGGGGGAGGGTTGAGGATGGTAGGGGTGTGGGATTTGTGGTAGTGGGGGTGTGGTGGTTGGGGTGGTGGTGGGGGGGGGGTTTGGGGTGGTCAGGGGGTGAGGGGGACATTGCCAGGTTGGGTGGTGCTATATGTAAGGAAGAAATGGGCACGATAACTGAGTATAAATAAAGATGTGTAGTGAGTGGGGCAGAGAAGGTACTGGATTTGTGTTGTGTGGGTCACGAAAAGGGACATTGTGTCAATGATTTTGGTGCGCCATCTGGGAGGGGGAAGGATTTGTGTTTCTGTAGTTGAAATTATAGTTTCGGGACGCCCATGTAACTTATAACGGGCAGATTTAATTACTAATTGGGGATTGTAGCTTGTTATATGATTCCTGTGATTGATCGCCTTTGCGTCCTAGCCTGGAGTGTCTTGTTGAGTTAATTAACTTACAATTGGGAGTAGGATTGAATTATATTTATGTAGAGTGTGTGAAGGCGATAACAAATAACAATTTATGTATGTACAGCAAGTAAATCGAATTTGTGTCGCCTGTTCCACAGTGTTGGTCAAAAAAGGTTTTAAGTATTCCTCTTTGCACTGTACTGCATGCTAGGGGGGAAGTGATAGTGTTTTATGTAGAGAATTCACTATTTCTGAGTCTAGCTATTTTCTAAATCGATCCGGTGGGCTACCGGTGTGCGTGTGGCCAGTTTAAAGTTCCTCACTGCACTTTGGCTTCCTCCTAAACTCAACGCATGAATATGGGTCAGTTATGTCCAAGTTCTATAGCTGGATTAATTTTTGGTCATGCGCTTCATTTCAAGCTTTCACCTGTAATGTAGAAGGTCGGGATAAGCGACGGAGAAAGCTCTGTTATGCTAGTTGATAGAGGTTTCTCTGAGTCAACGGTAGAGAAGAGTGAACTTGTCTGAACATGCAGGTTCAAACAGGTTACATACAAAAGTGAGTAGGACTGGGAACGTGTGATTTATCGACGGTAGGTAGTAGTTGAGTGTACTGTTTATGTATGTAGGTTGAGTTGAATTAACGTCTGTGAGTGGGTGTCAAGTGAGTATGTGTAAAAATTGTCTGTAGGTAGTGTGATTAGGTATAAGCTAATGGTTTATTTAGATCTGTGAATTGAGTGGTGAAAGTGTTGTAGGACAGCCCCAGTGTATTATAACCCGGATTAGGAAATGATGACGTAACTTTATTTATAATGTGGAATGTGAGGTGACTTAACTGGGTAGCGGGAACAAAAGCCCCGTCAGGTGCGTATTCCTTAACTCGGTACAAGGGGTGAGTTGACGTACAGTGTTTAATGTCTGTGAGGAGGGTCAGGCTTTATTATATCCGTATACTAGGTTCACTTCCTATTAAACGGGACTGGATAGGTGACTAACGAGAAATGTATAAAATATAAGGAGGGAGTTTGACTTCACAATGTTAGGTATGGGTTTGTGATAGACTTAACTGGTTTTGTCATGGGTTGACATATTTTTAGCTATGCTTGAGTGGCAGTTAACTCCGCATGAACTGTCATTTCAGATTGAGCGCATACATCTGGTTATGGGATTTGTACGAGGAAAAACAATTTTTTAACCACATAGGAGGGTGATTTAAATCGCTATGGTGAAGCACCATTCGAGTTGTGGAGACGGGGAAGGGGTGAAGGCGTCAGCACATTATGTCCAAGAGCAGACTCAACTACCATTTATATTTGTGAGCCTTGACTCAAATTTATTTGTATTTGCGAGTTTGGTACTTAACGGATTATTTATGTTAGTGATTGACTTAACTTTATTTATGTTTGTGAGCTGACTCAACTTTAATTATGTTTGTGAGTTCACTTAACCTTATTTATGTCTGTGAGTTGACTAAACTATATTTATGTCAGTGAGTTGACTTTACTGTATTTGCGTTTGTGAGTTGACTTACCTTTATTTATGTTTTTGAGTTGACTTAACTTTAATCATGTTTGTGAGTTCAATGAACTTTATTTAAGTTTGTGAGTTGGCTCAACTTTATTTATGTCAGTGAGTTTACTTGACTTTATTTATGTTTGTGTGTTGATTTAAAGTTTTTACGTCTGTGAGTTGATTCAACTTTATTTATATTTGTGAGTTAAATTAATTTTTTTTAAATATTTGTGGGTGTTACGTACATTTATTACCTAAGGGGGTAGTCTTCGGTCCTGCCAAATGTACGCACCAGTTTTATGTAGTTATATTATTTGTGCGTTCGATTGATTCACGCACTGACGTGCACAAAGCAGTGAGTGTTGCTTTGGACGCACGTGTAACCTAGTTGGGTAGTTTGTGACGTCAGGTTTTGAAGTGGAAACATGGAACTGGCTTGTGTCCATGATTGTAATTTTATATTGTGTATCCAATGGCATGTTGAAGGAAGCCATTTATTATTGTGATTTGTATTGGTCTTCAGGTCGAAGCCAATCGCAGTTATGTCACGTAAGTTATCGCCCACTTCTTATTTTAATGCTGCATAAAAAGGCCGCTCTACTAATCTAGCGGGAATTTTATCATTCCTAGAATGGATCTACAGAGTCGCTTGCCTTTAAGAGTTGGATCGTAGACGGAGAATTCCTACGAGTAGAAGAAGTTATATTGTTTACCTTATGCACATGTTTTAAATGCCGTACATGCTTCAATGCCAAAGTCGTGGCATGGATATAAAGAGAGGTTAGCCAACTGAAAGCCTTTAACTGTTGAGGATTATCGTATATGACTTTGTGTGAAATTATATGATGTACAACGCTATGTAGGATGAACGTCTGGGAATTTTAACAAATGTAATATGGAAGATTTCATCCCAGAGTATGTATACGTTACCATGATAGACGTCCTTGAAAGAAGGTCAACGGTCGTGACTGAGAAGGATATTATACGGTAACAGTTTTGTAATCCTTAGTCTATGGACAGAGGTCTTTACTAGAAGAGAATCTTCAGGAACTTTAGCAGCAATAATTAATATGTTGTCGTGTGATCTTTGCGCCTGTGACGATGTCCGTCTTGTCCACTTCGTGTCCTGGTGAATAAAATCTATGTAAAGTTACCAACGACTTGTGTGCTGCCAATACTTGACCAGTTCACCTAATTCAAGATACTTGTTGGGTTTCGTTTGAAAAACATTGTTGACATTTATTCCGTTGTAACCAATTCGCGTTTCAATTCATCACTATGAAAACGACACCAACAATAACTGGTAGGCCAGTGCGGTCTGGAAGTAATTTCAGGAACGTACCCATCCAAATTGATCGTTTGAAAATAGAATGTGTACTTTCAAGGCGACAATCATCGTCAAGTTGGAACTTGTTGTCAACATGAATCGTAATCAACTCAAATGCTCAAGTCTTCAATCAACCTCCACGTCAAGTTTCTCACAGTGACTGATTACTTGGAGATCATCTCTTCATCATTATTGCGTGCGAGCTAGTTTGATATACGCAGAGCGAAGTATTGCATCCTCTAACGTACATACACGGGGACAAGGCACTTTGATTTTACCTGCACGCGAGCTAAGTATAACTTGTATCCGTTATACACTTTATTACTATTAGCTGTGCCTTAATTGATTATGTCTACTTATATATTTTCCGTGTTATGTGTTATATGTTGTGTATTCTTCGCGGGAGGTTGGGAGGTAGATCTGACGAACGAGATCCATCTCGGTGTCGATTCGGGCTCTTCGTCAGACGTTCTGTAGGACATTATTTTGCAGACTTCCCGCAGTGGAATGTTCCTACGCGTGAGCGTAGAAGGATTCTAGGTCCACTGTGTCTGGTGGTCTGTGACACCTGTCTGTTTTAGCTGTAGTGTCACGTTTACTTGTTGTTTTTGGTAGCTATTTTTACTTGTACCTTGGTTTTATGATGAATTTTGTTTGTATTTCGCGTCCATCTCACCTTTCCTGTCGTTTAGTTTTTTACAAAAACCTATGTTTTTTACACTGTGTTGTCAATTGTCTTGTGCATTATTTAATCGCAGTTATCATCGTAATTCTTTACGACATTCCATTTTAGTTTCTCATTTTATTTTAATTGGATTTCTGCGAACGTCTTCGTTTGTTTTGAATATCTTGTCGTGTCATTATTGTACTATTGTCTGTCACATTACTGCTTTCACACCATTACATGTTATAAATTACATTATTAAAAAAAAAAAAAAAAAAAAAAAAAAAAAAAAAAAAAAAAAAAAAAAAAAAAAAAAAAAAAAAAAAAAAAAAAAAAAAAAAAAAAAAAAAAAAAAAAAAAAAAAAAAAAAAAAAAAAAAAAAAAAAAAAAATTATTAATATTATTGCCTATTATATAAATTGATTTTACCGTTCTAGAACAGGAACGAAGAACACTAGTTGTAGTAACACTTTTAAATAGTATTATTACATAATAATATTGAAATGGCTACCTTAGACTATTTCATTAAGCAAGCAAAAGCTCTTCAGATGGCTCCTGATGAAGCTAAAGCATTTGCACTGTCAGAATATAGGAAAGCTCAAGAAATAGAAGCTGATCAGAGAAGATTGGAAACTTTACGTTTGGAAAATTTGAAATTTGAGGCAGATCAAAAACGGATTGAATCTGAGGAAAATGAGAAAAAAATGAGATTAACTGCTGAGGAGGATGAAAAGAAGAGGAAATTTATAGCTGAGGAAGAGGAGAAAAAAATGAGATTAGCCGCTGAATTAGAAGAGAAACGATTTCTGCGAGAGGCAGAACAGAAAAAAATTCGAGGCTGAAGAGCAATTTAAAAGAGATGCGGCAGAAAAAGAAAGACTACTTAATAAAGAAATGGAAGTTAAAGAAAAGGAAATGCAAAATAAACAGAAGGAAATGGAAGAAAGAAGATTAATAGCTGAACAAAATACATTACGACTTCAGCTTGAGAGGGAAGAGAATGAGAAAAAACGACAGCATGAACTGAAATTAGCAGAGTCAGAATATGAGAGACTTAGGTTAACTCAGGAATCTAATTCTCAGAGAACTTTTGAAAGCCACACTTCATCCAGACAGGATCATTTTAAGGAGATTAACCTTAAATTGCCAAAATTTAATCCCCCGTCTGATGACGTGATATTCTTCCTAGATAGGTTTGAGGCCACTTGTGGGTCTTATAACGTGGATAAAGCGCTATACTGTACATATTTATCCAGATTACTTACAGGAGATGCATTAGCAGTTTATCATACCACCAGCATTGGTGAGAAAAATGACTACAATGCTCTTAGAGCAGCACTTCTGCAAAAATTTCAAATGACAGAAAACGAATATCGTTTGAGATTTCACACATTACTACCTCAATCTGGCAGAAATTTTAGTGATTTTCTGTCACAGATACGACTAACATTAGAAAGATGGATCGAATTATCCAAAATTGAAAAGTCGTATGAAGGTCTCTTTGATTTACTGATGCGCGATAAGGTACTTTCGTCGGTAAACCCTACATTTCTCGCATTTTTACACGAACGGAAACCTTTATCTATGAAAAATTTAGAAGAACATGCAAAAAATTTTTGCACTGCTCACCCAAACATGGATCTAAGTAACGCGCAGATTAAGAGTGAATTGCCTGTTGCTTTTGCAGCACAACAAAACAATTTTTCACGCAATCGTTCTTTTAGTGCTGATAGGTATGTCAATAAGGGAAATAATCATAATTTCAACAATGATAACTTTTACAAAGGGAAGCAATTTCAACAATCTGCTCCATTTAATGTTTCTTGGAACCAAACTCACAGATCGCGAGATTTTGGTAACAATTATTTTTAAAATAATCAAGGACATTATAATAAACAAAACTGGAGATCAAGGTCTCAAGGTCCGCAAAACAGACAATTTTTTGGAAATAAACCATTTAACCAACATCATAACGATCATTCTACAAATTATCGGACTAATCCAAATTTTAACTCTAGCAGAAACGACAATTATGGCAATTTTAATGACAAAAAATCACAATCGATCGCGCCGACGAGATAGATCGTCGAATAATACAGGTAGACATTCTAATGTTGCTTTTAATGATACACAGGCTAACATTGAACAGGGTAAAGTAGCTGAAACTCACAATGCTATGTCTTGTTCTCTCGATTGTACCCAGGTGAAAGACTGTCCAGAATGCTCGACTCTTTTCCAGCCTAAGGCGATCACGACGCTGCGTTGCGGACATACCTTGCCTAGCCTGCTTGCAGTCTGTACAGCCACTGCTGCGTCAGTACACCAGGGACAGGGCTCTCTTAAGTTTCACAAGGGATTTGTCAATAATATTTCATGCTCTCTCCTATTTGACTCAGGTTGTACAACAATCGGTGTCCGGACTTCGCTGATCGACCCAAGTTGTGCCACGGGCCGGGTTGTCAAATGTGTAACATTTGGTGGCACTATTGAAACATTTCCCACTGCTATTATTGATCTTAACACACCTTTCTTTTCAGGAAAGATCCAAGCATGTCTCCTTCCGAATCCAATTTGTGATGTTATACTTGGTCGCATACATGGTATTAAAGAGTGTAAAAGATGTTAACACCACAGCAAATAGCTGAATGGGAAGAGCGACATATTCAAACTGCAAATGCAGTAGTGACTAGAGCGCAAGCTACTAATATGTCGCATGATACACCTATTGAACCTACAGTTCATACCACTTGTGATGATGCTGCTCCTATTTCACGGGAGTTGTTTGCAACATTGCAAAAGAATGATAATTCATTAAAAAAATTCTTTCAGTATGTTAACAAAAAGAATACAAGCAACAAACTTGCAAAATCTAGACATGACTTTATACTTAAAAATGGGATTTTGGTTAGAGTAATACGGGAAAAGGATTTATCCTTATGTTCTCAGATTCTTGTCCCATCCTGTATGAGATCTCGTATATTACGACATGCTCATGACTCGCAATGTGCGGGCCATATGGGTTTTTCGCGTACCAAATCCAGAGTGCTTTCGGCATTCTACTGGCCAGGCGTCCATAGAGATGTTACTCTCTATTGTCGGTCCTGTTTGATATGTCAAGAAGTTAAGGTACGGGGTCCATTTCATGCGGCTCCTATTCAAGCTGCGGACATCCCGATTAGATCATTTGATAAAATGGCCATTGACATTATTGGTCCAATGCTTCCATCTGCTAGAGGGCATACGCATATTCTTACGTGCATTGATATGTGCACTCGTTGGCCTGAGGCCATCCCTCTAAAGAACACTTCATCTGCCAGTGTAGCAGAGGCATTGATGTTAATCTTTTCACGCATTGGTTTTCCACGGAAAATCTTGTCGGATCATGGGGTTCAGTTCATTTCTGAATCCATGTCTCAAGTTATGAAGACATTAGGTATAGACAGATCTCTTAGTTCTATTTATCATCCGATGTCAAATGGGTTAATTGAGCGTCTCAATAGGACACTCAAGCAGTTGTTGGGTAAGATGACTCAAGACCATCCCCAAGACTGGGATCGGGTCCTACCCGCTTGTCTCTTTGCGTATCGCGAGGTACAAAATCAAGCAACGGGGTTTTCTCCGTTCCAGCTTGTTTTTGGCATGCAACCACGCGGTCCGATGTCGTTAATCCACGACTTATTGGTGGATGAGAATATTGAAGAGGAAACTCAATCCTCTTATGAGTATGTGATCTCTCTTAGAAAGAAAATCATAGATGCTTGTAGACTAGCTACTGCATCATCCGAACATGCCAAAGAAAAAGCTCGTCTATCTGCAAACAAATATAGACGTCTTCGCCAGCTCATACCTGGTGATGAAGCTTTTGTATTACTCCCTGCGCATAACAATCGTCTTTTAATTACCTGGAGAGGTCCTTTCAGGATCATCTCAAGAATATCCGATGTCGACTACATCGTTGATGTTAATGGCAAACATAAAACCTTCCACATTAACATGTTGAAGGAGTATTACTCACGTCCTGATTATCTACAATCAGTGTTTCAGGCAACTGACGATCCTACACCTCCTATTCAACACTATTCTAGTTTGTCAGTCATCCAAGAAGAGGAATCTTCTTTCGATGATGTACAACTACCAATACCAGTTGTACCACTCCATTCCACTGAGAAATGGAATGATGTTACTATCTCATCTACTCTTACTGATGATCAACGTCAGCAAGTCTCTAAAATTCTACACACGTATGAGGATGTCCTCACTGACATCCCAGGTCATACGTCAGTCATCCAACATGACATTATTCTGACTGACGATACACCGATTCGAGTTCGCCCATATCCTATTCCTTTACACTTTCGTGATAAGGTTGATAAGGAATTGGATGATATGCTCCAATTAAATATAATTGAACCATCTTCATCACCATATTCTTCTTCTATGGTAATCATTAGGAAGAAAGACAACAATATACGTCTTTGCGTAGATTACAGGAAGTTAAACAAAGTTACAAAATTCGATGCGGAATCATTACCTCTTTTAGACGACTTATTAGAGAAATTATCTCATGCTACATTCTTTTCGCAATTTGACCTTTCAAAGGGTTATTGGCAAGTGCCACTCACTACGAAAGCAAAGCCATTCACCGCTTTCTCGACACCACGGGGTCTTTTTCAATGGAATTTTATGCCTTTCGGGTTAATGAATGCGCCAGCTACCTTTGTACGCATGATGCGCCGCATATTGTCTCATCGTCCCGATGTCATTACTTATATAGATGACATCTGTCTTTTTAGTGACTCTTGGGATGAACATATTCAGGGTTTAAAATCTTTACTTTCTACCTTACAGGATTATAACTTAACAGCGAAACCTTCAAAGGCTTTTGTCGGTTTTCATGACATCTCATTTCTTGGTCACCGTATAGGTCGCGGTTTAATGTATACAGAAGACAGTAACGTCTCTAAAATTTTAAACATCTCAGCACCTAAGACAAAAAAACAAGTGAGGTCACTCTTAGGACTAATACAGTTCTATTCTAAATTCATCCCTCATTTGTCTACTATAACTGCACCTCTTTCGTCTTTACTGAAGAAGGGCACACCTAATGTAATAAAGTGGTCGCAGGATCACCAAACGGCGTTAGACTATATAAAACAAATTTTTTCAAATAAGCCTTTTTTAAGGTTGCCTAACAAAGATCTCACCTTTGTTCTTCGCAGTGATGCTTCTTCCTACGCTATCGCGGCAGTTTTGATGCAGGAATACGGAGGCACCTTATTTCCTGTTATGTACGTATCCAGAAAGCTTACAACGAGCGAGATAAATTACTCCGTTCTAGACAAAGAGCTCCTTGCTCTTGTCTGGGCAATCACAAAACTGGATCGTTATCTCCTCGGATCACACTTTGTGGTGGAGTCTGACCAGAAAGCTCTTACCGCATTGAATACACGGAACGTTAAAGTCATCAAAGTCAGCGCGTTACGCTATATAGCTCTTCAACCGTTCCATTTTGAGATACGAGCTATTCCTGGAGTGCAGAATGTATTTGCAGACTGTCTTTCAAGATGCCCTAGTGAACTTGGTGAAACTAAACTACTTTTAGATGGAGAAACGTCCTCACCGAAACATGAATAACTTTGTACAGTGTCATTAATTGTACATCTGTGAAGACTATGTATAGTTTTGCAGTATTCGTATAAATATAACTTTCAGAACATACTTACATATGGATTATAACATTATTTCTTGTGAAGTAACGTTTTATTAGAACGGGAACAGTGATATTAAAGTAACATTTTTTTTTAGTATGGAAACACTGGTAAAAAGCAACAAATAGACATTCGTTAGTGTTATGGAACATATTACACTACATATCGTGTTCGTAAACTTATTTCGTGCATGGAACATTAGGAACATATTCTTGTTGACTCTAAATAGTTCTGAACGAATATTCACAATGACTGAAATTAGAATTACTTAGAATAAATTACTAGTTATTTATTTATGTGTAATTAAGTACTAGAATTAGATTAATTCAATTTAATCAATTTGATTGTTTATAAATCACACATCTACTAACGTTATTAGTGTCTCGCAATACGTGTAGTCACGTATCCCACTACATGATATTTCACTTTTAGATAACTAGTCAAACTTACTAGTGCTAGATAACAGTAGGTGCGTTGCTTCTTAAAGTGTTTAATTTTGCATTGCTTTTTTTTGCACATTGTATTTCAAAATTTTCTGTTTCACTGATTCTTTTATCATTGATTATCATCAGTGTTGCTGTTCATTTTCATTTTTGAAATCATATGTTTCGATTTTCTTTTGAAAAACTTAGTTGAATTTTATTATCATCTTTTTTGTTGATTTTTCATTTTCATTTTCATTTTTTCAACTTCTTTTTACTTCGAATATTACAAATTGGATGGCAAGGTCCATATACGGTTCTAGAGAAGGTGTCTAGAACAAACTATAAAATTGACAAAAAGGGGAAGGAGAAAGTTTATCATGTAAACCTGTTAAAGAAGTATCTGGACAGACCACTCCAGGAAAGCACCCCCTTACTGACCTTAGCTATCGCAACTCAAATGCAAAAGGAACCACTCACCTCACATGAATACCCATTACATCCTTGTGAAACAGCAGCACAGGTAAAAGTCAGTAAGCACCTGACTAAAAACCAGAGGGAGAGAGTTCAACAGGTTCTGGAGGAACATACAGACGTATTAACAGATAAACCAGGCCATACAAATTTGCTACAGTATGACATGAAACTGGTAGACTCAAACCCAATCTGTATGAGAGCCTATTCTATTCCGTTCGCGAAGGAGAAGGCATTGAAGGAAGAAATAGATTATTTGTTGAAGGAGGGGATTATTTCACACAGTGAATCATCTTTTAGCTCTAGTGTCGTTTTGTTGAGAAAACCGTCTGGGGAACACAGACTGTGCATAGATTACAGGAAACTGAATACTGTCACAGAAGGACAAGTGGATCCATTACCAGACACAAAACAGTTATTTGCCAGATTGAACAAGGCAAAATACTTTTCAAAGGTGGATCTTAGTAAAGGCTATTACCAGATTCCAGTGAAGCCTGAAGTGAGACCTTATTTGGCTTTTAGCACTTCAGATGGACATTATGAATTCAATATGCTACCATTCGGACTGAAAAATGCTCCGAGTGTATTTTCAAGGATGATGCGCAAATTGTTGGATCCCCTGAATAACCCATGTATCACGAATTTCATGGATGATATTCTCGTCGCCACAGAGACATTTGAAGAACACATTGAAGCTCTAGAAATGTTATTTAATAGGCTTAGGGAGGCGAACTTGACTGCTAGGCCAACAAAATGTTGTATTGGATGCAAAGAGTTGGAATTCTTGGGACACACTGTATATCAGGGTAACATGACCCCTGATCCCAAGAACTTGGAAAAACTGCAGAGAGCACCTAGACCACAAACAAAAAAGGACGTGCGATCATTCGTGTCGTTATGCGGATTTTATCAAAAATATATCAAAGATTTTAACTCTATTTGTGCTCCTCTGACTGATCTGACTCGCAAGGGACTTCCAGATAAAATTAATTGGACTGCGCAAAGTGAATTAGCGTTCCAAGACTTAAAGGAAAAACTCACTAGCAAGCCTATTCTCAAACTGCCTGATTTGACACAGGACTTTGTCTTAAGAACCGATGCCAGTAATGTAGGACTCGGAGCGGCTTTGTTGCAAAGATCATCTTCACCTGATGGGGAACTGAAACCAGTCGCTTATGCAAGCCGCAAATTGAATAAGGCGGAACAAGGATACTCCACAAGCGAAAAAGAATGTTTAGCATAATCTGGGCAATAAAGAAGTTTCAAATCTATCTGTATGGTAGGACTTTTGTGGTCGAGACGGACCATCAGCCTCTCGTATTCTTATCTCAGGCTAAGCATGAAAACGCAAGATTGCTGAGGTGGTCTTTATTGCTTCAACCTTATCAGTTTAGTATCCAATATATCCCAGGCAAATTGAATGTCGGTGCAGATTTCCTCAGTCGGCACCCCTGTGATCAAAATTAGAGTAATGGCAGGAGTGAGGAGAGATTTTATCTATGTGCATCACTGGTTTTGGAACTTGCCGTAGGCATGTTTTCAAGTGGGGAGATGTGTCACAAAATTAACCGTGATACAACGTTAAAATATCTCCAATGATACAACGTAGGGATAAAAACTAATGCGTAAGCTACTAGAATACATGATCGCCCACGCCGCGGGTCATTACCCGCCATGGAATTTAAATTGTTAGACGTGGAGGCAAAACGTTTACCCTTGGAGCGGGATGAGAACGGAGATCAGAGAAAAAAAATATGACTGAAACGTGCTTGGAACTAGCAAGGCTAAAAGGACGCAAATTGGTGGGGCAAGGAAAAATTCTTAGCTATTATACGCCACAGTCATTTCTTGGACGCTTTTGCGATAACTTAGTCCGTTTATTTGAATGCAGTGATGAACGCATTATAGAAGATTCTAGAAAATATTTGAAAAGTAACTTTTTCTTAATAATAATGTTAGGAATATAAAACCTAGCTGGCCGGATGGCCCATCTTGAGCAGTGAAATAATATGCTTTCATTTATACAGACGGATAGATAATAAGAAAGATATTGACAAAAGACTGTGTTGTTCATATCAGCGAGCGTCTGCATTGAAACAAAAATGTCCCTAATTTTCAAAAAACTGTAGCCTTGAGACTCAAAGTGCTAAAATCTAGTTGGTATGAAAGAGAGGGGATGGGCTGGAGAATGGTGGCTAAAAATAACTTTAAAGGCAAAATTGTGTAGGGGAAGGCGGAGTTGGTTCAAAAAACAAGTGTGTTTTGTGTGAAACGCAAGTAGAGACGGACGGACCAACAGACAATAAGGCATACTTGACTGAGGTATGACTGAAATGACTTTTTGGTAGTAGGTTTGAATTTGAAAGGAAAAAAGGCGGTGATTGGCCATAGATGAATATATTATCGGCGCTCAGACGCGCACTTTTGCCATTCGTTATAAGTTGTCCTAGTAGACACAGTGAATAATATAGTGGTGTATTCCCAGAAGCAAATTGAAATCTTTAGAGGGACGCCATACTAAAGCCAGCAGCTCAGCTGAGTTTTGCTAGCAGTTAACTGTGTTCTATATTCATAATTCTGAGCTGTGAGTTTTTATTTGGCACCAATGTGGTGTCAAATGATGAGTTACTAATACAAGAGTGGACCCGTGCAGTTTATATTTTGGCAGAGCAGCCTGATATTGCCCCCAAGCACGGAGAGGTGGGGCCACCAGATCTCAGCCCCAGAGCTGCACATTCAAGCTACGTGAGCGTCTGGTCTGCTGAGAATTCACCAACTCAACTTATTTTCTAACACACCCATAAAATTTCCATCAAATAACTGGACAATGTGTAGTTGCCATAGACAGGGAGTGATGAGGCCACCCCAACAGGACATCCATTAAATGTTCTCCCAATCAGATTACAACTATAAACAGTAGTAATATTTACTAGTCTAGTAACATACATATGTACACATCTTGCATTTATTATGTCATATTCATGCATTTCTTTCATAATTGCAAAACCTTTCATATGTTCTGGCCAAAATAAAACCTTGGTTCAGAACAAATAAATTTAAAGAAAATTACTATCCAAATTTTACACATCTCGAGTTAGTTCAGTGTGTTTTAACATTTTATTACTATTATTAGACTTGTTAAATATCTGTGTGTGTGTTTGCAAACCACCACAACACATTACATATCAATACCCTAGAATTTTAACGTAGCCACATTCATTAGAAAAAAAAAAGATAGGTGTGAGGTCGTAGTGGTAGCAAGAAGGGCCTTCTGACAATTCACAGCTACACTTATCTCAGGAGCCTTCACAGCTGACCTCATGCATAACAATAAGTAATATCACCATCATACAATACAATCAAAACCACTACATCAATACATTATAAAGTAGACAGAACAACCTATAATCATCAGATTAGTACTGGCTGCTTGGGTCAGACTCCACTGTTCGGTTCGCTTTAACCGAAAGACACTAATAGCAAGCGAAACCAATACCTATCCCTAGCTCATTGCTGGACTATCAGCAGGTGGTTATGAAGCAACGACATGTGCCTCCACCTGACTGCATCACGCGCACCCCACCTATTCGCGAAAGTCACACGTGCAACTTTGGTATTGTCCCGCAATGACAATACCTCCACGAACTTCACTGGCGCGACTTCATTAAACACTCGTCTGAGTGTGCGACAACTAGCACTCCGGGGAACATCCCGAACCCAAACCGTGCGATCACCAGCTATCGGACCCTCGGATATACATCTACTGTTCCTACTCATGTGCTTTGACACTTGTCGCGAACACCGTCTCAGCTGTACTTTCTTGTCAGGTGGTGATACGCTGACCACCTGATCATCCGCCTCGGGACTTTGGTGTTGCTGAGCCTCTGCTCCAACCACACCTATGACATTATGCACTCCCCGTACATTGCCGACGATTAAATCGGCAATTGGGTCCTCGAGGACGAACGCGTTCACTGTGTCCGACAGGAACGGGGTGTCCACCTTAATACACTCCTGGGGGTAAGATTCAACTTTGTCCCCAAATGTAGTACACTTCACAGTTTTGCCTGTAAAGCAGGATTTGTCAGTACAGGACCGACGCACCCCGATTTTGATACATCCACTGTCTCTCAACACTGAGACTGGTTTCTTTTCCACTATGCCCCTGTGGAGAGCTACCTTGCCAGTCTCATGGACCGCCGAAAGACATGGTGCCGCATGTCCGCAGTGTAGCACTATCTTTTCGTTCGCATGGAACAGAGGATGACACCCCACACAGTCCTCGCTGTTGATTGTGTCCAACACAAACGCGGAATTTGCGTGTTCGATTGGGGTAGGACACCTGTCAGCGCAATGATTATTGCCACCACAATTGGTACACAGGCGCTCCCTCTTCGACTCATCGCGTGGACTCTTGCTAGGGCTTTTAGATGACGAAGACTGAGCATCGGAGTCGGAAGATCGACTCTCTGAGGAACCACTCCTCTGCTTGGACTGTTTGGTTTTATACCAAAACCGATCCTCGTCCCCAGACTCCTCGAAGCGTACCTGCTTTCGCGATTGGCGCTCTCCTCCGTCACTATCACTTTTAAATTGTCGGTTCTGCCAGTTCGAGTGACCATTCCTATGGGATCGGAAGTTTACATAATTTCCTCTCCTTGTCTGATAGGGACTGGAGGACCTATCGTGCTTCTGCTCTAGACACCTGTCTGCAACGCCTGATTGATTTCGCCATGGTTGGCGCTGGACCTTGCCGACACCAGCAACTAAGTCGTCTGATAGACCCGACTTCTGGATGGGTTTACCCGGATGGGCTAGGACATAATGGTGCCCCAATTGGGCCATGGTCTCGATGTCTTTTGGCTGGCGCTCCTGGAAAAACGTCACCAACTCGGCTGAGCACGATGACAACACTTTGTCCCGTAGCACCAAGTCTAACAAGCCATCATAGTCCTTAATTATCCTCTCCATTTCGATCCATCTATTCAGCAGAACTTTGATCTTCGAGATAAAGTCCTCGAAGTCTTGGTCTGCGCTTGGCATTGCGTTTCTTAAACGCGTCCGGTACCCGTCAGCAGTGAGACGGAACTTCCGGAGCAACCTTTCCTTTACTTTGTCGTAATCGGCCCTTTCTTCTATCGGGAGGCTGTAGAAAGTCTCCATCGCGGGCCCCACTAGCAACGTGGATAACAGAGATGGCCATTGATCTCTGTCAGCCTTCCAGGCCACGCATAAGGGCACGAACCTCTCCAGGAAAAAATCCAAACTGTCGATTTTATCATTACAATTTGGCAGACGCAGCCTAAAGGGACGATGAGAGCCCCCAGGAGTTGAGTTCTGACCACTCGCACTCACTTCTAATCTCTTCAATTGTATCTCCTTCTCAATCTTCATTCTCTTCTTCTCTAATTCTAATTCTCTGTCTTCTCTCATATTCTTTTCTTCAAATTCTCTGTCTTCTTTTATCTTCTTTTCTTCAAATTCTCTGTCTTCTTTTATCTTCTTTTCTTGTAACTCGAATTCTCATCTTTTTAGCTCTAGCTGTTCAGCTCGAGCATCTCTTAAGGCTTTCTGGTTTCCAACTGAATACAATTTTGCTTCAGCAAAATCCATCAGTTCTTTCTGGGTGTACCCACATTCTTTGCCTATCTGAATAAAACCCTGTAGGTCCATGATGTACACTCAGAATACTCACTATTATCTTCTGCTATAGATTCTTACTATGCAACTACTCAACCGTATGTACTGTAAACACTTCACTTATATCAACAGATAACTCTCTGCTTACAAAGTATGCAGTAATGATAGTAAATATTGATATCACTTCTCAAAGTTACACATATTGCGTTACACATATTGGCATTGCGTTTCTAAAACGCATGTAAGTATATACCACCTCACCCCTCACTGTCTACACATAATCCATATCACCTCTTCTTGTACAACTATAGTCCTACTTTGCCACTTGGCTACTGTCTCCTTCCTCTGTAGATTTGGTCCTTCCGACCACTTAGACTCTGTGATACACTAAAAGACCCTTACAATAGTCGACAGTTGTATAGTATCAGCTGATTAAACTTCTTGGTGCTATGACACCACTGTACCACATTGACGATAAATCAGCTTTTTTCCGTAGTCTGTTACTGGCACCCACACTGATGCTGTACTCTGACAATATGTCAATTCCTATACTCTATTTTGCATTAATGTTTACATTGGCAAAATGAGCACTACACAGATGAAGAGACACACCACACTACGAAAAAATCCCAGTCACGAGGAATTAGATGATAGACAAAGTTGAGCAGAGGTAGATTAGTATATACAATGCGTGACTGCACACGAACGAAAACAAGGGATACCTGCAAACGTATTTACAAGATAGCAAGATGGAACGAGAGAACACACCACTTAAACACAACAAAAGAATTACTGAATGTGCAAGACAATGTAAATACAAACTACACCGGTACACATAAAATCTACAGGGCTTGGAATGTTAAGTAGAGCAGTCGCAGGAAAACCGTCTGCCTTACTCCACCACTAAACATACACAGCCACATCCTAGAAAGAAGTCAGTCTAATTCAATCTTGTCCCACAAGTAGGAACAGAATGAATTAAACTCGCCACCCGTCCACCCTTAAGCACACGAATATAATATAAAACACAGTAGACTAAACGACAACTACACTTAACAATGAAGTACTGAGAGCTATCTCCTTCACCACCAACTCATCAGAAGCAAACTAAACTAAATAGCATATAAGCAATACTAACCCTCTACCATATCAAAATTATATAATGTAATTACCCCAAGAAATAGGAACTTATAGTGACAGGTCCCACCTAACTAACTAACACCACATAAAATTGCAGACTAAGTTTCTGTAAAGAAAGCGAGGAAAAAAGACAAAACAAAAGGAAAGAAAACAACAACAAACCAATAAGCAGACCTCAAGAAACAGACGTAGACCAGAGAAGGCTTGTTGCTACCCTAACAGAACCCCGACACAACTGTCCCACTACTAGAGAAACTGACTAAACGAAAAGTAGTATCAGGTGGATAGACAGAAAAGAAAATTGTAAATGAAGAAAACAGAATTTAAAGGAAAAACAACCAAAAAAACATAAATATAACAAATGTACAAAGATTTATAAATAAAAAACTTAACTGAAGCTCCAACGACGATCCACCACGTAGCTCCTCAGTACCGAAGATGAAGGTGAATACAGAACAAACGGATCATCACACTTGAAATAAAGTTCCAGAAAATGTTCTCCACTGTGATATCCCGAATATCCCGACTGAATATCCAGAATACTGTTCAGAAAACCAGACTTCTTCGTAAGTCCGTGTGCTAGCAAATACAAATCTGTTCTTTGGCACTAGGGTGTGCAAGTGTCCACACAAAGTTCACTTCACAGTTCTACTCTTGAGAAAAGCACCAGTCTATAGCACCATAAATTCCAAGGTCCCGACAGAGGCTTTGATATTCACCCACTGGCCGGGCACAGTACAGTACGGTCACGACAGAGGAGTTTATATTCACCCACTGGACGGGCACATCAGTGAAGTCAGGTCACGTAAGAGGCGTTGATATCACCCACTGGACGGGCACATTAGTGAAGTCAGGTCATGACAACCAAGATGTCCAAATAAGAGGAGTTACACGTATCCTGAGATACCACTACCCCTATTGAACTACTTACAATCTACCAATTTCTACCATCCCACTTCCTTCACACTATACCAAACTTGACCATCTATCTCCCATCTGGCACCCATAAGCCATCTGGGACAATTTATACCAGACACTACTGACACCTTAAACTCCGCTGCTCCACCTGGATCAACACCACTCCGCCACAAAGTCTACCTTGCAATATCTCGAACTGACACTCCTGACGCAAGCTGCAACTTACTTCTATCACTTTGACACTTAATTCTATCACTTTGAAACTTAATTGTCACTCTAGCAACAACAAAAAATAACCTGCAACACACTGTCCACCACACTACTGTCAAATATTCTCTGAACTAGAAAGTAACACTTCCTACCGTGACGCTGTGACCTGTTTCCAATCCAGGTCACCCCCTGTAGCGAGATCACACTTGACCGACCACAGTTCACTACTGCGGACTGGCAAACACACTGTCGTGAAATTAGAACACGCAAAATAGCTCACTAGATAACGCTGTCAACCCGAAGGCGTATACAGAATACTCGTATAGCCTTCTAACGCTTAGTGTGTATACCAACTTCTAGTCTTCCCATGAAGATCTAGGCCCCATGGCCTTTTAAAGACTGGACCAGAGCTCCACAGTTGTCAAGACCACTAATATTGTGGATTTATAATAACACCAATACTAATGATAAATAAGGCTCGTCCTTCCAAAGGTACGACCACAACATATAATGGCTGATACAGCAAGATAACACCTTCCTCAGGTACTGCCCTTTAATATGATATACACACACAAATAAAGGCCGCACACGGCCCTGAACAAAGTATGAATTACAATACGAAAATACCAATGTAACATGCCTTACTACCAGCTCAATCTATCAACATAATGCATTCTAGTATGCCCTACCGAATGAACCTTATCGCTGACTATCGCTCAATAGCGAAACACTGTGCCAATGGTACTCTCAACACATAGACACTTTACAACTCTGCTATCTATGGAAAATGTCCACTAGATCCTATCCACATCTAGAATGATAACACATAATCCACTCAGCATGAAATATAGCAACTACTATAATAATCCACATATGGCATATGATGATAGGAAACTCCTTACAGAGCGATACAACAGGAAGCAATCTGATCATCAGAAGAAGTCTCCCCGTCCGACAAATGTTTCGGCCCTATATACATACAATTCACCACAAGAATGCTGGCGAGTGAAAATATCTGCGACCTACCTCGGCCGCTGACTAGGAGGCAACTCCCTTTTGCGCCAAAACTTGTTCCCGCTTCCTGTCCGGTCACCTGATCTGGACAAACCGCTTCTCTCAGGGTTGCCAACCACCCAAGGTAGCCAATCTGTAATTTCGGCGAAATAGCGCCGTGACTATATATATATATATATATATATATATATATATATATATATATATATATATATATATATATATATAGATATTGTGCCCGTGTCATTAAATGCGCATATATTCATTCATTATAACCCTCCACTCCCAAAGGAGCATAGGCCTTCAAGAAGACGTGCCAGAGATCAGAGAGAACTCTCTTCTCCATGTAAAGAACAAGGACTGCCTTGTAGCTATCAACAGATGTGTGTCCTATCCATCGCCCGTGTCAATTGTCCAAATGCGTCATCAGTTCCACATTGGTAACCTTGTCATACCAGTTATATTGATAGCTTTTTGGTTTTCTGAGCCATCAATAGAGCTTTGAGTTGAAGATTCTTATTATATCCTATTTCTCTTGATTATTGTTCCAATGCAATGTGCTACCTTTTGTATTCTTTTTTTTGATATCGGCTGACTTGCATTTTAGTAAGATTCTTATTTTTGTTGGTATCCTGTTTCTCGTGAATCTCCTCCACTTTATCCGCGTGAGATGGAGATTCTTGACTTTTTCATTACCTGCTTTAATTTTCTTTCCATTTTCAGACCCAATTCGTTCTTCGAGTGTTTCCCCTTTGATTAGGTTAGTGAAAATAATCATCCAACTGCAAAGTCCACGGTTCCATTTCTGTTGTGTGTTGTCGAAAAACCCAATGACAAGGTATAAATCCAAAACTGTAAAATGGTTCGTTGTCCAAAAACAGCAATGCATTAAATTAAATCTTCAGGGGAACTCCATAATGCCTCATCAATTTCAACCTGTCCAGAAGTTTTTTTAACGTCATTCGACAAGCACTGGTATTTTCACAATGACATTATCGTTTACTTACGTATAAACAAAATAGTGAGTTATATCCGAGAAATAAACTACTGATCTTCATAATCTCCAAGACGAAACTCGAATCTGCCTTCCCTAACACAACACAATGAATACCTAGCAAATCTCTCTCCTTTCTTGCATTTTTCCACCTTTTATACAGCTACTTCTTTTTCCCGCCATTTTCCACACGTCTTGCTAATTTTACACACGTCTCTCTGTTTTCGACATTTTGCACAGGTCTTTCCTTTGTTTTTTCGACATTTTTTACACGTCTCTCTTATCTATCTTAACAATTGGAAAAAACCCAAGATCACAACTCTCACTTCACACTTTCCGCGCATAACACCCATTCATTATTATTTTCAGGGACTGCCCTACATTTGCCCTCTCAGTGCCATGTTGCCTTGTGTATTCTCTTGACTGCTAACCAGTGAACTTTTTAATAGATATTCATTACCCCTAGCGTTTTCCCATGACTTTTGTATTGCGTAAAATTCGCCCCATCAAAATTGTATGTCTGCTTTTTACTTTAAGGTTTAGTATGTCTTTCACAGACTCTTCTTTGTCATATATATATGACATTGATAGCACGTATAAATGCTAGTGTAGTAGCAGGGATAATGCTAACGTGGTAGGACATGCGGTCATAATATTTTAACGATTATTGGATCTGCCCAGTTATTTTAAATAAACTTTGAAGAGCATATGTAATTTTTTTCTCTGTAATTTTTTGGCAATCGTAAAATTGGGGAAGGCAATGCATTCTTTCGAATGATTACTACTAAGGGAGTAAAGAGCTCCCCCACCGGGCTAACCCTGCTGTACCTTCCCCTGTCTAGGATGCATAGTTTTTATTTTCCTTGATGACATTTGACTTGAATTTTCTTTGTAGCTTTTTGAAAATAGCTTGTGACATGGATTAACCGGCCTGGCCTTTAGGACAGCACCAAGTCTGTAATAGAATTTCCTTGGTTCGCCCCGGGCAATTAAATGTCTGATCGCATGAACATGGAAACCCCCAAAAGCAATACATGAATATACGAGTGTATATATTTACCTTTCGTGACCTCTGTGTTAGGATTCTCTAGTTTCTGGCCTAGTTTGTAGCCACGCGTTTTTATCGATAAAAGGTGGAGCCCTTGACCAGGGCCAGCTGGATTTAGATGAACCACGTTTTGACGGGAAGGAAATAAAGTTGGTGTTGTGTGGCGATGTCTGTACAGTAGCATCTGAATAAAACACAACTACATGTGTTATTAATAGGGTAAAAAATGCTATGTTTTGCACAGTAAATGTCCTAGAGACCAGGAACAAACGAAAGCCCATGTAGTCGCTTTCCGTGTAGGATATTAGGTTTAGTTTGTTGGACCCCAGTTTTGTTGGATCCCAATTTTCTTGGATCCCCTTCCTGGATTCCCCAGCAGCTTTCTTGGAGGGTCTCACTTTTTTACGACATTTACAGGTTTCCTTTTTTTTACATTCCTGAATCCTATCAGAACAATTGACCCCAATATCGTAGTATCATGGATTCCCCAGCTTGAGTTTTGCTTTGCTGGATACATCTTACTGCCTATGATCACATGATTTGATACATCTTACTGCCTATGATCACATGATTTGATACATCTTACTGCCTATGATCACATGATTTGATACATCTTACTGCCTATGATCACATGATTTGATACATCTTACTGCCTATGATCACATGATTTGATACATCTTACTGCCTATGATCACATGATTTGATACATCTTACTGCCTATGATCACATGATTTCACAGCTCATTATTCCGTGCAGTACCTAATAGAGACCGCACGTTACATCTCCACCACACACGGGTTGCGTGTCATACACTTGACCCATTGTCCCCTTAGCTCTGCAGTAGTGGTCCACCAGTGGCCAACACTCAAGAGTATCTAATGTGGGTCTTCAAAGGTGTCTACCTTCGCACAAGATTACTCAAGAACAATGCTGCATAGGGCAGAGCACTATTAACCTATATATGATCCGTCGCCTTTTGTGAAGAATTAAGCAATGGTTTTAGCCCGTTCAAGCCCCCAGCTGGTGAAGTCCAGCGACATTCTTTTTATAAGTACTGTTTAATAAGTTGTATATATATATATATATATATATATATATATATATATATATTGCTCATAAGTTTATATTTCATATATATATATATATTAATAATATATATATTATAATAATATATGTTTTATATTTTATATATATATCTTAAGGAGTATTGCTCATAAGTTTGCTTTCACACCTATACTAACTAAATTAACAATGATTGTTTTGTTTTAAAATAACTTGACACAAATTTAATAATCAATTAGATTTAACAGGTTAAAATAACGATGGAATAATGGTGAATTTTCAGATGTACAGGGTGGGCCAAAAGTAGGTATACAGTACTGATCGGGTCATGGTATTTTTATTTTATCTTTAGTTCATCTTGCAAGCATTAATTGACATTGGTGCTAACCGGAATTTGTGTTACTGTGTGTCACAGTGTCGGGGACAGGTTCTATGAATGTTGCAACGTTGACGGAGGACATTTCGAGCACCTAAGAGATTAAACATGACCTGATCAGTACTGTATACCTACTTTTGGCCCACTCTGTATATAAAAATGTCTTCACTGAGACTTGGTTTGAGGACTGAATAAAACAATTGTCATTTTGCTGGTTCCTTTCACAAGAACTTAGCTAGTCTAAGTAAGTCCTGCTCCCGTGGTTTCGTCAATTCTTTTGTGATGTGGGTACTTCTCCACACAACTCGTCCAATGTAGGCGGTTAGTGTTGATTCCCTGCTTTTAACTCACAACTAGTGGCGTATAAACTTTAGTCTTGCAGCTTCGTACCATGAACTTTAGGAAAACTAAAAGAGCAAATGCCTCTGCTAAGTACATTTGTGGGCTGCAAAAATCAACAAGCGCATTGTCTCGCTGTCCACCCACCAATGTTGACCTTTCTGAATTATTAAATTCTTGAGTATACACAGCGCACCTCAGGGAAGATTATTAGAAATCACCAATATTCTTTTGGGTATTAAACTAGGAAAATGTGTGATTGGACAGCGGGAATACAATGATTTGCTTGAATTACAATTGACAAGGTACATATATCTCACAAAATGTTATTATACACTTTAGGCACATGTGATGTAATCATCACTCATTACTGCTCCATTCGGAGTCTGGGGTCACCTCTGCTGTCAGTTTTCTGTACGACTAGCAAGAATTAATCACCAGCGCTTGCTGTAGTGGTATATGAATATACTATTTTCATATGTTGAGGTTGCCAGCCTCATATATAACAACTTAGCAAGAAAAACATGTCAAATGCTCATTTGTAAAGTATAGGTTCACAGCTTACCCCAAATGGGATCTACAATATCTTGGCACAGTTAGATTGGACACAGCAAATTAGATGCCTTCGAATCACTTGGTCTGGGAAATTTTAGAATTCCTCTTATGACGGATGATCTGATTCCTTATGTTTCTAGTCTTTGTATTTAAAATTGCAGGTTTACTTTTAAGCTTCAAAGTTGCCCAAATACTCTGCCATGGACCTTTAAGTTTCCAGTCTTTATATTTTAAAATGCGGGATTACTTTTAAGTTTCAAAGTTGCCCGAATACGTCGATCTGTCACTCATAATTTTGGAATCCTATGTGCAATTCTTCTCTCGGTTCTGGTGAATTGCTAGCTTGACGTGGCGATGCAGTCTGATTTGTGATTCCGATTCTGCTAAATTATTTGCCATTTCTCAGGTCAAGTTGTACTTTTAGACCAACTTGAAATTGAAACTCAAAGTCTTTTCCGGCTCTCAAATCAAGCCAATGGTAAGCTCTTTAGCACTATGAGGGTCGGGGTGTTAAATTATAATATCCCCCGCGTGTTTTAAAATATCAAATTTTAAAACTTCCAACGCGTGACCTCTTTCTAATAAAGCAGTATGCAAACTCAAACACATCTGTGAACTTATTTCATGTCTAGATGCCTTTCCCACCATACTGTCTCCCCAGATAGATTATCGGTAATATTATAGACAGATGGCCAGCGGAAAAGATGACGTATTATCACCTGTGTTTTCGTGCATCCGCCAGACGGTCAAGTACGGATCGCCGGCAGCTTAGACAAACAATATGGCTTTCTTTCCGTACCCTACCGCGTCGTATTATTAAAAGTAGTGGTCGGTACCACCTTGGATCAACAGAGATCGTTTCTATCAAAGGTAGATAGACGACTTAAGTGATAAAAGTATTATCTGCTGACCTGTCTAATTAGCTTTGTCATGCTATGATTCACATGGTGAAACGTAAAAACGTCTGCGAGCGACTAGGCAAAATGTAAGTGCATAAAATATGTCAAAGAATTGGACTATGAAGGAGAGAGAGAAGGGCGCAAAAGTATATGCACAAAACGTTTTGTGACACCATCCAACAGTTTGGACTGGTGTGACGATATTGAGTGCGTCCTTCTACATTCTTCGTTCTCTCCTGCAAGAAGACGAAGATGGCTGTATACAGCTCCACCTGTGCCCCAGTCATGACGTATGGATGAGAGTCATGGGCAATGACTACAACCCACAAAAGCCAGATCCAAACCTCAGATATGAGATATCTGAGGAAGGTGGTTGAAGTAACAAGAAGAGACATGGTCCGCAGCCAGACGATACGTCAAGGCCTAAAAACCCAACCCCTGCAGACCCAAGTAGAACAGTCCCAACTGAGATATTTTGGCCATGTCTGCAGAATGGGAGAAGATCGGCTACCACGACCAGTATGGGAAACTAAGAGCCAGGGATCAAGACATCCAGGACGACCCAAAGTCCGCTGGGAGGACAACATTAGACAATCTTTGAAGGACTGAGGACTAGAATGGAACCAAGCCAGGAGGAAGACAGCCGATATATAGTATGGCGCTCTCTCTTCCAAACCTCGACACCTCATGGTAGAAGAGAAACGAATAAGTAAGTAAGAGTTGACTTGTCTTTATTTATGTCAGTGAGTTGTCTTTACGTTATTTGTGTTTGTGAGTTGTCTTTACGTTATTTGTGTTTGTGAGTTGTCTTTACGTTATTTGTGTGAGTTTGTCACTTAACGTTATTTATGTCACGTGTTTGTGAGTTCAGTTTATTTATGTCAGTCTTTACGTTATTTGTGTTTGTGAGTTGTCTTTACGTTATTTATGTCAGTGAGTTGTCTTTACGTTATTTGTGTTTGTGAGTTGTCTTTACGTTATTTATGTCAGTGAGTTGTCTTTACGTTATTTGTGTTTGTGAGTTGTCTTTACGTTATTTATGTCAGTGAGTTGTCTTTACGTTATTTGTGTTTGTGAGTTGTCTTTACGTTATTTATGTCAGTGAGTTGTCTTTACGTTATTTGTGTTTGTGAGTTCACTTAACGTTATTTATGTCAGTGAGTTGTCTTTACGTTATTTGTGTTTGTGAGTTCACTTAACGTTATTTGTGTCAGTGAGTTGTCTTTACGTTATTTGTGTTTGTGAGTTCACTTAACGTTATTTATGTCAGTGATTTGACAGCTTTATTTATGTCAGTAGGTTGATTTATCTGTTTTTATGTTTGTGAGTTGACTTAACATTATGTGTCTTTGTGAGTTGACTGAACTTCATTTATGTCTGTGAGTTGACTTAACTTTATTTATATTTGTGAGCTGACCAAACGTTATTTATGTCTAAGAGTTGACAACTTTATTTATGTCAGTGAGTTGACTTAACCTTATTTATGTCGTGAATTGACACAATTTTCATTATGATCTAGAGTTGACTCAACTTTAATCATGTTTGCGAGTTCAATTAACTATATTTATGTAAGTGAGTTTACTTATCTTTATTTATGTCAGTAAATTGACTGAATTTTATTTATGACAGTGAGTTGACTTAACTTTATTTATTTCAGTGATGTGACTTAATTTTACTTATGATTGTTAGTTGACCTAACTTTGTTTATGTCAGTGAGTTGACTTAACTTTATTTATGTTTGTAAGTTGACTCAACTTTATTTATGTCTGTGAGTTGACTTAACTTTATTTATGTCAGAGAGTCGACTTAACATTTTTATCGTTGTGAGTAGTCAACTTTATTTATGTCAGTGAATTGATATAACTTTTTTATGCCAGTGAGTTGACTTATCATTATTTATGTTTGTGACTTAACTTTATTTATGTTTGTGAGGTGACTTAACTTTATTTATGTCAGTGAGTTTACTTAATTTTATTTATGTTTGTGAGTTGACTTAACATTTTTATGTCTGTGAGGTGATTCAACTTTATTTATATTTGTGAGTTGATGTAACTTCCTTTATGTCAGTGAATTGACTTAACTGTATGTATGCCATTGAGTTGACTTAACGTTATTTATGTTTGTGAGTAGACTTAACTTAATTTTGTCAGTGAGTTGACATAATTTTAGCTATGCTTGAGTGGATTTAACTTTATTTCTGTCAGTGAGTTGACTTAACTTTATTTATGTCAGTTTGTTGACTTAACTATTTTTATGTTTGTGAGTTGATTTAAATCTATTTATGTCTGGGAGTTGACTTAACTTTATTTATGTCAGTGAGCTGACTTAACTTTATTTATATTTGTGAGTTGACTCAACTTTATTTGTATTTGCGAGTTGACTTAACTTTATTTATGTTAGTGATTGACTTAACTTTATTTATGTTTGTGAGCTGACTCAACTTTAATTATGTTTGTGAGTTCACTTAACTTTATTTATGTCTGTGAGTTGACTAAACTTTATTTATGTCAGTGAGTTGACTTTACTGTATTTGCGTTTGTGAGTTGACTTACCTTTATTTATGTTTTTGAGTTGACTTAACTTTAATCATGTTTGTGAGTTCAATGAACTTTATTTAAGTTTGTGAGTTGGCTCAACTTTATTTATGTCAGTGAGTTTACTTGACTTTATTTATGTTTGTGTGTTGATTTAAAGTTTTTACGTCTGTGAGTTGATTCAACTTTATTTATATTTGTGAGTTAAATTAATTTTTTTTTTTATATTTGTGGGTTGACTTAACTTTATTTATGTTTATGATTTGACTTAACTTTGTTATGTCCTTGAGTTGACTCAACTTTATTTATATTTGTAAGTTGACGTAACTTCATTTACATCTGTGAGTTGATTTAGCTTTATGTTTGTGAGTTGACTTAACTTTATTTATAGTTTGTGAGGTGAATTAACTTTATTTGTGTTTGTGAGTTGACTTAACATTGTTATGTCAGTGAGCTGACTCAACTTTATTTATATTTGTGAATTGACGTAACTCCGTTTATGTTTGTGAGTTGACTTACCTTTATTTATATTTGTGAGGTGACTTAACTTCATTTATGTTTGTGAGTTGACTTAACTTTGTTTGTGTTTGTGAGTTGACTTAACTTTATTTGTGTTTGTGAATTGACTCAAGTTTATTTATGTTTGTGAGTTGACTTAACTTTATTTCTCTCAGTGAGTTGCCTTAACTTTATTAATGTTTTTGAGTTGACTCAACTTTAGTATATAAATTTGTCAGCTGGTGTAACTTTAGTAAACTTTATTGTGAGTTGACTCAACTTTTATAAATATGTTTTTGTAGCCTCAAACTGATCCAATGTCTTTGTCTTATGGAACAAAACCACAAGAACAGGACCAATAATCACTGACAAAGCGTTACCTTTTATTTTCTCTCTCAAAGACTTTCTGCTGGTATCATCTAATTCTTTAATCTCATTTAATTTGTGAATAAGACCGTTTAACTCAACATGTTCAACTTCCTTGAGATGTGCTGGGTAATACTTGCATTCTTATTTGGCTAAACTATCTTTGAACAGGTTTTGTATCTATATCTCATAACTCAACACTTGAGGTCACAGTGACACTTTTAATCTAGAGTTAATGCAAGCTTGCAAATTTGTTATTCTTAATTACACATTCATCCACTCTCTTATATTCTTATCATCATGGCAGTGTCACCAAGCAACAAAAAAAAAAAAGATTGACATTGCAAATGTTATCTATACAAAAATATAGGGATTAATTTTTATTATCATATATAACTCCACCTTATCATAGCTTCACTTGATCATTGCACTACCTCACCATAGCACCAATTGATCACAGCACTTCTTCATCATAGCACCACGTGATCATAGTATTGGTGTTGTTGTTGTTGAACAGAATCGACATCATTGCACTCCGGGCAAACCCATAGGTGCTCAGTCTCCCTCTGTAGAGTGTGAATGCTAATTGTTCCTGTAGTGCGCTAGTTGCATACACGACGGATGCGTCCTCTCATACCTTCATCTCTGCTAGCCTTACAATTGGTGCCATATTTCCAACAGTCTTAACCTTGATGATTCATCTATTGCAGTGTAATTCTCTAAAAGGCGATCATTACCTCATCACATCACCACCTGATGATAGCGCCACCTCATCATAGCACCGCTTAATCATAACGCAACTTAATCTGTCAACGTTCCAAACAAGTCTCATCATGGCAACCAATTATCACATGAATTTCCTTTTAGTCAGGTATGTCATTCAATCAAGTTAAATATTTAGCCTCTGTTACACAGGTGACTCTCCACTGAATGCAGTCAAATCTTGTGACTCAGACACACACGTGACTCTGAATTAAGTCAAATCTTGTGCCTCAGACACACAGGTGACTTTCCACTGAATGCAGTCAAATCTTGTGCCTCAGACACACAGGTGAATCTTCACTGAATGCAGTCAAATCTTGTGACTCAGACACACAGGTGACTTTCCACTGAATGAAGTCAAATCTTGTGCCTCAGACACACAGGTGAAACTCCCCTGAATGAAGTAAAATCTTTTGGCTCATACACCAAGGTGACTCTAAACTGAATGCAGTAAAATCTTGTGACGCAGACACACAGGTAACTCTCCACTGAATGTAGTCAAATCCTGTGACTCAGACACATAGGTGAATCTCCACTGAATGCAGTCAAATTTTGTGACTCACTCACCGAGGTGACTCTAAACTGAATGCAGTCAAATCTTGTGACGCAGACACACAGGTGAATCTCCACTGAATGCAGTCAAATCTTGTGACTCAGACACAGGGGAATCTTCACTGAATGCAGTCAAATATTGTGACAGACACACAGGTGACTCTTCGCGGAATGCAGTCAAATATTGTGATTCAGACACACATGTGACATTCCACTAAATGCAGTCAAATCTTGTGACTCAGACACACAGGTGACTCTCCACTGAATGCAGTCAAATCTTGTGACTCAGACACACATGTGAAATTCCACTAAATGCAGTCAAATCTTATAACACATACACACAGGTGACTCTCCACTGAATGCAGTCAAATCTTGTGACTCAGACACACAGGTGACTCAATATTGAATGCAGTCAAATCTTCTCACTCAGACACACAGGTTAATCTTCACTGAATGCAGTCAAATCTTGTGACTCAGACACACAGGTGACTCAATACTGAGTGCAGTCAAATCTTCTGACTCAGACACAGAGGTGACTCTCCACTGAATGCAGTCAAATCGTGTGACTCAGACACACAGGTGAGTTTCCACTGAATGCAGTGAAATCTTGTGACTCAGGCACACAGGTTAATCTTTACTGAATGCAGTCAAATATTGTGACTCAGACACACAGGTGACTCTATACTGAATGCAGTAAAATATTGTTATTCAGATACACAGGTCACTTTTCACTACATGAAGTCAGATCTTGTGAGTCAGACATACAGGTGACTCTCCATTGAATGCAGTCAAATCTTGTGACTCAGACACACAGGTGACTCCCAACTAAATGCTGTCAAATCTTATGACTCAGACACAGAGGTGACTATCCAATGAATGCAGTCAAATTGTGCGACTTAGAAACACAAGTGACTCTCCACTAAATGCAGTCAAATCTTGTGACTCATACACACAGGTGACTCTGCACTGAATGCAGTGAAATCTTGTGACTCAGACACACATGTTAATTTTTACTGAATGCAGTCAAATATTGTGACGCAGACACACAGGTGACTCTTCACTGAATGAAGTCAAATATTGTGATTCAGATACACATATGACTTTCCACTACATGCAGTTAGATCTTGTGACTCAGACACACAGGTGACTCTCCACTGAATGCAGTCAAATCTTGTGACTCAGACACACAGGTGACTCTCAACTGAATGCAGTCAAATTTTATGACACTGACACACAGGTGACTCTCCACTGAATGCATTCTAATTTTGTGACTCAGACACACAGGTGACTCCACTGAATGCAGACAAATCGTGTGACTCTGACGCACAGGTGACTCAATACTGAATGCAGTCAAATTGTGCGACTCAGACACACAGCCGACTCTCCACTGAATGCATTGAAATCTTGTGACTCAGACACACAGGTGACTCTCCACTGAATGCAAACAAATCTTGTAAATCAGACAGACAGGTGACTTTCTACTGAATGCAGTCAAATCTTGTGACATAGACACACTGGTGACTCTCCACTGAATGGAGTCAAATCTTGTGACTGAGACACTCAGGTGACTCTCCACTGAATGCAGACAAATCGTGTGACTCTGACGCACAGGTGATTCAATACTGAATGCAGTCAAATTGTGCGACTCAGACACACAGCCGACTCTCCACTGAATGCATTGAAATCTTGTGACTCAGACACACAGGTGACTCTCCACTGAATGCAGTCAAATCTTGTAAATCAGACATACAGGTGACTTTCCACTGAATGCAGTCAAATCTTGTGACTTAGACACTGGTGACTCTCCACTGAATGGAGTCAAATCTTGTGACTGAGACACACAGGTGAGTCTCCACTGAATGCAGTCAAATTCTTTGACTTAGGCATAAAGTTTAATCTTCACTGAATGCAGTTCCATATTGTGACTCAGACGCTGGTGACGCTTCACTGAATGCAGTTAAATATTGTGATTCAGACACACAGGTGACTTTCCACTAAATGCAGTGAAATCTTGAGACTCAGACACACAGGTGACTCTCCGCTGAATGCAGTCAAATCTTGTGACTCAGACACAGGTGACTCTTCACTGAATGCAGTCAAATATTGTGATTCATACACACAGGTGACTTTCCACTAAATGCAGTTAAATCTTGTGACTCAGGCACACAGGTGACTCTCCACAGAATGCAGTTAAATCTTATGACTCAGACACACAGGTGACTCTCTACTGAATGCAGTCAAATCTTGTGACTGAGACACACAGTTTAATCTTCAATGAATGCAGTTACATATTGTGACTCAGACACATGTGACTCTCCACTGAATGCAGTCAAATCTTGTGACTCAGACACACAGGGGATTTTAAACTGAATGCAGTCAAATCGTGTGACTCAGACACACAGGTTACTCTCCACTGAATGCAGTCAAATCTTGTGACTCAGACACACATGTGACTCTCCACTGAATGCAGTCAAATCCTTTGACTCAGACACACCGGTGACTCTCCACAGAATGTAGTAAAATCTTGTGACTCAGACACACAGGTGACTGTAAATGGAAAGCAGTCAAATCTTGTGACTCAGACACACATAGGTGACTCTCCACTGAATGCAGTCAAATCTTGTGACTCAGACACACAGGTGACTCTCAAATGAGACATTATATTCTTCTTCGTTTCTTGGCTACTGACTGACAAAGCAATTAGTGGCCATCACGCCTAGTGGCATCTTTAAATTATTATGAGACAAACATAAAGGTATGTTATCAGGCACTCGTAGGAAATAAAGAAGTAGAACACTAGATAACAGAAAAACAACAGACATGAGTGGCTTACCCAAGATTCGAACCCTGGACCTTCCGTGCGACAACCCCGCCTAGCTATGTAAGCAAATCACACTATCGTCCCTGCCATCTACGCATCACCAAAAATGATGCTTCGATGACTGGTCATTAGTGCGAACCGCAAGACATAACACCGGAAGTATACCATGGGTAGTTCAGCCTATTAATGACGCAATCACTTCTGTTGTTCCCCTATTATACAGTATAGGCCAGTCCACACAAGACAAAGACCTTAATACTGTGTCCACTAAATGATAGTAGACTTAGAACAGTAAGAACAGGACAGAGGGTAGGTTTTTGGTATTGTATAAACATTTATAACACATAAGGAAAGGAAATCCGAGGCCTGTCTTGCGGTTCGCACTAATGACCAGTCATCGAAGCATCATTTTTGGTGATGCGTATATGGCAGGGAGGATAGTGTGATTCGCTTGCATAGCTAGGCGGGGTTGTCGCACGGAAGGTCCAGGGTTCGAATCCTGGGTAAGCCACTCATGTCTGTTGTTTTTCTGTTGTCTAGTGTTCTACTTCTTTATTTCCTACGAGTGCCTGATAACATACTTTTAAGTTTGTCTCATTAATTTACTGTTTACAGGCCTCGGGTTTCCCTTCCTTATGTGTTATAAATGTTTACACTAGTGGCGTCTTGTAGGGCAGCAACAAACTGTCTCCACTTTGCTCCGTCGACAGCCATACTTCGTGTGGTGCCCCAGCTCTGGTTCATGCTTAGCATCTCTGCCTGCAAAGTTCTCCGCCAGGCAGCTTTTAGCCATCCTAACTTTCGCTATCTTCTGGATCCCATATCATGGCAGTTCCGGTGATGACGTCAAGTCTATTATGAGCACGTGGCCAACCCAATTCCAGCGTTTACCCGCATGTCTTCTTGGTGGCTGCGAGTTAGCAGTTCTTGGATGGTGATGGTGTTCGACTGGAAATTCGAAGAATTAAGCCAGGTTGTGTGGAAAGAGAAAAATTAGGACAATTTCTTTTCTGTCACTCTCCATCATTCTGCACCGAACAGAAGTACAGAAATTACGCAGCTTTCATAAATTTTTAATTTAGTGTTTGTACTGTTACTGGGAGGATTTCCAGATGTTGTTGAGGTTGGCGAAGGAGGTTCTGGCTTTATTCATTTGGCTACTGATGTCTTTGCTTGTTCCGACTTTTGGTGTTATGTGACAGGGCTAAAGGTCATGTCACCAAATAAAGTTATATGTAACAGCGCACATGCTGTTTGTAAATAAGTTTGTTGATTTGTCAATTGTGCAAAGCTCAGATCAGATTGGGTTGCACCGTATAAACACGAGACAACAGTTACGTTAATAAAAGTGTTAATGTAAGTGTTCAGTGGTCAGAAAGGCTCGCGCCCTAGATATTGATTACCACCAATCTCTAGAATTGTGTTTAACCTTGTTCAACCCAGGTAGGTTTTTCCGGATGAGAATGCAGCTACGGGTTGGTGTTTCTTGGCACGTGATATTGCGTATATATATATATATATACTGTCGTCATTTCTGCCCTTTAGTTTGTTGACACAGTTTATCTCGCAATAGCACATAAGTAACTGAAGACACTTAACAAAGTCAGCACGAAAACTAACTATTTCATTGACATATTCTTCAACGATAACGAACAAAATCTCCAGACAAAAATTAAATAATTCACTGACTACATCTACTATAAAGTTAATATGGTTTATTAAGATTACAAAAATTTCTCTCCACCAAATAAAATATGAATATAATAATATTAAAGCATGCACTGTACACCAACACAATGATTATAGTTTTCATTTCTATTACTTTTGTACTACACGTACTACACTAGTCCTGTCATCATCTAATAAGTTGAGAACCTCTGTTCTCATTCTTCTCAATTAATATACTCTGTTCTCCATAAGAACAAAAACCTGAGAACCATTGTTCTTTACATGAAAAACTTTATCAACTCACAAGTTACACTGATTCTCAAAATCTCGTGTAGAGTAATATTATCATCTTCCTTAATATTCAATCAATATATTCTATATCGTCAATACGCAGAAATAATATTATCCTTAAAATGGCCCAAGAGCCGTTTGTGAATCACTATTCACCTTAGCGGATAAAGATCATTGGGTAACAGCTTGAGAACCAATATCTCTCTTTCTTACTTCATTACAATCCTCGGAGTTATTCGAAATAATTAGAGCCCTCCCAAAACTCTACTACTCAACTCATAATCTGTCCCATTAATGCAAACCACAAAGTATATCGGAGCACTACAGAGTTGAACCCAAAACTCTAAAGCTCGACGAAATACTCTCTCCAGTTATATGTACTTATAGTTATTCTAACTCTAGCTGAGATGATCTAGTATTGTTCTTTTTAATATTTATTATTATTATAGCTATTTTCTACAAAATCACTGTCTATAAAAATCTATATATTTTTCCTACTTTATCATGTGTCCATGTACTGGCAAATCCAGCACACGGACCTATAACAAACTTTATAGTTGTCTTAATTATTAAGTTGCCTGTCTAAAATCTCTAAGCTCTCTGTCCTAATGTGTGTGTTCTTAGAGAACATAGAGATGTAGAGAGCACATATAGAGAACATAGAGAAGTAGAGAGGACATAGCGAAAAGACATAGGGATGTAGATAGAACATTTAAACATAGAGGTGCAGAGAGGACATAGAGATGTAGAGAGAATACATAGAAAACATAGAGATTAGAGAGGACATAGAGATGTTGAGAGGACATAGAGAACATAGGGATGTAGAGAGGACAGAGAGATGTAGAGAGGACATATAGAGAACATAGGTAAAGATGACATATAAAGAATATAGAGATGTAGACAGGATATATAGAGAACATAGAGATGTAGAGAACTGCTTACTCGGAGCAGCCAAGAGGACATGCACACCATCATAGCTGGCAGACGTTGGAATTGGGTTGGCCACGTCCTCAGAAAAGACCCCGATGCCATCACAAGAACAGCTATACTATGGACCCCTGAAGGAAAGCGAAAGAGAAGCCGACCAAAAACAACTTGGCAGAAAACTGTGGAGGCCGAGATACAAAGAATGAACCAGAGCTGGGGAACTGTACGAAGGGTGGCCGCCGACCAAACAAAGTGGAAGTAGTTTGTTGCTGCCTTACAAGACGCCACCGGGTGTGTTGGCCACTGACTTCTTTGACAGTCAGCGGCTAAGGATCAAAGAAGAAGCTGTAGAGAGGACACAGAGAGAACACAGAGATGTATAGAGGACATATAGAGAACATAGAGATGTAGAGAGGACATATAGAGAACATAGAGACGTACAGAGGACATGTAGAGAACATAGAGAAGTAGAGAGAACATATAGAGAACATACAGACGTAGAGTGAACATATAGAGAAAATAGAGATGTATAGAGGAAATATAGAGAACATAGAGATGTATAGAGGACATATAGAGAACATAGAGAGAACATATAGAGAACATAGAGACGTAGAGAGGACATATAGAGAACATAGAGATGTAGAGAGGACATATAGAGAACATAGAGATGTAGAGAGAACATATAGAGAACATAGAGATGTAGAGAGGACATATAGAGAACATAGAGATGTAGAGAGAACATATAGAGAACATAGAGATGTAGAGAGGACATATAGAGAACATAGAGATGTAGAGAGGTGTAACTGTCTTTTTTTTCTTGTTGATGTGATCACCGGCCCAAGACAGTATACATGTTGTTAGATGTGTAGTGCGAGCGTATGATGAATTGAGTGTGGGTGCGAATGAAGACGCGAATGTGTTTAGGCTCGTATAGATGTAGATCCTGCAACCCATACTCTCACATGCAGTAATCAAGGATGCTTTGACACTGCAGGCATGTTTCAAGACATTTATTTACGAGAACACACATAGTATCAACAGGAACAGTCAGTGTAACAAGGTCATGCTGACCTGACATCGATAGGTATACATTTGGCATTCAAAAAGGTAAACATCGGAATAGACGTGCATGGTCAATAGCAAAGTTCTTCAGTAATGACAGTTCGTAGCGTCGCCCTTGGCGTCTCTGACTAAACGCGTCAGATGCCTTAGTTACTTGGACACATAGGTGCAACTTGGCACTCCCCGCCAATTGCACATATCAGGCTGTAGTATAATAGCCGAAAGCACAGGCCTCGTTCTGACGTCGGCCGTGTACTTCTGTTAAATAGGTTATCATCAACCCTGCAGTAATACTTATTGTAGATAGAAGTTCCGCCAATCTGCGGCTCCCACAATATATCTTCGTCACTGGATTTCTGGACAATATAAGACTAACAGTCTTGGATGGCTACCTCGAGCACAAATATATAAGTTCTGAAAAGGCGGATCAGTGAGCTGCTGTTCACCCTAGGTAATCCTTTACATGTTCTGCCACCGAAAAGCGTAATAATGCATAAAGGTCGGTATTACCTGGCAAATGAATCCTCAGAACATCACAAGGAATTCTGTCGTCATCCCGACGCACAGAGATTCACTGGGGAAAACTGCCATAGCAGTTACTTCGAAGATTCTCCCCGAAAAACAATGGACTCTTGGTCCCTTCAGAAAAACAGGACCTCCCGGCTTCCCGGAAGTATATCTCACTCCCGCTTAAAAAACCTTCCCATAGGCCTACGCCGAACTGTCAACCTCTGACCCTAAAGGTCAAACACAATGAATGAATAAACAAGGGAAGACAACCCCTAATCAACCTGACATCGCAGGTAAAGACACAATTATACTTATGATACAAACATAAGCAAATAACTTGACAGATGACTCCGTCGAAAATGACAGCAACATTACTACCACCCCCCTGTAAAAAAAAAATGCAATTTTTTTTTTTTTTTAATATGTTCATGAGCAAGATAGCACCAGTATCACTTCTGTGCTCATGCAAACAATGAACCTAATATCAGGTACAATAGAAGAGGGTACAAATCATCTCCCAACATAGGAGAAAATATTTCCTTTAAGCCAAACAAACTAAGGGATACCATTCAAGAAACCTAAGTTGCTGGCAATACCAATCATATATCAAACATTACTAAATAATATAATCATAGCAATATACAAATGTCAATGCTATTTTAGCAACATATCACTGATGGATGGACAAAATGAAATTTGTTAAATTATCTAAACATCATCCAAATACATTTGTATTACAACATATTATGATATTAAGGACAGACCTAAGTCTGAAAATATATCAGGAAAAACTAGGACACAAGATTTAACTGGAATCATGTGGGCATCTAGACAATATGTCCGCCATCACATTATCCGAACCACGGATAGCTCGCACCGTGAAATGGAAAGGCTGAAGAGCAATAGCATAACGAGTAGATCTCGAGCTCTTCAAATCCTTACTTTGCATAGCCGTAAGAGCTTTTTGGTCGGTTTCCATAAAGAAATGCGCGCCCAGAAGGAACCTTTGTAGCTTAAGAATGGACCAAACCATAGCCAACAATTCACGGTCCAAAACCGAGTAATTCCTTTCTGCCGCATTCAGCTTCCTAGAAATATACATTACAGGATGCAGAGTTCCTGAATATTCCTGCATTAGTGCCGCTCCAATGCCAGTGGAAGAGGCATCACTACGAAGGACAAAAGTCTTATCAATCGTCGGTAGTCTTAAGATAGGATGAGATGAGAACAAATTCTTAACCTGATCCAATGAAGATTGGCATTCTTGGGACCAACGCACCATATTAGGAGAACCTTTTTTCAATAACGTTGAAAGTGGTGCCATAATGGAGGACAGATTCTCAATGAATCTTCCATAGAATTGTATCAATCCCAAGAGACTACGCACTTGCTTTTTTGTCTTCGGAACCGAGATATTTAATATCTTTGAAATGTTTTGGTCCTCTGTCTTCAACAGACCATGACCAACTCGATGACCTAGGAAGGAAATTTCACTAAACCCAACAAAAGCTTTAGAGGGTTTAGCAGTCAAACTATGCTCACGTAGAGTAGATAGCAATTCCTTTAGACCCACATAGTGTTCTTCCCGTCTGGACGTTCAATAAACTCTGTTAGCATATTTATATGGAAGGTTTTATGCCTTCCATCCACATCGACAATATAGTCGACATCAGAAATTTTCGAGACTATAGTGTATGGACCCTTCCAAGAAATGAGAAGTCTATTCTCTCTTGAGGGCAGTAAGACATATGCTTTGTCTCCAGGACAAAGTTGACGTAGGCGTCTTTTCTTATTAGCAAATCGCCTAGCTTTTTCTTTCGCAAATTCGGAAGATGAAGTTGCTAACCTGCACGATTCGATAATCTTTTCTCTAAGAGCTATAACATATTCATATGACGATTGTGTATCATCGTCAATATCATCGGAAGTTATCAAATCGTGTAACAAGGACATTGGCCCGCGCGGTTGCGCGCCAAAGACAAGTTCGAAAGGAGAAAACCCTGTATGCTCGTTGGGAACCTCTCTATAGGCAAAGAGGACTGCAGGTAAAACCCTGTCCCAATCTTCAGGATGATCCTCCGTTATCTTGCCAAGTAAGTTCTTTAGTGTCCTGTTAAGACGTTCTACCAATCCATTGGACATTGGATGATAAATACTACTGAGAGACCTTTTAATGTCTAGCGTAGCCATTACCTGAGACATAACGTCCGAAATTAACTGAGTGCCGTGATCCGACAGTATTTCTCCGGGGAATCCTAGACGAGAAAATACGAGCCAAAGAGCATCAGCGATATCGACAGTTGATATGCTCTTCAGAGGAATAGCCTCTGGCCAACGCGTGCACATGTCCACGCAAGTGAGGATAAATTGGTGTCCTCTGGCTGACTTAATTTTGAACGGACCAATGATGTCTATAGCCATTTTCTGAAACGGCCGAATCGGAATATCTGCAGCCTGAATAGGAGCAGCATGTCTCGGACCCCTAGACTTGACCTCTTGACAAATTTTGCAAGATCGGCAATAAATTCGGATGTCTTTATTCACGAATGGCCAAAAGAATGACGCAAGGACTCTAGTTTTAGTTCTGGAAAAACCCATGTGTCCAGCACACTGAGAATCGTGTGCATGCCGAAGAATTAAGGCTCTCATACACTTAGGCACAAGAATTTGCGAATGCATAGACTTGTCCGAGTTTTGTACCATTCGTACCAATATACCATTCTTCATAGTAATATACGATTTGTGATTCGTATTTTGATTGGGATCCCCTTTCTTTGCAAGAAGGAAGTATTTCTTCAAAGAAGGATCCTCTTCTTGACGTTTAACAAACGAGTCATGGGAAATCACCAAGTGCTCGTCTTGGCTATCAACTTCATTACTATTATCAGATGAAGTTGGGGGATTAAGAGCTTGAGCTCTTGTCATCACTGCATTGACCGTTTGAATGTTTTCTTCTTCCCAACTAGAAATTTGTTGCGGGGTGCATTCCTTAACCCCATGAATACGACCGATTATAAGATCCGCAATAGGATTAGGAAGAAGACATGCATGGACATCTCCTGTGAAGAAAGGAGTGTCAATCCTAATAATAGCAGTAGGATAGCTTTCCATAGTACCACCAAATGTAACACATTTGATTGTTTTTCCCCTGGCACAGCAAGGATCTATCAGAGACTCCTTAACCCCGACGGTAGTACATCCCGAATCGAAAAGTACTGAGACTAGCCTATCATTTATTAGACCTTTATGTAAGATGAGAGATCCTCTCCCATCATGCGCAACTGTAGCAGGTAGAGCAGGAAGAGGGTGACCACAACTTAGCGTAGATACAGTTGATGAGTCAAACAATGTTAAGCATTGGGGGCATTCAGTTGCTCTCCCAAAATCGAAAGCACAACCAGTGATAGCCCTAGAGTTACCACTATCATTTACTGTATTACAGGCTCCATCAAACTCTTGTTGCGCAGAGTTTGCCTGTTGGTAAGGTCTTTTCTTGTTAAACCTAGGTCTACCTCGATTATCATTTCCCCTGTAATTATTTCGACTATCATTTCCCCTGTAATTGTTATCATATTGCCTATTGTAATCATCATTCCGGTTTGAATCCCGGTTTCTAAATTCACCATCGTCATAATCTTGACGTCGAGAATGATTACCTCGAAAATTTGAATAGTTATTATTTGGATAGCCTTTGCGAAAGTGTCTCAAATTATTACCACTAAAATTACGAGAACTACCATCTTGTCTCCACTGCATAGACGAAGAACCATCATGTGTTGGATTACTCCGCTTCTGAGTGTAATTTTGATTACTTCCCCTATTCCAATTTTGTTGAGCATCCTGAAATTTTTTTTTGAAATTAGGGCCATATGGTGTTGCCGAAGCAGCTGGCAACCCTTCTTTCACTTTAGAATTGCTAACTGTAGCATGGGGATGTGCTGTGGCATACTGACAACAGTATTCCTCCATTTCTTTTAAGTTTTTAGGCTTACGCTCATGAAGGAATGCAAGAAAAGAATCATTAACAGATGACAAAACCTTATCTCGCAATAATAAGTCCATTAGACCTTCATATGTTTTCTCAATCTGAGACAACTCAACCCATCGTGTAAATGTACGACGTATCTTTGTAACAAAATCAGAGAAATCTACTCCATTTTCTGGCAACATTGTCCTAAAACGAAGACGATAGTCTTCTTGTTTTAGTTGATATTTTTTTTTTAGTAATGCTGCCCTGACAACATCATAATTAGTCCTCTCATGTTCGTCTATTGTCATAAGAGTAGTCACTGTGTCACCTGTAAAAAATGGCATCAGTTGTTCAACATATTTTTCCTTTTTTATGTTATGCGTATCGCACAAAAATTGGAATCTATCTAGATAATCTGCTACGTCATCCTTTAAAGGATTGAAATGAGGCAATTTAATCCTACTAACAAACTCCCTTGTCGTACTCGAAGTTGTTTGCTGAGCACCCGTACTCGCCAATTTCAATTTCTCTAACTCCAAAGTTGCGAGTTTTTCATCAAGTTCCATCTTCTGTTTTCTTTCCTCATGTTCCATTTTTCTGATTTCAGCCTCAGCTTGAGCTTTCCTCTCCTCTGCAGCAGCTTCTTTGTCTAATCTCCTTTGTTCAGCTTCTTTGTCTAATCTCTTTTGTTCAGCTTCTTTGTCTAATCTCTTTTGTTCAGCTTCTTTGTCCAATCTCTTTTGTTCAGCTTCTTTGTCTAATCTCTTTTGTTCAGCTTCAAATCTCCTTTCCTCGACCTGCATCTGCAATTTCTTTTGTTCAGCAGCAATATTAGCTTCTCTTTCTAATCTTTTCTCTTCAGCCTGAGCTTTTTTCTCTTCTGCAGCTAATGCTTTGTCATACTGAGCAACAGCCCATTGTTCTAACTGTTGACCAGTCTTATCAAGGGCTCTCCCTTGTGTAATAAAGTAGTCCAATGTAGACATCTTGTCTAATGAGATCAGAAACCTGAAAAAAAAAAATTAAATAAATTACCTTATCCCACTTCAATGGGAGACAAGTCTGAAATGCTAGACTTGTATACTCACTTCACTTTCTTTCACACTCTTAGTCTTGTTTATAATGTACCCAAAAAATCACCTGAGTACCTGTGGAAAAAAAAATTCCCTTATATCCCACTCACTATGGGCACAAGTCTTTTTTATAAAGAACTTGAATATGTATTTCACCTTGTCTCAATCTTTGTAGATAACAAGTCTTTTATCAAAGAACTTGTATAAATATCTTATATAATATTATTTAACAAACTCTATATGAAGAGTCTACCTTATCAATAATATCAAAACATGACCAAGTATGTGTATGTAGACTGTGCATGACAGTAATGTAGTACAACCAAAAAAAAAACACAAAGACAAAAATACAAAACAATACAAATGGCAACACTGTTTTAACCAAAAATGTGTAGAGAAATACACAAGAAAGGAGAGACCTACAGAATACAAACAAAACAAATCGACAATCAAAACTGAAAAACAGACAAAATATTACAAAAACAACGTTAAGTACAATTACATCACAGCTAACATCAATAGCGACCAATTGTCACTAGCAAATTTCCAAATTAAGAAAATTTGCACCTACAGAACGCTTACAGTAAGCCTCGATCAAGTGGCATATTTACCGTAAGACCCACCAACCGAAAAACCCGCAGAAAAATACACAAAAACCAGTAGAAGTAACATAATATAGCAATCAATTTCAATGTGTTGCAGAACAAGTTCAGTCACAGCTGAAACTAAAATAAATTCCTTGCTCCTTGCGAACACAGAAACGAAATGTCAAACGCGCACTGAACGTCAAATCCACTGTAACATAAAGTGGTATTCACGAACCAAAGTTACTATGACCTTCTCAAATTAGGGCTTGCACATTGAATGTTTACTATTTCCACGTACTGTTTACAGACACTTGACCTCCAACAATGTAGCTTGAATGCTCTGACCTAGAAAAGTCTGTTGTTGAATGAAACGTGTAACAACCAGCAGTACTGTTTACAATAGGAACCCGCCTTCTATGCAGTTATGGTCCACGTAGCAAATGCCTAGATGTTAACTTCAGTACATGTCTTGTTATGGTTTATCTAGCATTATAATATAAATGCTCGTACTGTTTATTTGGGTCAACCGTTGATGACCTATATCTGTCCTGTTGTAGCCAAAACTTGCAAGTGTAGAATTAGCGCTGTGTGTTACGGCTGTCCCGTGTGTAGCTTAGACCCACAGATCAGAAGTGTAATGTGTACTTGTCCTTCTTGTAACTTTCTCGACAAAACTGGAGACATCATACATGTAACAGCCAACCAGGAATGTAAATTTCTGGATCCATAAATGTCAACAATAATGTCAAATGCTCGCTCTGTTCTTTTTAAAACCCACAGATCTGGTCCATCAGAAATGTAAGTTTCTAGGCCACATTGGCGACAAGAAATGTATCATAAGAGCCCACGTAACTGGTCCACCAGAAATGTAACTGTCTTTTTTTTCTTGTTGATGTGATCACCGGCCCAAGACAGTATACATGTTGTTAGATGTGTAGTGCGAGCGTATGATGAATTGAGTGTGGGTGCGAATGAAGACGCGAATGTGTTTAGGCTCGTATAGATGTAGATCCTGCAACCCATACTCTCACATGCAGTAATCAAGGATGCTTTGACACTGCAGGCATGTTTCAAGACATTTATTTACGAGAACACACATAGTATCAACAGGAACAGTCAGTGTAACAAGGTCATGCTGACCTGACATCGATAGGTATACATTTGGCATTCAAAAAGGTAAACATCGGAATAGACGTGCATGGTCAATAGCAAAGTTCTTCAGTAATGACAGTTCGTAGCGTCGCCCTTGGCGTCTCTGACTAAACGCGTCAGATGCCTTAGTTACTATGACACATAGGTGCAACTTGGCACTCCCCGCCAATTGCACATATCAGGCTGTAGTATAATAGCCGAAAGCACAGGCCTCGTTCTGACGTCGGCCGTGTACTTCTGTTAAATAGGTTATCATCAACCCTGCAGTAATACTTATTGTAGATAGAAGTTCCGCCAATCTGCGGCTCCCACAATATATCTTCGTCACTGGATTTCTGGACAATATAAGACTAACAGTCTTGGATGGCTACCTCGAGCACAAATATATAAGTTCTGAAAAGGCGGATCAGTGAGCTGCTGTTCACCCTAGGTAATCCTTTACATGTTCTGCCACCGAAAAGCGTAATAATGCATAAAGGTCGGTATTACCTGGCAAATGAATCCTCAGAACATCACAAGGAATTCTGTCGTCATCCCGACGCACAGAGATTCACTGGGGAAAACTGCCATAGCAGTTACTTCGAAGATTCTCCCCGAAAAACAATGGACTCTTGGTCCCTTCAGAAAAACAGGACCTCCCGGCTTCCCGGAAGTATATCTCACTCCCGCTTAAAAAACCTTCCCATAGGCCTACGCCGAACTGTCAACCTCTGACCCTAAAGGTCAAACACAATGAATGAATAAACAAGGGAAGACAACCCCTAATCAACCTGACATCGCAGGTAAAGACACAATTATACTTATGATACAAACATAAGCAAATAACTTGACAGATGACTCCGTCGAAAATGACAGCAACAAGAGGACATATAGAGAACATAGAGATGTAGAGAGAACATATAGAGAACATAGAGATGTAGAGAGAACATATAGAGAACATAGAGACGTATAGAGAACATATAGAGAACATAGAGATGTAGAGAGGACATATAGAGAACATAGAGATGTAGAGAGAACATATAGAGAACATAGAGATGTAGAGAGGACATATAGAGAACATAGAGATGTAGAGAGAACATATAGAGAACATAGAGACGTATAGAGAACATATAGAGAACATAGAGATGTAGAGAGGACATATAGAGAACATAGAGATGTAGAGAGGACATATAGAGAACATAGAGAGAACATATAGAGAACATAGAGACGTATAGAGAACATATAGAGAACATAGAGATGTAGAGAGAACATATAGAGAACATAGAGACGTATAGAGAACATATAGAGAACATAGAGATGTAGAGAGGACATATAGAGAACATAGAGATGTAGAGAGGACATATAGAGAACATAGAGAGAACATATAGAGAACATAGAGACGTATAGAGAACATATAGAGAACATAGAGATGTAGAGAGAACATACAGAGAACATAGAGACGTATAGAGAACATATAGAGAACATAGAGATGTAGAGAGAACATATAGAGAACATAGAGATGTAGAGAGGACATATAGAGAACATAGAGACGTATAGAGAACATATAGAGAACATAGAGATGTAGAGAGAACATATAGAGAACATAGAGACGTATAGAGAACATATAGAGAACATAGAGACGTATAGAGAACATATAGAGAACATAGAGACGTATAGAGAACATATAGAGAACATAGAGATGTAGAGAGAACATATAGAGAACATAGAGACGTAGAGAGAACATATAGAGAACATAGAGACGTATAGAGAACATATAGAGAACACAGAGACGTATAGAGAACATATAGAGAACACAGCGACGTATAGAGAACATATAGAGAACATAGAGACGTATAGAGAACATATAGAGAACATAGAGATGTAGAGAGAACATATAGAGAACATAGAGATGTAGAGAGAACATATAGAGAACATAGAGATGTAGAGAGGACATATAGAGAACATAGAGATGTAGAGAGGACATATAGAGAACATAGAGAGAACATATAGAGAACATAGAGACGATTAGAGAACATATAGAGAACATAGAGATGTAGAGAGAACATATAGAGAACATAGAGACGTATAGAGAACATATAGAGAACATAGAGATGTAGAGAGGACATATAGAGAACATAGAGATGTAGAGAGGACATATAGAGAACATAGAGAGAACATATAGAGAACATAGAGACGTATAGAGAACATATAGAGAACATAGAGATGTAGAGAGAACATAGAGAACATAGAGACGTATAGAGAACATATAGAGAACATAGAGATGTAGAGAGAACATATAGAGAACATAGAGATGTAGAGAGGACATATAGAGAACATAGAGACGTATAGAGAACATATAGAGAACATAGAGATGTAGAGAGAACATATAGAGAACATAGAGATGTATAGAGAACATATAGAGAACATAGAGATGTAGAGAGAACATATAGAGAACATAGAGACGTATAGAGAACATATAGAGAACATAGAGATGTAGAGAGAACATATAGAGAACATAGAGATGTGAAGAGGACATAGAGAAAGTATAGAGATGTAGAGAGGAGAGAACATAGAGTTGTAGAGAGGACATAGCGAGAACACAGAGATGATGAGAGGAAATAGAGAGAACATTACATTTTGGAACAAGTTTGAATGTATCTATGATTAAGGTGAAGATGACATCATAAATCAAGAGTATGCTTGAAGAATAGGCCCACAGGAGAGCACTGTGCTCCTCAAGGAACCAAAGAGAATATATTATTTATGTCATTTTTGGCATCATGCTGCGAAAACAAAAACTCAGTCTTAAATCTAAGTTAACCGAACAGTGAGCAACTTCTCACAGTGAATCCTAGTATTTTTCAGTGCTGTTACATACTGTAGACATAACTATATTTCTTTTAAATTAAATTTTTATAGTTTTTGTGGTATGTTTGTGTAAATACATTACAAACACCATATACTCGTACATTAAATAATGTCACAACAAACGGCTGATAAATTACAGCACGGAAGAGCCAACACACAAGAAAAACAACAATGTAATGCGCTATAGAATGTTGCACACTATATACCCTAATTATAACCCATATAGGGGGTTGAACCGGGTATCCCTTGCACACAACAAACACCAGTTTCCAAGTGCAGGGTTAAAAAACCAAACCAATATTATGTGTGTGGTCCGGTTCAGTTCAATACCCATGCTCCTGTCATTTCACCTGGCGAGGGAATGATGAATGTCAAGGTCAGGTGAAATCTTGAACAATAATAATGGCCCCGCCACCATCGGCTGCTGGGGGTACGGACAGAAACTCGGACTCGGAGCCAACATGGCCTGTGGCACGCGAGACAGAGCACCAGGCTGATTTCTTGACGCCCTTTCTGCGGCGCTCAGGTGTGGACAGACGGAAGTTGGATTTGTGAAGGAGCATGCGAGCATTGCCAACTGCTGGTCGTGTGAATCCAGGGGAGATAAGCTGGCTAAGATGTGCGGAGTATCCATCAGATAAAATCTGGGAGATAATAAACTAAAGTTGAACATACATCTAATTATTGAAGAGAATGGAGAAAACAAAAATCACATACATGTTGTAAAGATTGCAACAATAAATAATGGTAAAGATTGCAACAATCATTAATGATAAAATTACAACAATCAGTAATGGTAAAGAATGCAACAATCAATAATGGTAAAGTCTGCACCAAACAATAATGGTAAAGATTGCATCGCTCATAAAATGGTAAAGTCTACAACAATCAATAATGGTAAAGTCTACAACAATCAATTATGGTAAAGTCTACAACAATCATAATGGTAAGATCTACAAAAATAACTAATGGTAAAGTCTACAACAATCCTCGATTCCTCTCTAGGTTTTCCTCTCATAAAAGCTTTTTGGTCAAATAAGGAGATATTGTAAATTTCCACTCCTCTTCTTTTTTTTTTCTTCGTACACCCCCTCCACCACTGTCTCAGAGAAGTCGTACTGTGATATAAAAATAAATTTAGCTATTTTTTCAAAGAAGGGACACCTTGGTTCAACCAATCGGAGGCCAAGTAGCCTATTTTTTAAGGATCTCCCCATTAAGAATCGTGAATGTGTTACAGGGACTACAAAGGATGACCTGCAATGGTAAACAGTTGAGGCTGATTGATGGGCGGGAGGTCCTTTTTTTACCAGGAGTTTGGACTCTTTTTCTACTGTTCTCACTCATTTTGTTTTGGACATCTTTTGAAGCAGGGATGTTGAGCAGTCATTGCTTTTATATGTGGCCAGATAGTGATTTCGTCACACTATCTACGTTACTGGTAATCTAGATTAATTCGGCTGTCACGCTTCGTTTTTGTGAATTAGATGTGATTCCCATCTGTATGTGGACCCGACCGGAATTGGAGATTACGGTAATCGATGAGAGCGGTCTGGCAGGGGGGAGGAATCTGGTGAAGAAGTGTTAGAGTTTTGGGGCGGCGCAGGGTAGGTTTAGATGAGCGTTGAGTGATATCACTTGTTCTTCTTCTGCTGAGGCTTGGTATGCATAGTTTTGTGTGTATCCTGCATGCTCTGCATTCCATTTGTCTTGTATTCTGATTATGATTTAAAACTCTTTTGCCTCTTTCGAATAGTTATCGATTAGTCTCAGGCTGAGGCTGAGGTAGCTCTCCTACCTTCCTTTGCCAATCTGTCAGTCTCTTCATTGCTTGGCGATGTTAAAATGGAAGAGGGGATCGCCATTGGATCACAAATTCTTTCGGAATCAATGGAATAGTGTTGGTGGAGTTATTTACTCATAGCATCCAACCCAGGTCTGCTATTATTCTGGATCATTAGGTGCTTGACAATTTCTGAAGGGCATCATGTTGAAGAAGAAGCAAGAGTTCTCTACTGCTGCTTTACCTCTGTAATTAGGACCTCATGCTGACTGTTTTCACAAGGTCTTCTAGCATCTGAAGTTACCTATTGAGAATTTTCCTGTTCGCGCACTGACAACCTTTTTTTGTTGTACCTGTGAGTTGCTCGCAGAAGAAAAAACTCACCACGTTCCATTTTTACTAGTTGAAATTGCTGATGATCCATCTGGTGTCGCATTGGTCCAGTTTTGCTTGACGTAAAATTCCTATACCATCAGTATTTTATCGTTATAGCTTTTCTCGATTACAGTTTTACGGTTTTATATTTGTACCTCGTAAAAATATAAATAACAACATTAAAAAAAGTAATAATTAAATGGGCCGCCCCTAAACACTGACGTTAAAATATATTGAGGGAAAAAATTGCTGCCCGCTATAGCCATCATGTCTTGAACAGGGGCCGGGTTGCACGATAAACGTTAACTGTGTGATAAAAGTTCCTCATATTTATCCCAGTTAGTGATATCCACCAAATGATAAATATAAGTGTGATGGAAGCAGCACATCATCATCATCAGTTGATAAGATCTCTATGGGTGTTGTTTGCTCCACTGTAGTGTATGGAATGTCAACTTGACCTACGCAGTGGTGTGTAGACATGGATTGAGTGTATAATGTGCGAATGATAATAAGGGTTCGTGGTGTTGACAAATGTCCTTTTCTCACACTCATGTATGGCTGGAAGTCATCGACACCAACGACTGTGTACCTTTACTAAAGTTTAATTGGACGTACACACTCGACAGCACAGATAGTGACAAATCACAGGTTGGCATAATACATCATGGTACAGTGCATAAATGGTCTTGCAATGTTACATGGGCACTCATGTAGAATAATTGTATAATGGACTGTCAGTAGCCCAAGCACTATCAAGTAACAGCCATGACAATATATAGTCATCTGACTTCACTGACTGAGCACGTCAGCTTATAAATAATAATACAGATGGCTTCTAGACCTACTCTCGTCTAGAGCGACGAAACTTTAACAACATGTTTTTCACAACTAATTTTCTCCCATATAAAAAAATAATGAAAACCGCTAATAAAGGGGTTTCATCAAGTGTAGCAGATGATCACTGGCAACTTATCCCGCGTATAATACGGGGGCATTCCTTATCTCTTCTTATGAAAGTACAACTTACATGTTTTAGGTTCCAATATGGTCTTTCTCTCGTGGAAGCTGGTCCCACTCACGTTTGGGATACAGATAATGAATCTGTCCTAAAGTTAGTCCATTCAAAAAACATTTTTTTATCGCTCTGTAGATTTGATCATGAACAATTGACTGCATTCCTACAGGATATATAAGCTGCTAGGAGATCGAAAGAAGTCGATTTCCTCCCAACGAGTCCAAAATTAAATACTTTTGAGGACAATCAAATCGTAACCTATCGAAAAATGGTGGCCTTCGTACGAGAGTTCATAAGAGTGTCTATTATTACCTTGGTATGAGAAATAGGATTCTGCCATTCCTTGGCAATACGAATAAACACTGGGGTAAAGCATACACGATAGGTCTAGACGACTATCACTTTCCCCCACAAATACTGAGATCACTCTTTCCCGGCGACCGGCCGACCTAAGAAACACACAGTCCCTATCCGGACGAAGCCAAATCACACCACACTCTAGCGACACATCCGCCGAATAGCCTTTGACCTCTCTAGAGACAACAGAACATATAGTTCGACTTAGATATGTAAAGATATACAGATATAAGACAGACTCGTCCTACTCAGACAAACAATACACATAAATTCAGGCCATAGATATTCTGAAGCAAGAACAATCAATCTATTAAACTAAAACCCAAACAAAAGAATTAAATCGCAGAAAACCTTGGATCCCATCCGCGGAGTTCGATCGAAAGAAGGCCGACACAACTTTCAAGGGAAAGTAACTCAATAATGACTTTTCCTCTAAGCACTATTATGTTTGTTTACAAAATAAAATTTTGCGAACATAACAAGTAATAACCAATGTAATAATATTGTAAGATATCAAAGACTGCACGAAACACGTGTCAATCTTTTTCATTTATAAATAACAGTTTTATTTTCTTTATTTTCATGTTTGTTTTATACAAATCTGTTAGAAAATAGTGAAGAAATAAATATACTAAAAACAAGGAGTGACTTTTCAGTCGCTTCTTGTATAGCGTAATCTGCTATACTCGCAAGTCCGCTACATGATGCCATCAACCTAAAATTTAGTTGTTCCCAAAGTGGGTGGTACCAACATCCCCCCCCCCACCCAGTAGGGGTTCGATGGGAGGATCCATCCAAGGGTGCCGATTAGGGAAAAACGAGGTGACAGGGGGGTATTTTAGTAGTTGAAGGGGTGGTATGATATCTTCGTCATGCTTTAATATACAACAATATTACATAATAATAACGCTTACACCGGTAATTGTTTTATACAGGTTCCCCTTAACTTGAGCGCTTAAAAGACGATCGTAGCCTGAAGAAACCCTAAACCACCGCTCTCTCTCCTAACTTCGCACGGACGGCAGCTTCTCCATGCTCCCTATAACAGAAGTTTCCCAACCTTGTGGTAGGCGTACCAAGGGGTACTGAGAAGCTTGTCAAGAAAGGTATGGGTAATATCTGGTAATTAAACATGCATTATACTAAGTAATAAATACTGCCTAGCAGTGCTAGTGAACAACCCCCCAATACTGCCACCAATACGGGAGGTTGGCAGTATTTATAGTTTTTTGCAATATAAATTTACACTGGAACAAATAATTAGGGTGATTCCACCTTAAAGATTACCCTCTGGTTTCAATGAAAGGGGACTAATTTGAAACAATTGAGAATGTAGGAAGACTAATCGTTCAAATTGGTACATAGGACAACATTATTTGTAGTACAGTTGAATGAGTCAAACTTTGCTTTCCTAAAAGATGAAAGCTTGGTTCATGGGGGGTTTTTTGTGCAACGCAATTAGTAAAAGGTTACGAAAAGCGGTATTACTAATTCGTTTGGTTTAAAACCTTTTTTTCAAAAGACAAGTACATTTCACTTCATCAACAATTCTTTACCTGGGCTACGATCATGGGCACCATCAATGACAGGTTTATTACTGCGGATTTACGCTTAGGTGAAAAGAAACTGTTCCTATTTATTTACAATACGCTGTGTAATTCACAAAAACAACATCTTGTCGCGCAAACAATTGAAATGATCGAACTTTACAAATAATCAATACTGTTATCACAGCGGTTAATAAAATTAGGTCCCATGTTCTCAGTTTTCGACTATTTCAAAAGCATTGTATTGAGGAACAGATTTGATCGCGGTTGCTGAAACTGTGGTAAAATTCTTTAAAACTAGAAGCTTCGCCTATTAAGAACTCCAAAGAATATCATAACATACCTTTATTTGTCAGGATTGTAAGTTTAATATAAATCAGTTTGCAATTGCAGGGAATGCTCAGAAGCTTGTGTTCAAAGTCGGTCAGTCTCCACGTTTCTAAGTTAACCCTATTAACACATAATAGCTGGCGGTCGCGAATTAATCCAATGTTTGAGCCTCTCTAAGTAGGAAGAGAAAAGCAAAATACCAGAGGATGGACCTTCAAGTAATATTGTGCACACCTGAAGGCAGTTGCATAAAGACATATCTGAGAGGCTTTCAGGATATTCTTTTGATCCCTATTCCATATTGAGTAAAAAATCAATTTCTGGACATTTGTTATATGTGGAACTTAGGACGGACGGAAGGATGAACTGATATTCGCAGCAAAATGACGTAGAGCTAAAGCCAATGATCACGAGAACATATCAAGACTTCTTGGTTGCTTTGTAAAAATGTTACGGATGTTCTGTCAGTGCCTATCCAACATCCTATTTAGTAGAGCACGGTGTTCAGCTTGGTCAGCCAACTTGCTTTCCATGGAAAGAAACAGACTCGTACAATTTACTGAAACGTGGGGATCTGAAGACTCCTAATTGAGTAACTGTCCAGCCTGATGTTGAAGGAATGTGATATAAATGCACTCAGGCTCATTTATCACATTGGAAAATTGAAAAGTACAACCAAAAGTAGGTGGCGTCTAATAAACGTCCTTCTCAATACGTGTTAGACTGAAATTAGTAACTCTGGATTAAAGTAATTAAGTTTTATTTTTTTTTTAAATTTAATTAGAATATTTTTTTAAAAAGCGGATCTGTAGCCTTTATTTTAGAATTGAATTAATAGAATAAATAGTTGTTCACTGCTTTTGAATTAGCTGTTGCGTTTATCTTCCAATAATTTATTGCTTAGTATCGTCTATTTTAATGTTTTATCTTTGTAGTTAAAAATTCTGTGAGACAAATCGGCTAATTACCCATAGAATTGTACTTCAATGCTGATCTAAAAAAAACAGCCCGTGTTGTTGGGATATAGCTTCTTACTATGCCAGTAGGGGAATCAATGTATGCTGTAGAACTGCTAGTTAATTAACTCGCTAGCAAAGCCATCGATTGTATTACTATTGGTGAAACTTAAAACGTCTTCACAGTTCAAGCCTAGCTTCAAGCAAGAGAGGAGAGAGAAAACGTGTAAATAACGAGATACACGAGAGGCATTAAAATTGAGAAGACAAATGTGGCGGCATGTCGAAACGCGAATGGTCTACGCAAATTTGCAGAACCTCTCTTTTTTATCGAACGCGTTTTAGCATTTATTCACTGCTGTTTGAATCGTTCAGCCGATATAAACATACACAAGTCGCTTTTTATTAAAGGAGGAGGCTCTAAAGCAAGGAAGGAGTACTTACTTGTTTGCTATTTCTGCACTAGCAGCGATTTGGATTATGCCATATATCGCAATATTCAACTGTTAGTGTGTAAATTTCTTTGATGCTACGATTCAAAGTGAGCTCAGGTGATCAAATACCTGACCATAAGTTCTGCAGTGAGGCCATATCTACTGAGTGCCTGCACATAAATATATTACAAGAAGCAGAAGCGTGACTTGGCAGTGGAAGCTGGCATTGTATACTTCAGTCAGCCGGTTACCAGAAATCCCAGATAAGCAATCGTGTCTGGGGTATTTGATATCGCAAACAATCCAACTCTCAATTTCCCAAAATGTATTGTGTCAGACAGTGATGAATACAAACGTTCTAACGACCTGTACCCTTTTCTAGGAGCAAGGAATACTTGACACTTTTCTAACTTGACTTATATAAATAATTGTGGGAAAACACAGACTCAATTATATTTGTGAATTAATTGCTGTAAATATTTGTATTATCATTTTGAGTTGATTAATCCTGTGTCTAAAAGAATAACAAAGATACAGGAAAATAAATTGTACAAAAAATATGTTAAATTGAAAACTTAACCAGTGACTTGTTTAATCGTTGTTTATAAGTAATAGGTGTAGTTGTTGTCCTGTTTCTACACTTCATCACATTGCATATATCCTAGACACTTGCTAGACAACATACACACAACATTACACTTCAGTAGGGGAAGATATATAATCGGGTGAGTTTTTTGGTGGAAGCAGACAGGTTCCCTGTAAACTTATCTGAATTTAATAAACCTCAGGGGCTTGCATAGCTGATCTCACACCTGATAGAGTTAAAATTAATAATATTTATAGAATAACACCAAATCCACCACAATCTTCCACTCTTGGTGGACAGAGAAAGTTAAAGAGAAAACAAGAGAGAAGAAAAAGACATGGAAACAATACTTAGGAGCTTAAAACACAGCAGGAAAAAAGCAGAGAAATATAGAGAATATGTGATACTCAGAACTGAAGCAAAGAACAAGGTACTAGCAGCAAAACATAAGTCCTGGGAAGAATTTGGAGAAGAGCTAGAAAAAGATGCGCAAGAAAACCAGAAATTGTTCTACAAGATCCTAAAGAACACGAAGAAGGAAAAACAGTGTTCTCTTAAATTTATAAAGGACAAGCAAGGCAAATTGCTTACTGCCCCAGAGGAAGTAATGACAAGAATATTTCTCAGAACTCCTTGATGGTGAGCAAGGTCAAGCATCAGAAATGATAACCACCAGCACACAAGAGGAAAACAATTGTGGTGAAGATGACATAAAGATGGAAGAACTGAAGGCAGCACTGGAGAAAATCAAGATGGGCAAAGCAGCAGGACATGATGGTATAACACCAAAAATGGTTAAGTACATGGGAGCATCAGGCGACCTATTACTCCTGAGGGCAGCGTGATGCAACAAGACCATACCAAATGATTAAGAGATTGCCATCATAACACCGACTTTCAAAAAGGGTGACAACCGACAATGTGGAAATCATAGAGGCATATCCCTTCTCAGTGTCCCTGGTTAGATCTACTCTAGAATCCTTGAACAGAGGCTCAGACGCCTAGCTGAGCCACAAATGGATGAGGTCCAGTGTGGCTTCTGAGGAAACCAAAGTACTTAAGACCTAATCTTCACACTCAGACAGCTGAGTGAAAAGGCCCTTGAGTATAAGAGTGAGATCCATCTTTGTTTCTTAGATCTGGGAAAGGCGTGACAAGGTCCCCTGAAGCAAACTTTGGGACTGTTTGGCAAGGAAGAACATCCCAGCACCTCTGATTCATGCTGTACAGAGCTTCTACAAGTCTTGCAGAAATTATGTGAGGACGGCAAACCATAAGTAAGAAGAGTTCAGGACCACCACTGGTGTAAGACAAGGTGATATCCTGTCACCTTATCTTTTCATACTCCTCATGGACGATATCATCAAGGCATGTAAGGATAGAACAAGAAAGTATTCAGTGGGGTACTGGAAGATGAGACAGGTCTGTATTTCAGAGCTGGCATTTGCGGATGATGTTGCCCTGATTGCTAAATCAGAGAAACATCTTCAATCCAACCTAGAAGTTTGAAGGAAGAGCTGGAGAAGATAGGGACGGTCATCAGCAGCTCTAAAACAAAAACCTTGGTGATATCACGAGAAGAAAGAAAGCATCAGATTAAGTTGGGAGAACAGGTCCTGGCGCAGGTAAACCACTTTAAATACCTCGGAGCTGTCATAGGCCGGTCGGGAAGCATCAAAGAAGAGTTGGCTACCCGAAAAGCAGCAGCTGGGAGACTTTTTCAAGCCATAAATCGAGGATTCCTCAGCACAAGAGAAGTTGGTAAGAATACGAAGATGGCTGTTTACCTTTCCACCTATGTCCCAGACTTGACGTATGGATGCGAGTCATGGGCGATGACTACAACCCAAAAAGGCAGATCCAAACCTCAGAAATGAGGTATCTGAGGAAAGTGGTTGAAGTAACGAGAAGAGACATGGTCCGCAACCAGACGATACGTCAAGGCCTAAAAACACAACCCTTGCAGACCCAAGTAGAACAGTCCGAACTAAGATGGTTCGGCCATGTTTGCAAAATGAGAGAAGATCTGCTACCACGACAAGCATGAGAAACTAAAAGTCAGGTATCCAGACCTACAGGACGACCCAGAGTCCGCTGGGAGGACAACATTTGACAATCTATGAAGGACCGAGGACTATAATGGAACCAGGCGAGGAGGAAGACAGCCGATAGGATAGTATGGCGCTCTTTCTTCCAAACCTCTAAACCTCACGGTAGAAGAGGAAAGAAGTAAGTAAGTAACCTTCTACTCTTTATTGCTTTTATCTTCCACTCTTTATAGTTTATACCAAGGAAATGGAGGGCGCACTGATGGGGATGTTCTCTGGGAGCCAAGGGGGCGGTGACCAGAAAAAGTTTGAGAAACACTGAACTAAATTGTTACTCAATTTTTTCCCTCCTGCTTGCGCGACATCCCGGACGTTTTTTTTTTTTTAATTTGGGGGTGCCTGTTTTAAACTGGTGATCTAGTGCTGTTCAAGAGATGCTGTTTACAGGTTGGGAACCACGGCTCTCAACTCAGGACATATTTTCAAGCAATGTCTGTGTTGAGTAGCACACATCGTAGAAGTGTAGGAAACAAATAGGGGTTTTTTTTTTTTTTTTTTAAAGAAAAAAGTATAATAAATGGCGTCTCATCTTAGCCACTCGTCTTTACACAAATGAACTATGCCCAGAACATGAAACCGCCATTTCATCCATTGTCCGGGAAAGACAGTCATCGGTAGACAAGACTAGAAATTCATGAACACTGCCTCGTCTCGCCCATTGAAATCAGTTTGTCAAGTGGAAGAAACTGTGTCAGAGAAGATATAAGCGATAAACTGGAACAAATGTGGCTATTTTAATTCTTACATGAAGCGCCCCAAAAAAGCAGGGAAGAAGCGTTTTTTTTTTTTTTTTTTTTTTTAGTGCATGGGTTACCAACTTGAAATACGCGTATCCTCCATATGGTACCAGAAGCTTATCAAAAACAGTAACCGGAATATAGGGGAAATACCTATATTATCCTCTTGAAATATTCCAGAAGCAGTAGCGTTACTGAAAAAGTTGTGGACTGGAAGGTGCATGGCAAGCTCTGGTCTCAATCATTTGAGGGAAATAAACTTGGACGCTGAACATGATATGTCAGTGTCTCTATAAATAACTGTAGGAGAAGTGTCACGGATTGCCTCCCCTTAGCTCTGCAGTAGTCGTCCAACAGTGGCTACAACTTCAAGAGTAACTAATTTGGGTCTTCAAAGGTGTCTACCTTTGCACAAGATTACTCTTGCCACAGTTGTAGGTAGAAGGATAATGATGCTTCTACCGCAAGGTAGTGTTCACAAGATATTCAGAAAAGCGAGAACAATGCTGAATGTTTCTTAGCAATGTTAAGTCTAGTATCTGCCGTCAACTTTTGTGAAGGATTGGGTTATCTTGTAATTCGTTAGCTCGTTAAGACCCCAGCTGGTTTAATCCAGCGAAATTCCTCTGATTATTATTGTTTTTATTGTTACTATTGTTGTTATTATTTTTAATTTTTTTATTAGTGGCTCTTCATGTGCAGATAGAAATATATATATATATATATATATATATATATATATATATATATATATATATATATATATATATATATATATATATATATATATATATATATATATCTATATATATATATAATTCAGGACTCACACATGTGCCTTACGCTCTGTAATCAATAACTCGACTATAAATTTATTAAAATCAACATATACAAAATGTAACGATCAATCGCTTTTGGAACAAATGTAAATAAATATAAACTAGTAATTCTTAGAGATAGTTATCATCATTGACTGCCTATCAGTTTTAGAAATAAAGTCTATTGTTCTGGCCTGCTAGAACTATGACTTATCTGTCCAAATTCCTGAATTGCTGGTGCTGCTGGTTCCGTCAATTCGTTTATGTGAGGAGGGCACGCTTCCAGATATCTAGAAGTTACCGCTCCTTGTCCAGGCAAGGATCATCAAGTGTCGATCTCAGGCTTAGAAATACAGACCAGAAGGACAGCTGGTATCGTTCGTAAAGTAGTATCGCAACTGGGCTGTCCGATAAGTACCACCAATTTTTACAGAAAATAAAAGAACAAACTCCGCTTCTAAATATTTATTTGCCTGATATTAATCAGGCGCTTATCCCCCGCTGTCCGGGAACCGATTCCTTTTCTCAGATGTTTTACTCCTTCTGAGCGTATATTGTCTAACTTAGTGGATCTAATGAAAAATCACCATTATTTCAGTTAATGAAAATGTGTGACTGGGCTGCGGATAATGGCTGGAGCCTGAAGCAAGGTATAAAGTTTACATCCATTCAACAAATGATAATACACAATTATACATATGTTGATGTAATCATCACTCACTCCCTGCTCCATTCGGAGTGTGGGGTTACTTCTGCGTTTGGTTCTCTGTGAGACCTAGCATGAAGCACTCACCAGCGCTTGCTGTGGTGATTCGTGAATGTATCCTTTTCACATGTTGAGGTTGCCAGACTCATATGAATTTTTAACACCACTAGTCAAGTATACACATATAAAGTTCAAAGTATAAGACTATGTACACTCACTTCAGTAAAATTGAGAATCTTTAGATTTCTTGCTCAGATAAATAGTCTCGGCAAGTTAAAACGATGTGCCTCGAACACACGTCTGGGATTTTTTCTTATTTCAGAACTCCTCTGAGATTTTGTGTGTAGTTTTCTGTAGGAGTCCGGGTCCGTATTAATTTTGGCGAATGTTCTTTCCCAGTGGGTAAAAGATGCTCTAATACGTGTTTCCGTTCCTAATAAATTCAGAGTCCACCTGTATTCTTTCCTGTAGCATGGTCTGAGCCGTCTACTGGTGACGATTTCTGGAATGCAGTCGCGTGTGTACAAATTGTTCTACATTATATATCGTAGATTTCCTGCCCTCACTTTTCTGGGCAGTTGGAACAAACGCCCAATCGACGCAATTGTTATGTGCGCCTCAAAATGCCAGCGAATTGTATTTAAAATTTTAGTTATGGCAACTTTATGATGAAATATTTTGCATGACTCATCTAGTGCAAAATTTCAAACCGGTACTGTCTAAAATTGGGCTGTAAACATCCGATTATTATTTGGTAAAGTTACCTCTATCACACTCCGAAATGTCTTCCCAGATTGGGAATTATCTGACTTGCTTATCCCACGTATTTCAGACGTCATTATCAGAATATGACTCAACGCAATTCAGCCATCTGTCTGGACATATTCGTGGTTTATCCGTACCTCCAGTTTGGCAAGTCTATTGTTCTGACGAACTGAAAGGGATGACTCCAATCTTGTACAAACATCGACTGTCGTGAAGTCGGATTCACAACACGTCATTTTGAGCAATTGTGACCAAACAGCGCGTCATACTTTATGACAGTATAGAATAGCCGAACTAATGAAATGCAGTCTTTATTCGGTTGTTTACAAATAACGATTAGGCATTCAGCACGGAGTCTCAAATGTGTGCAAACCCGTGGGATGTGGAATTTAACTACAGACTTAAGAGCGAAGTAAAGCATGACAGAGGTCAAGAAATCACACATAAGAATGTTGCTGAACCTGTCTGTGTAAAGATTTCCAAGGGAAATGCTATAGGAAGGGAGAAATCTCGAGTGAAATGCATATGGACATCAGGCAAGTCCAAAATTTTGCTGTTTAGGCTACGCATAGAATAAAACTATAGAATGTAATAGAAAGTCAATTATTTAGATGGATGAAGATTAATTCAGGGCATATTTTAAGTCTTAGATGAATAAAATCGCTCCAGGAATAAGGAAGATAATTAAAATCTAAATTTTTCATATTTGCACATCGAGACAAAATTATGCATACATTTTGGGGAACTCAAGCAAATTTCGGCAACTGTCGTCTCTGTTGCCGGATGTTACCTATAAAAGACCATGCATCATGCAAATCGAGGCCATAGTTTTTTGAAAATCACAGCGAGCGGAAAAAATGTTAATGAAGAGTGCCTTTGCCTTCGGTATCTGAGAGCAGACCATTATAACCATTAACAGCTCGACTGTATGTGCCTGAGAGTAAGAAAGAATGTATATATATATATATATATATATATATATATATATATATATATATATATATATATATATATATATATATATATATATATATATATATATATATATATATACACACACACACACACAAATATATGTATTTCTATTGATTAATTACAGTGTGCGTTAGGAAGTGTGCAGATGTGTTTTGAACTACTGTGTAAATTTCTGGAGGCAAAAGCCAAGCTTGTGAATATTCAAATAAATTAAGAATGGTGGCAAAAATGTGTCTATAGTTTTAGAAAAGTATTTAGAGAAGTATTTCTTGAAGGAATGGGCCACACATCAGGAACATAGGAAAGGATAAAAAGAATTACTTTACTGTATTGTTTGAGATATCACTTAGTATTTTACCCACGACCTAATAAATGTATGGAGGCGAATCATGGACATATAGCTACAACCAAGGAATTAGAGTAAGATATATTCACAGTGAACTGAATTGTGTTATTGCTGATGCGATATGACCTGTGCATCTATCTGTACTCTGTCGTCTAAAACTATCTCTTATCTCCTACTTCTGTGATAAAGAGATAGAGATAGGCAATATAGTGTTGAAATTAAATATATTTCAGGTTGCATCCTGCAATTAACTTCAACATTAAGGAGCCAAACTCTATTATAGGATCTAGAGGTGCGAGCGCCTTTTAAGTTTAGAGGGACAGTTACCCAGAACCTAATGCCTGGAGGAGACACAGTTCTTGCCAGACTAGAGGTGGAATAGATTACAAAACCAAGACTTCAAGCTAAGTAGCCACACAAGGCTATTGTTCAGTTTACTCCAGTATCACCACAAAATAAATAGTTACAATGAGGAAGTTCGAGTGCTTTTAGCTAGGCAAACATCATAATCAGTACTTAACAAAAATTCTGGAACTGTGAATAAAATAGAATTAAGCTTAACATACAAGCATTCTACAACCAGAGTGAGTTCAACCAAGAGAGAGAACCTTCTACAAATAGAGACTTTTTAAATCTTTTGAACAATTTTCAAGTGTTTTGTTTATTTAATGATGTAATAAAATTTGAGTGTCTTGAAAGATTTTCAAGCAGAAAATAAGATTTGTAAAAATAAATTGTAAATATTTACCAGCAGACTTACTTAAATTATTAAAGTTAAGTTACAGTTCTTGTTGGTAGATAGTTTAGTTAATACCCCTAGCACAGCTACTACAGTTGACATTCAAAAATCCGGCCATCGATAATCCGGTTCCTTCAGATTTCCGGCATGGATTTCCGAGCGCATTTTTTAATTTACCGCATTGGCGCGCCACTGTTTGACTTTAGTTGAATTAAAACTCTGTAGAACTATTTTATTCAGTTGAACTAAAATTCTGTAGAACTGTTTTATTTAGTTGATGAACATTAAAATTTCATTTGCATTTCATTTAGTTTTTAATTTTCTTTCTTTAAAGGACTGTACAGGTAGTCATTTTCTGTTAAATATATACAGCATATATAACCATAAAAAATCCGGCATTTTCAACAATCCGGCACTCCTCAGGTCCGGAGGTTGCCGGATTTTTGAATGTCAACTGTAATAATAATATTATTATCAGAGGAGGATCTGGAGAGGAGCAAGTAGGGACTTAGAGTAATACATTACCATCGTCTATAGGAACTTATTCAGCTTGATCCTACCTTTGATGTCTATACACCCTTACTCTTTTCAGAGAAGGGGGTATTACTTATAAGACCAGACTCTTATCTAGCACTATCCTGGTATCACCTGATACAACTTAGTGTAAAGGATACTTAATTATTTCAATACTAATCAACCCTCGATCGACGATAGCCTTTCACCTGGAGTCCATGTGGGATCATCGCGTTTTTTGTGACTCAATTATTCCCTCAGGGATGGACCGTCGAATTGAAGTGAATTGAAGTATGAAAGTTATGTAAACATTGACCTTCCGATGAGTTTTCTGTGTTGACAGAAATTGGCCAAGTTAGGGCAGGGGAGAGAGAGAAATATTAAAATTTCGCCCGCACAGTAAAGGTAATGCCGGAGTGGACATAAGAGCGCACAAACTGTTTTGTAACAAGAAGTAAGGTAACGCATCCCCTAACATGCCCACTGAGGTATACTAGGAATATGGTGGTAGGTCCATATATTTTTGACCATACGGCACACTAGGGGTGATGTGGTTAGCATCACGCCGGGTGCATTTGACCTTCCCACAGTTGCTCTGGTACCAAATCCATGAGGCTGGGTCGACCCTGGAACCGTTTGCGGTCTAAGAAGTCCCACCTCAACTGGGGATCGAACCATGGACCACTGAGCTCGGAAGCCCCAGTTCACTAACCATTGCGCTACCGCGGGTCTTGTTGATAGTTGTACAAAGAATAAAACTTGGTTGATAGTTGTACAAAGAATAAAACTGTTGGTTGATAGTTGTACAAAGAATAAAACTGTTGGTTGATAGTTGTACAAAGAATAAAACTGTTGGTTGATAGTTGTACAAAGAATAAAACTGTTGGTTGATAGTTGTACAAAGAATAAAACTGTTGGTTGATAAGAAACGAAGTTAAAAGTCTCACTAATTTATCTGACTATGTTCTGGTAAACATTTAACAACTTTATGATACTTTAAAAAAAGTATGTTATGACCGACTGACAGAGTGGATGGGCGCTTGTCTCTAGTGGCGAAGGTATCATCACGCTCCAGTCTACATAGCTGTAAATGGGTACCTAACATGGGTGCTAGAGTTACGGAAGGAAAAGGCGGCGTGAAAGAGAAGTGGTCATCACACCTCTCGACGCTAGACCCAGTATAGCGAACACTTCATTCTCCTACTGCAGAACCTGCTATGGCCGTTAGCGTTACCGTTATGTACCCAGTCAAATCTTCTTTCCGAAAAATATATTAATGTTTATTTATTTTCTTAATATGTTTATTTATTTTCTTAGTATGTTTCTTTATTTTCTTAATATGTTTATTTATTTTCTTAGTATGTTTATTTATTTTCTTAATATGTTGATTTATTTTCTTATGTGCAAATGTAAACTCTGTAATTAATTTCCTCTCATGTTGAATAAGCGGTACGGGGAGATTCACTAAAAGCAAAAGGGGTACGGAGACCAAGAAAAACGTGAGAACCACTGGTTTATCGGATGTGCTGTGGTAAAGAAGTTTTCTGAACGAATGTGTCACAAACGTTTAGTGGGTAGACTGTAGTGGTGGCTACTGTGTTTATAGCTATCATGCTGTCTTTTGCTCTAAACTTATTGGGATTTTTAAAATTATTTTAATTAATTTATGTATTTACATATAAGTTATTTCTCTGCCCCCCCCCCCCCCCCCCAACCCTTTTTTGTTAAAATTATTTATCTCTCTTTTTTCCCCAAAATTTTGTCTCTAACCCCTCACCCCTTATTTATTTTCCTCCCCTCTCTTAGTTTTTCGGTCCTTTTTCTTTCTTTTGATTTTTACTTCTGTAGCCATTTTTGGTCCGGGACATGTGATCTTAATCAGGGAGTTTTCAGTTTTCAGTTTTGTTTTCTACTTAACTTTCACTTTCTTTCCTTTCTATTTTTGTCCGTCTGTCCCTGACGAAGACTTTGTGGTCGCAACGTAGGTTTTTCTTGTCTTGTGTCCTAGTTAGACGTATAACCTTCCCCTCCCCCCCCCCTTCCTCTCCACACTAGTGTTTATAGACAGTGGATTGTGGATAATGAAATCGCCCTCAACGCTTATGAATTAAAGAAACATAAATCTATTACATCAGTTTTATCTAAGCTTAAGCCGAACAGATTCGACGAAAATGAACGTCTGATTTAAACGATAGGGTTAATGCTACATCAAGTGGGTTTAGACATGGGGGTAGACCAAGGGTTCTCAACCTTCTTTTTCTCATGCCCCACGCCCCCCCCCCCCCCCCCCTGAGCCTCATTTTCCACTGTGCCCCCCCCCCCCCCTCAAAGTCGCTGCTAGCTGGAAAAAAGATACTTTACCATTTGACTGTGGCCGCCTAGAAATATGACTGGGTACCATGAGAGAGGAGTCATTTGTCTCCCGTTGAGAACCACTGGGGTAGACAACCCAGTAGCTGTGGGAATCCACTTTAAAAACACTAAGCTGTCTAAAGGTCTGCCTTGATAAAATCATGTCTGTAAATATTAAATCTTTGTCTTGTCTAATCTAGCCTTTACTGTTAAGTGGGAAAACTGCAGAAGTGATTGCGTCTATAATTAGTCAGCGTCGTCCTTAGGTACATATCCGGGTTACGTGGGAAGATCGTGCTAATGACCTCTGTCCACAAAGCACTATTCTTGTGGTGCCTAATTGGCAGAGAGGTTAGTAACGATTCGCTCCATTAGCTAGGCGGTGGTGTCGTTCGGAAGTTCCTGGGTTCGATTCTCCAGGTAAGCCTATCACTTCTGTTGTTTTTTTCTACTTCTTTATTTGTCACGAGTGCCTGAAATTACCTTTACGTGTGTAATATTTATTTATGTGCGGTTTTAAGGTCTCAGAATAACTGGTATTTGGAATAATTTCAGCTTACATGTAACTGTTCTCTCTACCGCATAATCTGCCGCCTGCAGTGCCATTATCAGAGCGGTGGAAAGTTACAACTAAATACTTTACCACATGTTAACTTCACTTTAAAGAAAAGATCACGTTCTATCTTATACAGTTTACGAATAAAGTGAATTAAGTAAGCTAACGTGCGGGTTTTTTCCCTGCAAATACGGTGAAAGTAACTTTAACCATGGGGACACCGCGCTAAAAGCTTAAACATTCTTTTGTTCCTCCTTGTGCCATCTAGAGATCTACCAATCGATGTCTTGGGATCAACCGCTAGACCTAGATCGGCCGGTTGCCGACCCCTGAATTAGACTTAAGAAAACTAAAGAATGTTATAACGAAAGTAACGCTTTAATATTGATTGTCCTCCTAGATTAAACAGGTTATGAGAAACTACATCAAAAACTGGCGCCAAGTTCTACCGTGTCCTGTGTCATTAATTGTAGGTCTTTCCAACTCTTCCTCATCCCTTTCATTTATGTTCCCTGTTCTCTTCTCCGTATGTTTTTGGTCACTCTTTACCTCGTGTACCCTGCGGATTCCAGAACAAGGACTACCTTGTAATGCTATCAACAAGTTTCTTCAATACCTGTCTTATTCCCCACTAGATTCTTCTTCTTCTCATCTCTTGTTCCACTGACACTTGTCTGGTTCTTGTCATCAGTTTCACATTGGTGATCTTGCCATACCATACTAATCCTTCTGCACATAAGACTATGGCCTGTCATATTTACAAACTGTATTAACATTGGCTCGTATTTCCAAGCGAGAGTGTTTTTATGACAATGATTGCTATGCGTATTCTTATTGCTTTTTCACGATAAAATGCTTCTGCTAGAATACTGAAATCTAGATGCAGTTTTGTTAACAACTGAAAGGAGCCTACGATTATGGACGGGATTGTGGAAGCCTCCGACTGGTTATCTGGGTACTGACAAGCGAATATTAAATAAACAGGCAGAATACGGGAAATCACACCACTGAAAATCAAATCCTGACTCAACAGGAAAAGTAACACTACTATTAAAAGGCAAATATTGACGTTAAACGAAGGATACATGGACAAGCAAATACTGATTAAACAGGAAAAATGCATACAAACACTAACAAAAACAATACTGAGTTAACAGGGAGAATACATATAACCATTGACAAGCATGTACTGATTTAATATCAAGAATTCACACAACTACTGACACGCAAATACTTACTAAACAAGAAAAATATACAAAACGATTGACAAGCTAATACTGACTTAACAGGAAGTATACACACAAACGCTAACAAAAAACCTAAAATTGACTTGACAGGAAGAATACACATAACCATTGAAAACATTTTGTTGTAAATGCATAGTTATTTGTAATTTTGTGTGTGTGTGCGCCTTTGTAGCACGTGTTATGAATATATATTTTGATATTGTCTTAGTTCCTTCCTCACGTGAGAGCCACATAAAGTTGACTATGATCAATGAACTTCTTCTGGCAGGTCTACACCTAAATGATCAAATGATTGTCTTTGTGCTTTGTTGATTGTCATGGCAAAAGCTAACATCATAGGAAACTGGCGACGTCTCAAGATGGCAGGAAGGCTTGACTCGCTGGGTCCTAACCTGATGCGTGGAATGAAAGCTCGTCCACATTAATTACTGCCGTGATTATTTTTTTAATGTTATTGTTTTTGTTTCTTGTTTTTAATTTAGTCCTCTGTCTTTGTTTTGTATATTATGTTATAGTTTTAAAAAGAAATGGAGCAAGACATGACCAAAAGTGTAAGTAAAATAGATAAATGTAAATGTTATTCATTACATATTTACTAATTTACTGTAAGCATGTACTGTATTTTTCCAGACAAAATATTATATTAACGTTAATATCGTACATTTGTCAACTTTAGATCTGGACAAACCTGGACTTCCAACTACAAACAGCACCAATAAATCTAGTCAACTACTAAATAAACCGTGACAGCTGTATTCGGATCGCTAGCCACACAAACACTTAGTTGGACAAGCTGTGTCAACGCTTGTACAGTCGGGTTCCACCGACCTTTTCTTATTTACTACTGGTGCAGACGATTTAGCTCTGTGGGACGTTCTTTCCATTTCTCGTTCGTTTCAACAAGACTAATTTACTGAGCGACAGACTGATGAGTTGTTACAGCGCTGGCCTCACGCGGCAAAGGGTCCGGGTTCGAAACACAGTGGCGCCACGCTCCAGTCTACGCAGCTAAAATAGGTACCTAACTCTGCTCATGAGTTAGAGAGGGCAAAGACAGCGAGGACGGGAACTGGTCAACCCACCCTCTCGATGCTGGATCTAGTATGGTGAAGTCTCTAACATTTGTTTCCCCTATGGCAGTATCTGCTATGGTACTGCCTTTACTGTACTAGTTTCCTAGCGTCAGACTGGTTACGTGGTTAGAGCATTTTCTTCTCGTGGTACAGTTACCGGGTTCTGGTATCGAATCCTGGTCGGGTCACGCTCTAGTTTACCCAGCTGTAACTGGATACGTGACACTACTCGTGAGTTAGAGAGGGCAAAGGCAGCTAGGAAGGAAAATCACTCCACTTCATACCAAAAACGTTGGACTTAGTATGGTGAAGTTCTAATACTTAACCCCCGGATGGCAGTTTTTTGCTATTGGCAGGGGAGTACTAAGGGTGGTAGCGAAAAAGGCGGTCCGTACCCAGGCGATAGCCTGGAAAGGGGGGGGGTGACGTTGTACACTATTTTGATAGTACTTACTGTTAAAAATATAATTGCAAGTGTGTTTCTTTATGGGTACGAAGGTGCCAAAGGTAGGGTCCACCTCGGGGGCCATATAGTTTAAGTTCGCCCATGGCTACAGAATTCCATTTTACTAATTTACTGATTCGATAAAGCCGAAGCAAAACACACACAAAAATCCGCACCTCGTAAATAAAACAAATTCAATACACCACGACCCGTGGATGACATTTAAAAACCTTATCTTGATTTTACAACAAGCCAACCTGAGCTGGAAAAGCGATGGAACTGGCAACACTGCCGACAATTGACCTCGCCGGAGAGGGAAGCAACAAAAAAAACGCTCACTTTCCCGCTGGCGTCAGCTAGAGAATCAGTCCGCTGAATATGACAGTGAGTGGCAGGCCAACACTGTAAGGTGACACCACTGGAACTCTCTACGCCTGTCATTCTTGGTGTCTAAGGGGACGGCTGGGTCTGCTCATTGAGAATACAAGTGATGGAACCGGGGCGTCCTACCCGGTGAGTGATTTTAACCAGGTGAGAAATTACCCCCCGAAACAAGAATATGGACAAGAAAGGGGAAGGAGGTGTTTTTTAAAATTTTTTAAAAATGTTGAAAGCCTAAAAAACTTTGGATATTTCATTTTCAACGCGGTATAATACATGCATTGTGGACAAATACTGGAAATCGTGATGCAGGTACCTAAGCGACAGGCAAAGCTGATCCGAAAAATGAAATGACAAGAGATTACGGAAGTGACATTCTCTCATCTCACATTTTAAAAAAAACAAGGTACAGAGGTTAAATGTGATGACTATGTCATAAATATAACATCCAGCGACCCTGTGGGTAACACAACTGTGATGGGGATGATGTCAATCAAACTTTGTGAAGGAATGTTAGTACTGTAAGTCAAACGAAATAAATATGCACAACATGACGTTTGATGTACACTAGGTGAAGGAATGGTTGACTTCGTAAAGTTTAATTTTAACAATGTTAACGTTATTTTCGGAAACGGAAATTAATAAACAATACTTATTTTACGTCAATTTTACACTAATTTAGTTATACTCTTGAAAATAACTTATTCACAAAGGGTAAAAAAACATGTTTACAGAGAGTAACAAACTGAAACAATCTTGATTGCGCCCTTTTTCATTTTCTGTCTTTCACAGCTAGGACTTAAAAAAAGATAATTGTTAAATCCTTTTTATCGCGTGGGAGTTAAGTGTGTGAGACTTTCCCATGCCAGTCTAGTTTTGACAGCCACACATGTGAGCGCATCTGAAATAAATGTATATTTTAAAGATGTATGCGTACTTTTCTGCATCATCATTGAATGCAGATGACGCACTTTTTTGCGTCGATTTGTTGCTATACAAATCATACCCTTGAGGCATTGTAATATTTTGGTCGTCGTCAATGGACGCAATTTCTGGTGTTCTTTCTCTAATGTAAAGAGAAGACATATACTTATTAATATAATGATGTACTGAAAGACGATGAAGTTTTATTCCTGAGAAGAGTGTACCGGGAATTCGTCTACATTTATAATTATTGCCAGATAACGGCACATTTCAAGGTCTCATGCCTCTGAGACTCAGAGCCCTATTTGTCAAGGCAGGACTTCCATTGTTTCTGTCATGATCAATGGCTAGTGTGTCCCTCTGATATTAGAAGCAAGAATACATATTAAAGTAATCTGCATAATCTTCAATTCGACGAAGTTTTTCCGAACTGGTCAAGACGTTGACCATATTTTTATAATGACCGGCGTTCTCTATCAGAGGTCATATCAACGTTCATCTTAACTATGTTTGATGCCAGCTACACGATTGATATATTAATGTTCTTGCTATGCTGTCATATTGATGCCGCTTCGTCTATACATGATGTCATAGTGTTTGACCGTCGTTCCTGTATTCGAGTAATAAAATATTGTCGATGTACCACATGGGTCCAGCCTGCTTAATCTTCATGTTGGTCAACCATAAGACCCAGTCGTTGAAGTTACATTAACATTGGCCTATTATTTCGGCCCACAGACACATCATTCGCGTTGTTTAACAATAGGTCGGCTACTACTATAATCCCGACGCTTCTGGCAACACCCTTGTCAGACAAAGATCAAGCAAATCCCACACACACCACCGTAACAATAATAATAATAAATACAGTATACGCTTTTGTCGGTGTGATGAAATCAGTTGTGTACTTTTTCACAACTTTCGTTCTCTCCTGCATTACCAATTTATTTCTTTTTTTCACACTCATCGTCTTATTATTTGGCATATTGTATGCCCTACATTTTTTGCTCTGGCCGATCCCAGACTTGTTTACGTTTGACCATGTGAATCGTACTATTACAAGGCTAATTAGACAGGTCAGCAGATAAAAGTTATATGACTTAAGTCGTTTAGTCACCTTTGATAGAGACGGTCATTGTTAACAAAATGTGTTCTCGTACGATCGACGGAGAGAAAGCCAGATTGGCAGTCTAAGAAACCCGTCTGGGAGATGTACGCAAACACATGTGATAATATATAATCACTTCAATTTGGACCATCTCTGTAGCAATAGTACGAATAACCTGTCAGAGGAGACAATATAGGCGGAAGGTATTAGCCTAGACATACGTTTACCGATGTGTTTGTGAGTTTGTACAAATGCAAGCTGAAGTCGTACTGCCATATTTGACAAAGGTCACGGGTTTAAATTTTAAATCTGATATTTTAAAACACGAGGGGGTTAGTAATGATTTAACACCCCGACTCACATCGTTCTAAAGAGATAGGATTGGTTTAATTTGAGAGCCGGGAAATATTTTGGCTCTCATTGGAAAGTTTTTCGGATATACCATTTGGGACTTGGAAATACAATTTAGCGAAATCGGAGACACGAATCAGACAGCAGCGCAACGTCAAATTATCAACTCCCAGGAGCCAGAGAGACATCGGACTAGTATTCCAGAATTAAAAGTGACAGATCGAAGTATTTGGTCGCCTTTATAACTTAAAGAGAACTCGCAAATTTTAAATACCAAGACTGGCCATTTAAGGAATCAGAGCACCCGTCATAAGAGGAATACCAGAATTTCCCCGACCAAGTGTTCGAAATATCTAATCAAAGTTGCTGTGTCCATTCCACTGTGCCAGGAGATTGTGATCCCAAGTAATTTGGGGTGAGTGTAAAAATTTATTTTACCATGCGAATTTTGACATGTTTGTACTTGCTAAGTGGTTATACAAGGCATAGGTGGCTGGCAACCTCAACATATGAAAATGGTATGTTCATAAACCTCTACAGCAAGCACTGGTGTTTGCTTTATGCTAGTTCGCTCAGGAAAGCGAAAGCAGAAGCGACCCCAGACTCCGAATGGAGCTGTGAGGAGTGATGATTACATCACAAGTGCATAAAGTGTATATTGTATCATTTTGTGAGATATATGTACATTGTTAATTGTAATTCAGGCACCAGTCATTGCACTGTCCTGACACATTTTCACCATTTAAGTAACCAGAAGAATAACGGTGATTTCTAATCATATTCCCTGAGTTATGCTGTGTATACTGAGGGAGAATAATTATTCAGAGAGGCGAACAGAGGTGAGTGGGCAGCGAGACAATGCTTGTTAATCTTCAGCCCACAAGTGTACTTAGCAGAGGCATTAGCTCTTTTATTTTTCCTAAAGTTCATGGAACGACGCTGCAAGACTAACGTTTTTACGCCACTAGTTGTGAGTTTAAAACAGGGAATCAACACTAACCGCCAAAATTGGACGAGTTGTGGGGAGAAGTGCCCTCATCACAGAACAAATGACGAAACCACGGCTGCAGGACCAGCTAAGTATATTAAGGAAACAGCAAAAGGACAATTGTTTTTTTTAAATCCTCAAACCAAGTCTCAGTGAAGACAATTTTATTTACATCTAAAATTCACCATCATTCCTGTGACGAAACGGGGCGGTCCTTATCGATCCTTGGTTCTCTCCTGCAGTATCGGTACATTTGTGGTACTGACTTTTATTCCGTGCTGTCAATTATCGCACTTTTCTTTCTTTCTGATGAGGACGTGGAATGATGCCAAGACAGATGAAACTGTCACTACGGCCTCTCAGCACGTCACCGAGCTGAAGGAAAGGTTGAAATTCGGTTGGGAGACAGCCACCGAAAGCGTGCGTGAAGCACGTCAAAAGCACGAGCGCCTCTTCAACAGAAAAGCGAAAGACCGAGTATTAAGTGTGGGTGGTAAAGTGCTACTACTTCTGCCAAGCAGCACCAACAAACTCCACATAGGGTGGCAAGGACCGTTCAGTGTAGTAGATAAAATTTCCCGGACCAACTTATAGCTATCCGAGGAAAGGAAAAAAATTACCCTATAACCTCCTTAAACACTATATCGAACGACCTGTGGCGGAACATGTTCACTTAATGACTCTGCCTCTCGCATCGGAAGTGGACTCTGAAACACACACCGAGGTGGAGTGCTCACTCCGACCCCAAGAAACGTATGAGAACGTGAAAACGTGCCCACAGCTATCGGAGATAGAAAATAACCAGGTGGTACAACTTTTAAGATATTTTAGAGGAGTTCTCACCGACAAGCCCGGGCTCACCCATTTAGTTGAATTTGACATGAAGGTATTAGATCCGACGCCGGTCAGAGTAAAACCATATCCTCTCGCCTATGATAAAGCCACAGCTCTGAGGGAAGAAATCGAGCATTTACTCGAAGCGGGCATCATCGCTAAATCGGACTCTCCCTACAGCTCTAGTGTGGTACTCTTCAGAAAGCCATCCGGAGAGCATAGGCTCTGTATTGATTACCGGAGGTTAAACGCAGTAACGGAATACCAGGCACAGCCTTTGCCGGATCAGAACCTATTATTTGCTAAACTGAGTAAAGCTCATTTCTTCTCTAAGATAGATTTGAGCAAAGGGTACTATAAAATTCCTGTAAAAGAGGAGATTCGACCATTGCTCGCGTTTAGCACAATGGAAGGTCATTACGAGTTTAATGAGTAATGCACCAGGAGTGTTTACTCGAATGATGAGAGAGTTATTAGCCCCTTTGCAACATCCGGACGTCCATAATTTCATGGACGACATCTTGATAGCGACAGAAACAGTCGAAGAGCCTGTGAACGCTTTACGACTTCTGTTACAACGACTGGAAGACACGGGATTAACCGCAAAGGCCCTCTTAGTTTCAGATTGGATTGAAAGAGTTGGAATTCCTAGGGCATACAATATCGCATGGCTGTATGTTCCCTATAGAAAAGAACGTGGAAAAGTTGCGTAACGCGCCAAGGCCCGTTACTAAGAAAGACGTGATGTCATTCGTAGCGCTATGCGGCTTTTAACAAAGGTAAATGGAAAACTTCAATGCCCTTAGCGCCCCCTCACAGACTTGACGAAGAAGGGACACCTCGATAAGGTGGTATGGACTGCGGAGTGTGAGGAGGCCTTCATGGCGTTGAAAAAATATCTTACCTCCACACCCATCTTACAATTGCCAGATCTGACCAAACCCTTTGTTTTGCTTTCGGACGCCAGTAACATTGGGGTCGGAGCCACCTTGCTGCAAGAAGGGATCAGGGACCCAACGACCCTCTTCCCGGTCGCTTACGCCAGTCGGAAATTAAACGCAGCTGAGAGTAATTACTCCACTAATGAGAAGGAATGTCTGTCACTCATTTGGGGTATCAAGAAGTTCCAAGCCTACTTGCATGGGGTAAAATTCGTGGTACAATGTGACCACTAACCACTCATGTTCCTGGCGGTATCTAAGTCTTTAAACGGACGTCTCATGCATTGGAGCCTTCTGCTCCAAATGTACGCTTTTTAGTTTGAGTACATACCGGGAAAGGAAAATGTGGGAGGTGACTATCTGAGTAGACACACAGTAGAGGTAGGAGAGAAAAACTCTACGAGAGAGAGAGAGAGAGAGAGAGAACCCGGGAGACAGTAGAACCTATCGAGACGTGTCCGCCCGTAGCTAGATATTCTACAAATCTTTTAGGAGAGGGGTTATCTGTGACGAAACGGGACGGTACCTATCGATCCTTGGTTCTCTTTTGCAGTATCGGTACATTTGAGGTTCTGACTTTTATTAGGTGCTGTCAATTATCGCACTTTTCTTTCTTTCTTTCTTTCTTTCTTTATTTTTCTGTTAAGTAGCAGATATTTGATTTTAATCAAGTCACCCTGTAGGTGTTAAATATCACATTTGCAAGGAGCACCTGATATGATACATCACATTTGCTGGGCGCTACCCAGATTTGTTGCTTAAAAGCGCGGCAGATTAACACGTACATCGGCCAGCGCTATCGGCTTAAATCACCGATAAGACACGGAGTTTGCGCACTCAGACGACAGATAACGAGATTACTGTCTGTGTGACACCTGTGGGAAGACAAGTGGGATATAAACGCTTCCGGTCACTTGGTTAAAAATAATCATGGATTTATTAAATTTTAGACAATATGTGTCTAATTAATGTGTTGGTGAATGTGTATGCAAGACATCATATTACCATATATGGGAGACGTTATCTTTTGCAAAATTTTTCCATGTAGGAAATATTTTGATAGTGCCACACCCGACATGTTTGAAATGATTGGATCTTTCTGATTAGATTCATAACAACATTGAGAGAATATAGTCTGACAATTTTCGCAGTTTTATCTCACTGTGAATTGCACGCTCGCCAAGACAACATCAGACCTCACCAGAAGTGAAGAATAGATTCATAATTCCTACTTGTTAACCGGACCTTTTATTGGAGAACCAAATAAGACTTATAAAGCACAGGAACTCTTTACATTTTAATAAGGAACGCCGGTACTAGAAAACTGAAGAAACACGGAGTCAGAGGGGGAATCTATGGTCAAAATTAAAGACATCCCAGACGCGTGTAAGAGAACGATTCATCTCTTTTATTCAACTGAGTAAACAAGTCTGTAGCCAGGATTGACGGAAGTTGTGATATACTTTTCATATTTTATTACTAACATGTGAACTAACATATATATGTATATATTACCATGTCAAGTTTAATGTGCGAAACTCGTTGTTTGATGTCAAAGTCATATGGGGCTGGCAACCCAGTATCTAGAATGATGATTCATGAACCACCATTGCACGGGCTGGCAATTGCCTTATTGATAGTTTCGTAAAGAGAACTAAAAGCATAAAGTAGTTCCAGGTTCTCTATAGAGCAGGGAGGGAAAGATGAAAGAAATGATGTACATTCTAAGTATAATATTTACATTTTCAAAGCAGTGTAAATGTCAATATAAACCTATTCACTTTAAAATTAATGTAAGTTTTCAAGCTTTAAACCAGTGTAAATGTCTATGTGAAAATATTCATTTTAATCAAAAGAAGTTTCAAATTTTTCCACAAATGTAAATGAAACATAAATGATGTATATTGTGCACACTTTTCAAACAGTGGAGATGTAAATGTAAAACATATTATATCTGTACGTTTAACCTTTTCATTTAAATGTAATGTAAAGCTAAAGTTATTCAGTTTAAATGTAAAGGAAGTTTTATCCCAAGGGATTAAATTTAATTCTCATCGAGGGTAAATTCTGACATGGGATGGTAGAATAGAAGAGGGGGGCACATAAATGTGTCGAAAAAACGCCATACTTAGAAGAGCTCTTCGTTTATATTTCTATTACCAGTTATTGGTGGTACCAGCAGAAAGTACTATCTCTGGAACCTGGTGAAGGTAGAAGTGGACTGCTGTTTTGCGAGACGCCATCATAAGCGGGTCTTATAGACAGACGCAGAACCAACTTGGCCGTTACTCCTTGACGTTCTGGGAGCGTGTGGCGCCTGAACTTTGACCAGAGACGAGCGAGAGTAGAGTGAAAGGAACTGACCCAGCGGGAGAAGAAACTAACAGTGGCAGATGAGTGAAAATATCCTCTGCCAAAAGTGTCCTCCTTTATTCAGTTAAATCCTATCCAAGTGATGAAATTCTTTTCATAAATATTCAAATTATTTTCCAACTGTTAAAACTTAAAGTGATTATTAAATTTTGTTATTTGTCATGTTACAAATTTAACTTCGATTTAATCCTTTTAATTGTACTACATGTTTGTCTCAGTCAAAGTTACTAAACACACACTCTAAACAGAGTATATATATATATATATATATATATATATATATATATATATATATATATATATATATATATATATATATATATATATATATATATATATATATATATATATATATATATATAATTATTATTATTCCCCCGATTAACTCAGCGGTGATGGCTTAACGAGCTAGAATCGACCATTGATTAAATTCTTCATAAAGATTATAGAATAAACGTGCTTAGCGACAGCCAGCATCGTTTTCGCTATCTGAATATCTTGTGAAGACTCCCATGTGATAGCAGCTTTACTACTCTTCTATCTACATTTCTGCCAAGAGTAATCTTGTGTAAAGATAGAGTCCATTAAAGCCTATAATAGATACTCTTGAGTTTTGGCCCCTGTTGGACCACTACTGCAAAGCAGGGGAGACAATACCGTCTCAATACCGCCACAATTCCATCGTTATTTTAACCTGTTAAAACTAATTGATTATTAAATTTGTTACATGTTATTTTAAAATTAAACAATCATTGTTGATTCAGTTATTATAGGTATGAAAGCAAACGTATGAGCAAAACTCTTTCATATATAAACATCTAGACATATATTTACATCTATAGAGCAGGAGCCGCGCTAGCGTAGTGGTTACAACACCGCTCTGGCGACCGGGTGATTCAGGATCAAACCCGGGTGACGGCATTTGAGGATTTTTCGTCGACTGGGAATTGGACTGGATTAACTCGAGACCTGGCGAGGACATTTGAAGAAGTGTCGTCGACCAGGGATTGGCGGCTCCTGAGCCGTCCCAGCTCTAATGGGTACCTCCGAAATCGGCGAGTATCTGCCTGAATGGCGAGGGACACCTGTCTCTGTACAAGAAAAGGGATACTCACGTAAAATCAATGTCAGGTTAGACATTAATAATAACCTGAGATTTCGCCTCGAGTATTGGCGGAAAAAAAGAAAAAAAAACATCAATAGAGCAACTACTTATAAAAGAATTTCGCTGTATTTACACCAGCTGGCGACTTGAACGGGCTAAAACCGTTGCTTAATTCTTCACAAAAGGCGACGGATCAGATATGTTATTAGTGATCTGCCATATGCAGCATTGTTCTTGACTTCTAAAAACATCTTGTGAACACACCCTTGAGATAGAAGCATCATCACCCTTCTATCTACAAATCTGCCAAGAGTAATCCTGTGCGAATATTAGATACTTTTGAGTTTTGGCCACTGGTTGGCCACTACTGCAGAGTTAAGGGGAGGCAATCCGTGGCATACAGAAACCACCGCTACAAGATATTGTGCTATGGTATAGCAAGTGGGCTATCTGCGATGGTGGCTCTATACTCCATAAGTGGCGATAAAGAAGAAGATGATGATGTCGATGTTGACGATGAGGATGTTGATGATAATAATAATAAGATAGGTAAAAAATATGTGAATATCTCGAAGATCATAATACAAACATATAGACATTTGTCCACTGACAATATTGTTAACTTCACAAAACATAACTTATGACGAAAATAAAGTATCATCAATATTCAAAAAAGAGGCTTCTATTTTTTAAGTACTCGATGAAAACTAGTGACACGTGATGCCTGGGTATGAACGGGTACGTGAAGCCAAGTAGTCAATTAGTCCAGGCTCTGTAACCAGAACGCCAGACCCCGCGCTACTTGAACACCAGTTGCCATCATAACCACATAGCGACCGACGCGGTTCACCAACGTCGCGGCTAATGCGTCCATTTGTTCTGTCTGCTCTGTCATAAGGTGCTTTTAGCTACGGGTCTCTTCACTTAAAAAATAAATCGGCCCTATTTTGAACTGTTTGAGGTGCAAACAGAGGCATTTAGAGTCTGTTTGGTGCAGGACCCATTTGCGATTTTTGACTTGGCCATGTCAATATTGGATTAGATTACCCTCGTAATTCAAGAGCGAGCGCTCTCTCGTCCCCAGCACACAATGTTGCTTGAATGTTTTATTATCCGGGCATTTTCTTTCGTTTCTGCTTTGAATGTTTGTGAAATGAGATCTATCGTAGTTGACTTTTTAAATTGACTCAGGAAAAAGAAAAGTTCACCTTTAAGATACTCGTGTGTGCGTGTCTCAGTGCGTGTGTGTTTGAGAGAGAAAGAGAAAGAGAGAGAGAGAGAGAGAGACTGTAGCATCTTTTCTTTAGCAGACACTGATATCATCGTCTCTTAGGGAAAACTGGGCACTCTTACGCTCTAGATAGAAGTGGTTAGGTCTGACTTTATACCAGGGTTCGGGAACCAGTTGATCGCGACTGTGACGAAATCAATTGTGGCCTTTTTATCAGTTTCGTTCTCTCCTGCATTATTAACTTATTCCTTCATTTTCTTCACTCATCGTCCTATTATTTGGCATATTTTATGCACCTACATTTTTGCTCTGACCATTCCCTATACTTGTTTACGTTTTACCATGTGAATCATAGTATTACAAGGCTAATTAGACAGGTGAGCAGATAATACTTTTATCACTTAAGTTGTCTAGCCATTTTTGAGAGACACGATCCTTGTTGACACAAAGTGGTCGCGCTCGATCGATGGAAAGCAAGCCAGATTAGCCGTTTAAGAAATCCGTCCGGTAGGTGTACGCGAACACAGGTGATAATATGTAATCACTTCTGCTGGACCATCTCTGTCACAACAGTACGGATAACCTGTCAGAGGAGACAATATTGGCGGAAGGAATTAGTCAAGAAATAAGTTCCCCGATGTGTTTGTGAGTGTGTACAAATACCATCAGAAGTATTACTGCCATATTTAAAAAAGGTCACGAGTTTAAATTTTAAAATTGATATTTTAAAACAGGCGGGGATAGTAATGATTTAACGCCCCGACCCACATAGTTCTAAAGAGTATTAAGAGTGAAGTTCATCTAGATCATTGGTTTAATTTGAGAGCAGGAATTGACTTTGGCTTTCATTGGCAAGTTTGTCGACTTGAACTGAGAAATGGAAATATAATCTAGCGAAATTGGAGACACAAATCAGGCTGCATCGCAACGTCAAATTAACAACTCCCAGGAGCCAGAGAGACACCGGTCTAGTATTCTTAAATTAAAAATGACAGATCAAAGTATTAATGCGTCTTTATAACTTAAAAGAAAACTCGCAATTTTTAATACCAAGACTGGAAACTTAAGGAATCAGAGCACCCGTCATAAGAGGAATACTAAAATGTCCCCGACCAAGTGTTTGAAGCATCTAATCAAAGTTGCTGTGTCCATTCTACTGTGCCAGGAGAATGTATATCCCACTTGGGGTAAGTTGTGAACATATAGTTTAAAATGTGAATTGTGATATGTCTGTACTTGCTAAGTCGTTATACCAGTCACAGGAGGCTGGCAACCTCAACATATGAAAATAGTATGTTCATAAACCACTGCAGCAAGCAGTTGTGTTTACTTTATGCTAGTTCACTCAGGAAAATGAAGCAGACAGAAGCGACACCAGACTCCAAATGGAGCTGTGAGATGATTACATGTGCCAAGGGTGTATAGTATCATTTTGTGAGATATGTGTACTTTTATAATGTTAGTTCAGCAAGGGATCAAAGCAAGGGGTGCAAAACTGGCTGCGCGTCCTATCACGATGTACTGTCACAGCAAGGCGATGGCGCTGTTTGGTTGGTCCTGGGTTCAATTCCCGGTAAGCCTATCACTTATGTTATCTTTTCTGTTGTCTAGTATCATCCTTTATGTCCAACGAGTACCTGTTAATTACCTTTCTTTATTATTTTTTACTAATTTATTTCCTGTTCACAGGACTCAAGGTTTCCTCCATTATTTATCACAAAATGACAGAAAGGCTGGATTGTTTGCCTCTTAAACTGATGCGTGGAATGAAAACTCGCCCACATCAATTACGCACTGTTTCCTGATTTTCAAATAAAAATGCATCATAAAAAAGATTGTAAAGCATACACACTCTTTTAATGGGTGTTCAATTCTGCTTTCACTGTGCAATGCGTCCCTTTTCCGCATTCTCTCTAAAAGTTGATGGGATTGTTTTTTTTTTTCCACAGAACGCTTTACTTAGAGAAATAGTCATATCATGATTTCGTCTATTTAGTGTCCTCTTTATCTTGTCTTCTCATCGCAGTTTCTTTATCTGCAGTCTAAAAGCACTATCTAGCACAACGTTATTGTATATTAATCTTATATACTGAACAGCTACTGCAGCTCACAAAGATAAACCTCACTGATGGACGGGAGTTGACAGGGACGTTCATCACAAGGGACCAAGAACAAAAAAGGATCTTACGTCGACACACTGCAGTGCTGCACGAAGAAACTGACAGGCCATAGCAATGACTTCGCTCAAATGTCGACGTGTACCGTTTAGTAAAGGGGTCCTATAACAGATACTGCCGTAGGGTGTTTGAAGTGTTAGAGAAATCCCTTTACTAGGTCCAGCTTTTTTATGAGGTAGCATGACCAGTTCCCGTTCTTGCTGCCTTTGCCTTCCTTAACTCAGGAGCAGTATCAGTCACCCATTTACAGCTGGGTAGACAGTAGCATGACGCTATCAGATTTCGACCTCGGATCCCAGTAACCGCGTGGGTAAAGTGTGCAAACCCAAATCCCTGGGTATCGAAAAAGAACCCCCCCGCCTTTTTTTTCTCCTTTTCCATGCCGTCATAAAACTTAAACTCCAGAAAAGACTGTGCTAACCTTATCGTGACACAAAAATTACTCACTACAATGGTAGTCTTCACAACGCATGTTATCAAATCACATCTCGTGGAATACACAGCACACAGTCCCCCCTTGGCTGTCTGCATACATTTGCAACGTGTACATCAAACCGCCTCTGCTACTGTCGCGTCAGCAGAATGACAGTTACACAAAGACTGTTAGGTTTGACACTATCCCTGCGTCTTAGTTTGATTGATTACTCCCTTCCGAACAAATGGAAGGAAGCGTGGGGGCTTTTCCTACAAAATAACCAGCTTCAATCATTTGAAGTTACCATTCTTCTTATGATAATATAAAAACCAAACAAACAAAGAAATAAACAAAAACAGTCCACAAACAAAGAACTTAATAAGAAAGTTTGTAAGTAGACGAAAGGTTGAACCAAGACTTACGTTCCCTTTCCCTCTTCCCGGATTTTAGCAGCAATAATCCAGTCATCCAGGAAACTGGATATTCATGTAATGAGGTCAATAAATAAAATAATGTAGATAAAAAGCCGCTTGTAGTTACAGGAAAAAAAAAGGGGGGGGGGGGAGAGGCGGGAGGGGGAGGGGTTCCTGATGGGACAACGAAAGAATAGGCTTACTGCTACATCAAGCATGTCGTACAAGGCGACTACCGTGAGGTTGTACATGAGCCTGGCAACCTCATTATGTAGAACAAATTGATACAGAAACTATTTCCTGCCAAGGGGCCCCAGCTGTAGTGGGGATTCCATGCTCCATAGGAAGCGAAATGGAAAAGTACGATGATGATAATGATGATGATAGTGATGATAATGATGATGATGATCACGATGATAATGATGATGATGATAATGACAATACAAAATGATGATGGTTATAATAATGATGATAATGATAATAATGATGATAATGATGATAATAACGATAATGATGATGATAATGGTGATAATGATGATGATAATGCTGAGGATGATAATGACAATGACAATGATGATAATGATAATAATGATGCTGATGATGATAATAATAATGATGATAATGACGATGATGACGAAGATGATAATGACAATGATGATGATGATGACAATGATGATGATGATAATGACAATGATGATGATGAGGATAATGACAACGATGATGATGATAATGATGATGATAATAATGACAATGATGGTGATAATGACAATGACGATGATGATGATGATGATGATGATGATGATGATGATGATGATGATGATGATGATGATGATGGTGATGATAATGACAATGATGATGATGATAATGACAATGATGATAATGACAATGATGATAATGACAATTATGACGATGATGATGACAATGATGATGATGATGATAATGACAATGATGATAATGATAATGACAATGATGATGATGACAATGATGATAATGATGATGATAATGACAATGATGATGATGATGATAATGATGGTGATAATGATGATGATAGGCTCACCAGGGAATCGAACCAGGGTCTGATCCTAACTGCGCCATCACTTCACTGCGACAGTGAATCGTGATAGGACACAGCCAACTAAGCATCCCCAAAAAATGCGTGTTTGACTGAGGTCATTTTTTCCGTGGTCCATGGTTCGATCCCCAGTTGAGTTAGGATTTTTTAAGACCGCAAACGGCTCCGGGGTCGACCTAGTCTCGTGAATTTGGTGCCAGAGCAACCCTGGGAAGATTAAAGGCAGCCGTCGTGATGCTGACGACATCACCCCTAGTGTGCCGCATGTCCAACTAAATATGGGCCTAACATTTCCAATATGGGCATGTAACGGGATCCATTACCCATTTTTGTTATAACGAACAACATACACTAAAATAGTTCATTAAATTTTTTATAACAGAGGAGACATTCTGCGGCGTTGTATGAATAGGGACAAAGCAGTGTTGTCAATTCTAGTGGAACTTGGGTCAGACTTGAATCCGCCACAAAGACTATACTGAAGAATCGACTAGGTGTTTTTTGATTTTTTAATTGACATGTCGACTCTGCCCTAGGACTTGTTATGTTGTTGTTTTCGTCTACTATGTTGCTGTAATACCCTGTTCAACCTGGAAATTGGTTATAATTGGGGTATATATTGCGTTTAGTTTCTTCGGTGCTAGCCGGTTGTTAGTCCTGAAAAGGACTAGTCCTAAAAAGGACCACTTTCTGGATACCTCTTCGTTGCTTGTCTGTTTATGGTGTCGTGCTGGGACTTGTTATTCTGGTCGTCCATACTTATAAGGCATTCATGCGGAGAAAGCCAAACTTGTCTTGTTTCATCGATAAAATAAAAGCAGTCAGTAAATAAAATACTTTAAACTGAGATTATTATTTTTATTTATCATTTATTCATATAATTGGCTGAATCGATTGTGACAATAAACAGTTCTAGATATAAAAGAAATGAGACTCGATATGGCACTCAACGTGAAAGTTACAGGTAAGGTCTTGAGACTCGACCTGAGATCTGTGCTAAGAGACTTGAGACTTTTACTAAGATACTTGAGACACGACTTGAGACTTGTACTAAGAGACGTGAGACTTTTACTAAGATACTTGAGATACGACTTGAGACTTGTACTAAGAGACTTGAGACTCGTCTTGAGACTTGTCAGGAGAGACTTGAAAACAGCTCTTGGATTAATTAAACACAGATCAACAGTCGAAATGATGACGTAAATGGCGAAGGAGAATGGGAAGGTAATACTGAGATCAATATCAAAAAAGGGAAAAGAAATAAGGAATAATAGGAAGGGAAGGAGATAAATAACCGAGAAAAGGAAAAAAATGAGAGATAGTAAGAATAGGCGGTATGAAGAGAAAATGAGAGCCAAGAGGAACAGATGAGAAGACAAGAGGGTGTCAAGGGAGGAAGATGGAGAGGATGAGATGTCGGAGAGATGTGAGTTAACGATAAAGCATACAGCCACCACTGTCGCTGGTCCCTTTGTAGGAAGGCCCCGTAAGGGGCGCACAGAAATATAATGGTGACGACATGATGAACTCGCCAAAAAACATGACAGACAATTATAATGTTGTGTTTTATCTTCTGCACGTCGTTATGAAGGCATTAATTCTCGTATGGCCACTTCAATTCTTTCCATCCCATTTCACTATATCTGTATAGTCAAACTGATCATATCTTATGGTCAATGGTCAATGCACCAAGAATAAAAAATTGCAAGGGCTGCGCATTCTCTTGATAAGTGTTCAATTTAATTTTCACGGTGCAGTTTGCGTCTTTTCCGTATTTTCCCGAAATTCTGGTCGGATTTTTTATTGTTCTTTACAGAACGTACTTCGAATACATACACACACACACAACTATATTTTTTTTCCCCACAATTTTTAGACATATCTTCTAGATCTATAAATGATCCTTACTTCGACATCTTCTGTAATTTCTGAGTCACTGTATTAATAACCATCCATAATAATGTTTTCTCGGTGTAAACGTTCTTTATTAAAATCTTCAAAATCTTTCTCAGATCCCGTCACTTTCCTGATTTCTGCGCCCTCGCATATTCATGAACACCCCGATCCCATCCCACCCCCAACCACAGGGGCTATCTTTCTGCTTCAGGACAGATGTATATATCTATGTGAAACTTTTTTTTCCACTGCTGATTCTATTTCTATATGTGTATATGTATAATATAACAGCTTTAAGCATTAGGTCAGTGTTTCTCAACCTTTTTGTGTTCACGGCACACTTTTCAATTTTCTAAAACTTTGCGGCACACCTATCTGACCCCACGCCTAATAAAAAATGACAGTGATATATACTAAATTAAATACAATAATTTGTAGGTACTGTAGAATAAAGACAACTCTCAGTTCGATTTTCTTTTAAATGTTTAAAATAATTAGAACATATATTTTACAAACAAAAACAGAAACACGACATTTAATTAGGTCAACGTAGAAACACTATGCTTCATCCATGGCTTTTGAACGTTGTTTATGCGCCTCTTCTGTTTTTGTAATATCATGAAATTTTGAAGTATATCTATTTTTGTTCAAAGCAATTATTTGTCACATAGGTTTTATGATCATTAAATTGCCTATATCCTCTTCTTTTTCTTTCACCCGTATCCTCTATTTTTATTATCACTCTTTACCTTTTTCCTGTATTTTTCGCATCCATTCGTTTGCGAAAAATAATTTTTTCCCATTCTCACTTTCGCCAGTTTCGTTTCTCATTTAGAAACGCATTTCATGGCTGATTAAACGAGTAACTCCTTACGTAACGCGTCAGTCCCTAGCACCAGACGATTTGTCGTGAGAATGCATTCGGTCAATCGCTGCAGATTGACGAAATACACCGTGAATATTCGCTTTCGCCAGACCTATAGGCGACAAATGTGTCTGCGTTTTCAAATGCCACAACGAGTTGAATCGGCTGAACGCTCAGTGAGGCGCGATAGCCGACATCTCCTCAGCGCAGTTTCAGACATTTGTCTGGTATTTTGCATCTCACACGTAGTTTACTCGGTAGATTCTCAGTGTCAGGGTGGAGAAGGCGCCATCACGCTTTCGCTCAGAATGGTCATTTCTCGGCGTAGGTGCGAAAACTGCCCCTGCATTGCAGACAAGTTGTCTACATTTGCATCTGACACGTAGCGCTACGGCCGTTTCTTAGACGGAGGTGTCAGAGACGCAAAGTGGCAGTTACGACAGCCTCTTGGAGTTACCGTAATTGTTATAGACGGAAAGGGGGATTATTTCGTTTCGCGAAATAAACGTTCACCTCTTTGTCTGTTTGAGAGATATTAACCAGAAGGTTAAACTAGATTTTCATTCTCCAAATTGCAGTAGACAGAATCACTCGTGCTAGTGAATGAAGCTTGTAATAGCGAAGTATTTAGTTCTCGTCAAATTTTGCCGAGTTTCTGAATACCTATCTAGTGAATTATCCTAGTCGTCATGAAACTGTAGTTCTGTTTGGAGGTAAAATATCATATATTATATTCTAGTATTTTGTGAAGTGTTTAAAGTGTTAAAATCGCTTATTTTATTCCACTAGTTAGATTTGGTGCAGAGCGCTTAATACATAAGTCTGTATTATTTTCTAGTGACGTGTTTCAGTGGAAAACAGAATAAATTATAATTTCTAGCTTAAACAACAATGTAGCTATAATGAATTTAATTTAACTGCAAAAATAATCAGACGAGAATAAACTTTCTAAACTAACTTACAAGTATAAATGCTAGAAGCCTCATGAGTGTTGACGGAATACGCACGTATTCCTGATTCATGAGGATAGATGATTTTTAAATATAACTTACTTCACGGGAGTTTTAAATAAGTCAAGCACTACGCTTGCAATTTAAAATTATCAGTTATATCCGAGTACATAGTATGTATAATTATTTGATATGTGTTTTTTCCATTTATATATAGTGAAACTGTGGTACCCAAACTTTGCCAGCGCTAAGTACGTAAGAGTGATATCTGTGAAGAACTAAAACATTTACCTTAGAGTGGCTTGATGCAAAATCTTTACGAGTACTTTAACGGTTAAATGAGATAACGGGCCTCTTGCGCCTGATTTTGATTCTTCCTGAGAAAAAAACTTAAGAACAGTGCAGCCTGGTGGCAAGTAAACTATTACAAACAGTAACGTTTTTTTCCGCAAATTTTGTCAACTTGTGGTGTGACCAAGAAGACTACCTTTGATCGAAAGTTACAAACTGACTTTTTTTTCCCTAAGTAGTGGAAACCTCGTGATTCTGACACAGTGAACCCGCTTACGCTAATTCTTACCTGAACTGATAAAGAGACACTTACTTAAAATCTGAATAAACTTATCGCCTGAAGAGAACGCTCCCCGGACAAATTGGATGAAACCAAGATCTGCAGAGCTGGGTATTCGCTTCACCAAACGATAAAACAGATTGTATCATAGCGTGCGCCAGACGGTGAACAACGGCAAGTTATAGGGTAAGAAAGTGAGAAATGCTAGACAGGGCCCTGATGAAAGAACCGAGTGAAAGTAGACTGAGGGATGTTCTTTGTTGATTCACTCACAATTGTAACATTTCTTTATGCAAGGTATTGCTAACTATATATCTATATATTCCCTTATACTAGATCAGAGTATCCAGTCTGTTCATACCTTAAAGGGGGAAGAATTTTAGACTAAATCATATGTATCTATGACTCTTTGGGCTATCACTTTCTTCTAACGGGACTGTGGGCTATACATTGAGGGAAGGATCATACCAACGGGTCTATCATTCTTGTAGCATTTCTTGATTTTTTGTTTATGATTTTTTTGTATATGCTTGATGTGATTTGCTATGTTGTGAGAGAGAAGTTTAGTCTTGATAAATAAACTACTCATAAAATTTATTCCAGCGTGTCGGTCATTTCGTTTTCCCAAACTATTCATATAATCATTGTCATAGTTTTTCCCATGTCTGTACGTCTAACTGTCGTCTTATGTGTGTATGTATGTGAGTGGATATATATATTTCATATATATGTGTGTAGACTGTCTGACTAAATCTAAATCTGTCGTAGAAGATAGGTGAAAGAGAGAAGATTTTTCTTGATTTCAGAGACAGCCTCTATCACATTTCTACCATCTCACTCGTGGAAAATCTATTGCTATTACTACTTCTCACTGTGACTATCACTTATTCTAATCTATTCAGAAGGGACCAACCCAAGTCTTAATTCTCCTATAAAAAATCTACGACATTGTTATTGAATGAATTCAAGCTGTAAGATAAGTTTTATATTACATGATCACTAAAAATATACTTCATGTAGTAAATTTACAAAATTTGTGTGGCACACTTTGAAAGACGCTGCGGCACACTAGTGTGTCGCGGCACACCGCTTGAAAAACACTGCATTAGGCAAATGAGACCACCTTTTGAGTTAAAGCCTCTAGGCCACGCCTGTACTTTATATAGTCTCCACCTCTGTAAATTATGCGGCGGGGGTTCCTTGCTTTACATTCTGCATCATTCTGTACTCAACAGGGCCGCCCCCTGAAAACGTATTAGACAGTGTTGCCACTCCTGGGTGGATTCTCCTAGATCAAGGGTTATATGGTTGTTTATTCAGGTCCCGTCCAGGTGTCATTTTTCCTTCATTCGTTGGAGAAGCTACTTTGATCAACATTCGGTTTTAGGATTTCGCCCACAAATAGCTCCCAAAAAGCGCCCAAGGTAGCCAAAGTCGCCTAAAAGTAGGACAAAATTCAAAATCTAGGTGTATCCAGGAGTCATTTTTTTAAGGTATCATGTAGGTTTTCTTCTTCAAAATTCAAAGTGGTAACACTAGTATTAGGTTCAACGGTCATCAGACACTGCATTTGTTAGTCTTAAGCATAGAGAATTATTGCACGGGGGGTACCTTCTTCTTCTTAATCCCTGTGTAGGAATATCTTTTTTCTTCGTGCACTCTTAGACATCAACTTGCATATGTTCAAAGACAACAGCGGTCAGCTTGAGTCTATTTGTATCTCTATAGAGATTCCAGGAATGATAACTGGTGACGGCCATATTTAGCTTTCTCTGTTCCTCGTATTTTGGGCATCTTGGATGCAGATGTTCGGCAGCAGTTTTGTCAGTGCCACAGTTACATTCATCGGTAGTTCCTATCTTTACCTTGTTGAATAGATGGCATTCCAATCTGTTGTGACCCATGCGGAGTCTGAAGGTTACCACTTGTTCTCTTTTGTTGAGCTGGTAGTATGCCTCATTCTTGTTCTTTGGTAGCCTGGTCGCTCTGCTTCCCATATGTTCCAGCAAGGCAACAAGGAAGAAACTGACCACTCCCACTTCATAAAGCTGGACCAATAACGTGGTCTCTAAAACTTTACTCCCCAGCGTCAGTATCTGCTTGGGACTATATTTACCTTTTAAATGAAACTGGTGTTCTCTATGCTCGGAATATCCCGTTCAAACCCATGTGGGTTTTAATTTGGATATACAATGTCCATTATTCTACATAGCACAATACATTCGTTGTATCTTCTAAGTTGCTATTTCTGACCAGTTATATTATGGTGGTTTGTAATTTCCGTGGTGCACACGAAAGCTTCCCCTCCATCGAATTTTACAGCATTTTACTTTAAGTTATATCTTGAGGAAAAGAAAGGGGGGTAGGGGGTGTGGAACACTTGTGAGCTTCAGTTACTTGCTTTAATTGTTTTACAGAATCTTATTTTTCTTCTTATTTTATTCCAATTAACATATTTTTTATTATACCGGTTTGTGTGGAAAAAAAAAAATGTGACGCCGACTCCACTACCATAGAGTCGGGGATAAGATAACCATCTATGGCTCTATGCCGACAGAGGAACCGATATCTTTATTTTTTCTTTTCCCTAGTCGTGACTTTCAGTCTCAAGGCCACGCATGTCATGAAAATGACTTACCTCAAACCCCCATAATGAGAATCATAAAGATCCAACGACAAAAGATCGTCAAACAAATAAGAAAACACAGCACACTAGACATCAGGAAAGAAAAAGAAGGTTAGGTATTAAGACGATTCGGGCACAGTTGATCCAATCATGTCCGGCTCTCGGGCGGCGTGAGCATTGCGGCCCGCTTTGGTAGAGGCGCCGAAATGTATTTAAGAAAATAAAAACATAAACGTTCTAAAAGAACAAGAAAATTGATACAAAATTTCACAGTAAATCTTAATTTGTTTATATGAAAGTAGGCGCCCACGTGAGACCTGGCACCATCTTGAATAATTCCTAGTGGATTCTGGATCCAATAAACCAAACAACTCGTCGTAAGACAGCAAAGTAATGCAATTCACTGAATTGAACTTCCGGATTCCTGTACTTGACAGATGCTAAAATGGCGTATATAAAAATGACGGAGGAAAAATGAACGAAATGTCACTTTCAAAGATGAAGCAAAATCCAACATCAAGCACTTAAATGTTTGAACATAAAACGTGGATTTGCGTATGGAAAAGCGATGGTAATAAAAACCACAAACAGAGTAGTGGCTATATTCTTACCAGACTTCAAAAGATCGCACAGTTTCGCTAGCTCAGGCTTTGAAGATGAAAAGTTTTCAACAGTGTTTCTCAAAACGTTTGTTTTACCAAATTTTGAAATTACTATTGCAATAATGTCCAAAATTTAAAGTTCTCTCGCCATCAGGCCCAAACTCTCAAATAACTCACGCCTTTAAGTCCTAAATTTGAAATCGCTCTCGCCTTTTTTATTTATTTATTTTTTTTTTTTTTCGTACGCCCGCTAATATTCGAGGCGAAATCTCAGGTTATTATTAATTTCTAACCTGACATTGATTTTACGTGAGTATCCCTTTTTTCTTGTACAGAGACAGGTGTCCCTCGCCATTCAGGCAGATACTCGCTGATTTCGGAGGTACCCATTAGAGCTGGGTCGGCTCAGGAGCCGCCAATCCCTGGTCGACGACACTCCTTCAAATGTCCTCGCCATGTCTCGAGTTAATCCAGTCCAAATCCCGGTCGACGAAAAATCCTCAAATGCCGTCGCCCGGGTTTGATCCTGCATCACCCGGTCGCCAGAGCGGTGTTGTAACCACTTCGCTAGCGTGGCTCCTACTCTCGCCTTGAGGTCAAAAATGTAAATCGTTCTCGCTTTAAGGTCCAAAATCTGCAACCCATTCATCTTGCGCCCACATGTAAGTACGGTACTTTAGGAACCTATTGACTTGTTTTAAAACTGTTCCATTTACTTACTTACTTAGTCGTTCCCCTTCTACCGTGAGGTGTAGAGGTTTGGAAGAGAGAGCGCCAGACCATTCTATCAGCTGTCTTCTTCCTGGCCTGGTTCCATTCTAGTCCTCGGTCCTTCAAAGATTGTCTAATGTTGTCCTCCCAGCGGACTCTGGGTCGTCCTGGAGGTCTGGATCCCTGGCTCTTTGTTTCCCATGCTTGTCGTGGTAGCCGATCTTCTCCATTTACTTTGATAGAATATTCTGGAGAAGGGATTTTTATTGAGATGACCATTACTTCTGTCTGCTTGTTATTAAAGCTAAGGCCTTTATTTTCACTTTCTGTCACTATTGTACGTATCAATCATTTCCTGCAACTCCTTTTCACATTTTGCTATTAAGACTGTGTCATCAGTGTACCTCAAGTTATTTACATTATGTCCATCCAATGATATTCCTGACGTGCGCTATGGATTATATTATACTGTCACTGTATAGCAACGGAACTAGTTGATGCCCAGCAGCGGTGGAGGTCTACTTTAGAAACACTGAGCTCTCTACAGATCTACTTTAGAAACACTAAGCTCTCTACAGATCTACTTTAGAAACACTGAGGTCTCTACAGATCTACTTTAGAAACACTGAGCTCTCTGCAGATCTACTTTAGAAACACTGAGCTCTCTACAGATCTACTTTAGAAACACTGAACTCTCTACAGATCTACTTTAGAAACAGAGCTCTCTACAGATCTACTTTAGAAACACTGAGCTCTCTACAGATCTATTTTAGAAACACTGAGCTCTCTACAGATCTACTTTGACAAAATATTGTCTATTTTCAAGTTTCACAATATCTGGAATTTGGAATAAGTCCAGCCTAAATGTAACTTTCATCTCTGCCGCACGATCCGCTTCCTGCAATCCCACAAACAAAGAGGTGGAAAACTGAAACTAAATATTTTACCGAATGTTATCTGCACTACAAATAAAAGATGCTTTTTATCCTTTATAACTCACGAATAGTCAGGTAGCTTGCAGGGTCTCATTGGGAATGCGGTAGAAGTACCTTTAAACCGCGCTATTAAGTAGAATTTCCACACGTGAGATGATAGAATGTGATATAGAGGCTGTCTTTGAGAATCGGGATAATCTTCTCTCTCTCACCTATCTTCTACGACCGTTTTTTTAAAGTGTCAGACAGTCTAAACCACAGATATATATTACATAAATCTCTATCTTCTCACGGGCACGCACATACACGTGACGACAGTTAAACACACAGACGTGGGAAATCTATAACCATGTATATATATTATTTGAACGAGCTGACCAACGCACTGATTTAGTTCAAGAGAGATTTTATTATTATCATCTAAAAAAAATCTTCTCACAACACCAAAAATTACATCAAGGAAAAACACATACAAATAGTCATAAAGTTCAAGGAAAAATGCTACAAGGATGATAGCCCTGTTATGATCTTAGCTCTAGGTTTAGCCCACAGCCCCGTTACGAGAACAGATGATGGCCCAAAGAGTTATAGATACATAGGGTTGAGTCTAAGAGGTTTCTTTCTTTCTCGTAAATGTATGAACAGAGTTGAATAATCTGATTTAGCCTAAGAAAAAAAGAAACTCTAGCTTTTTGTAACAAATTCTGCAGATTAAAAAAAGTTAAGACAGCAGAAGGGTGACAATAATACACCGGTAAAATAACACTCAGACCTGTGTACCCTCATTCATTCAGCCATGGCCTTTCTCACACATATATACTCACAACTTTGCTCGCTGCCTCTGGGGACATAATAATTCTAGGACCTTCACACAGACCCGAAAAATGCAGTCAGCGACCAAGAAACCCCCAGTTCCAAAAGACGTACTGAACTCTCTGTCTCAGGGAAACGATTCCTTGGGTGTTCTAATTTTTCGAATGTCTGATTAAGTCACATAAAATATTGTCCAGGCACGAAAGTTAGCAGAGCACAATGTCATTAGCTTTGGATTCTAGGATTTAATGAATGTCAGATCGGTGTCTTCTATCAGGCAGGTACTATATTTGGTCACCACAATACTAGTCACAATCTCTGTCGGAATGTTACTGTGATTCTTGTAATATTCTCGCCGCCAGGCAGCATGTACATCTAAATTTGTGGAGCAATATGAACTGGCTCAAAAGCCCAATATATATTTCTAGTCCTTAGAAACCGTTAGTGGGATTGCTATTACTGTCTCTCTCTGATGGCATAAGCACTGTCAGATCAGTGTTACTTGAAACAAAAAAAAAACCCACGTGGTTAAAGATAGGAACTGTCTATGCTTCACACAAATATGTCTCTTTACTAAACGCTGGCAAGTTGGGTACCACCGTTTCACTATATAAAAGAAAGAACACATATCAAATAATTTACATATATGTACTCAATATAACTTACATTTTAAATAGCAAGCCGACCGCTTGACTTATAATTAAAACTTCCCGTAAAGTAAGTTATATAAAAATCAATCATCAGGAATTAGGAATATCTTCGTATTCCGTCAATATTCACTGATGTCGCATCTAGCATTTATAAGTTAGTTATTAAAACAGTTTCGACTGAGTATTAACAGTTAAATTAAATTCCTTATAGCTACTAGTTTAGTAAGCTAAAGATATAATTTATTATGTATTTCCACTGTAACTCGTCGACTTAGAGAATATAACAAACTATAAATTAAGCACTCTGTTCAAAAGAAACTAGTTAAAATGAAATGCGCGATTTTAACACTTAATCACTTCACAAAATACTATATAATAATATATTTACCTCAAACACAGCACTACAGGATATCGCACAATTAAGAATTATACGCTTATATTTATGGAAGTCTAGAAGTTCGACAAATTGTCGCCACAAACTAAGAAACTTCGCTTATACAGCTCTACTCTTCGCGAACCACCTGTCTACTGCGATTTATTGAGAAAGAATGACAATAAAGTTTCAAACTAGGTTTAATATCTATGAAACGGACAAAGGGCCCAAACTATTTCGCCCAGCGAAATTCTCTCCCCTTCTCTAACACCCTACGTCAGCTTCCCTCATGTCGTAACAGCCATCAGTGCGATTACGCACCTGCGTTAACAAACTGACCGGGAAAAGCGCGTGTCAGTTGCAAATCTCAGACAACCGTCTACAACTGCGTCGTACAGATGCCGGGTTTGACACCTTAAGCTAGTGACAGGTGAAAAAAAATGGTAGACCAAAAGTCTGCTCTATGTCCAGCGAAACGAATTTCTCACACCCCAGGCCCAGAAATCTGGTCGGGCCGCGCTCTGACCGGGGAAACTGCAGACGTATGTCTGGCGAGAACCGTATATTCACAGCTATCTGCGCGACTGACATCTGATGCAATAAGGTTACTAGTCAGTATGAGAAAGAAAAACGATGATGGGAAAGAAATATATTTTTCGCAACGAGTGATGCGAAAAAAATACAGGAAAAACAAGTACGGAAAGATAATAAAATAAAAGGATGCGGGTGAGAGAATAGGAAGAAGATGTAGGCAATTTAATGATCAAAACCCACGTGACAGGACGTCCCCCCTTAAGATATGGAAGCACTCCATGTCTACGTTATGGAATTAAATTTCCTATAACCGTAGCTTCGGGGTGTCTGTCTTCTTCCTTCTCATCTTCCCCCTCCATCTCTCTCCAAGTCCTACTCATGAAGTCTACTCCCCAAAGTTTCCTTCCTCTGGAATGTCTCCCATGCGCGCTTGAAAGAGCGTCGCCGCTTCTGACATTTTTGAAAGATTTCCTGTGATAGCGGTGGAATATCCCTGCCACTATCGTCATCTTCGTCAGTTTTGGCGATCGTCAGGAGATGGTCGGAGGTCGGCACTGGTCTTTCCAAGTATCTCTTTAAGAGATTTAAATGGAAAACCTTTCCTTTCCTTGAATAGATATCTGGTAGTTAGCCTTAGAAATCTTTTTCAGGACGGTAAACGGCCCTTGCCATCCGATCTTCAGTTGGTTGTTCTCGGTAGGGAGTAACACCAAAACTTTCTCTCCTGCTTCCAGTTCTCTCTCTTTCGCGACTTTCCTGTATCGGTTAGCGTGCTTTGTGCGTGCTCGCTTAAAGTTAGTCGTTGCTAGGTCCCACCCTAGTTTCAACCTTTCCTTTAAAACCGACACATATTTACTGGCTGAGACAACTGTCTCATCCGCCTTCTCGTCTGTCAGAGACTGAAGTAAGGCTTCAAGCGGGCCCTTAATGGGTCTGCCGAATAAGAGTGTAGCTGGCGGAAATCCTGTGGAAGTATGAGGAGATTCTCTGTAGCCAAATAATGCTGCAGGAATACAAAGATCCCAATCTTCAGGTTTCACTTGTGCCAGCTTACTTAGCATCATGTTGAGGTTTCCATTAGCACGTTCCACGAGCCCATTTCCGGCCGGAGTATATGGCTTAGTGTGGATGTGTTGGGTCCTCAAGATCTTAACGATCTCATCCATCAACAGGTTTCGGTATGGAGATCCGTTATCCGTCAACACTTGCTGAGGGAATCCCAACCGAGTGAAAATCTGCACGAGGGCTTCTGCGACATGCTTGGCATCTGCGCATGTTAGCGGGATAGCTTCTGCCCATAAAGTGCATGTATCGACTAAGGTCAGGATGAACCTGTTCCTTCTTTTAGTCCTTTCGAAAGGCCCTAAAATGTCGATCACAACCCGTTCGAATGGTGTTCCCATTATTGGCATTTCACCCATGTGGACTGGGGTGTCCGTTGCTTGGGTGGTACACGTTGGCACTGGGCACAGGATTTGACGTACCTGATAATATCAGTGTTTACTCCTGGCCACCAATAATGAGTGGTTATACGTTGGTTTGTGGCGTTCTGTCCCATATGTCCGCTGAAGGGAAGAGAGTGCCCCATTTCTAGGATTTGGCTTCTGTACTGTTTCGGTACTAGGAGCTGGTTGTAACCTTGGTCAGGCTTGCCCGTTCTCCGATAAAGTACGCCATCCTTAGAAAAAATGTCCCCGTGCTGTTTGGTTTCCTTAGCCATGGGCAGTTTCCTAAAGCAGGGTGCCAAAGTAGGGTCCTTGTATTGCGCTTCTTTAAGTTCCATAGGTAACAAATTAGGCGCAGGCTCCCGTTCCTTCTTGGTTTGCCCTCTTGTAGTTACTGCTGCCACAATCGGCTCTTCCGGTTTCCCAATACACACGTATCTCCCGCCAAGTATGACTGGGTAGATGGGATCATCCATAACAGCCGCTTTGATCACACCTCTGACAAAATCAGAGTGTATCTCCACCAATGCGATGGGAAGCGCTGTAGGTGCATCACTCTTACGAACTCCACAAAGTTGGACGGTCTCTGCTGTCTCTTGACCGGGTTTGACCAGGTTTCTGGCAACAATGCAATCGTAAGAAAGCCCCGTGTCAAATAAGCAAGAAGTTTGAGAACCGTTCAAAATAACAGTACCTCGCGTTGAGGGTGTATCCCCAACAGGTTGGGAATCACTGTCAATAATTCCACCTTGCGAGACTGTTAATAAGCATCCGATGCGTTTCGGCTCGGTGTGCTCGGTCTGATCATATGTCCCGTGCTCAGGGGTTCTCCCTTTGCCACCTTGTCCTTTCTGGCTGCGCTGCCATGTAGGGCGGTCGGGTTGATCAGACTGTTTGGGGTGGTTGGGGTACTTGTTCTTGTAGAAATTGGATTTTTCAGGAGGGGGGTTTTGAGGTCCAGTTTCTCTGTGGTTATTTTGGTTAGAAGCCTGAGAAGATTGCTCTAGGTTATGTTTTCGAAAATGCTCCTCTGTCGGTTTCCGCTTTGTGGCCGGTAGTTCAGCCAGCGCATTGTGGTAACGCTCAGACTTCTCTAAGATGTCTTCAAGTTTTTCTGCCCCCTGCTCAGCTAGAAATCTCCGGGTATCAGCAGACAAAGTGTTCTTTATTTGTTCTGTTAAAACAAATTCCTCAAGACCTTCATAGGTAGAGGGGAGCTGCGAAAGCTCAAGGCACTTTGTTAGATATCCCTTTAGACGAGATGAGAACTGGTGAAAAGTTTCAGAATTCTCTTTCCGGCTGTTGCGAAACAGTTGCAAAAATTTGCGAGCGTTCATTTCAAAGCGCTCCAGTAACGCTTTCTTCAACAGATCATAGTTGTCTTGTTGGCTGCTTTCCAGCTTAGAATAAACATCATAAGCAGAACCTTTTAGGGCCTGGGAAAGTTTCATGTTCCAACGCGACCTCTCTAAACCGTACAGAGTTGCAATTTTCTCAAATTTTTCTAACCATGTGTCAATCTTCTCATTTGGACAAGGGAAAGATTCTAGCGGAAAAGACATAGCAGTGAGGTGAAGAGATTGAGTGTTAGCAGGGTCAGTTAAGGAAGAATGAGGAGAAGACTCTCCATTATTGGAGGTAGAGGCAGCACCACGACTTTGGAATTCTAGAGTTTTAAGAGCCAACTCGTGCTGTCTCTCTTCCATCTCCTTCTCATGCTGTCTCTCCTCTCTTTCCTCTCTGTCCTCCCTCTCCTTCTCATGCTATCTCTCCTTCTCTCTTTCTCTCTCCCTGCGGATTTCCATTTCCTCGTCCATCTTCTTCTGCTCTTTAGCTTCAGCTGCTTTCCTCTCCGCATCATATCTCTCAAGTTCGTCTGTGACAAATGCTTTCGCTTCCTCTCCTTCCAGTCCCTCCTCTCTCGCTTCGTCCCTGAGGAGTTGTCTAAGCTTTGCCCTCTCGGCCATATTATGTCAGTGACAGACTAGTGGAGAACGAAAATAGGAAAAAGGATACACTGGTTCCTACCACTTACGAGAAAGAAAAATTACCAAAAAATCAAAAGATGATATATTTAACCCTGGGATACCTCCTCCAAAAATAAAAATCTAACTATCGCTGCTATTAATCGGCAATAAAGCACCTAATGCAAAACACGACTACGCCAACTAAATGGTAGTTAAGATTACTTCTGAAAAATAAGTTGCTACAGTGGAAAAGCAAAATAATTATTGCAAAAATTAAAGAGAAAAATAATCCCTTAATTTTAAAATCCACTATAAGTTTACCCGTGAAGACAGTTAGGGTGAGGGAGGCAATTAATCTGGACAAATAGTCCGAAACGCACTCCTTAGCTTTGCTCAAACACCTACCTGCTTCAGAACCCTTGTGAATGTTATACACTCACAAAACTTTACCAGCGTTTAGTATTACAAAATCATTAATTAACATGTATTCCGACAAAATCAACCTGTAAACCAAATGTATAATGCTTCTTAATGCTGTGGAAAAAAAACTTATCAGTTTGTGTGGTCAGCACGCCCGTAAACAGATCGTTAGTCTAGGGGATAAATTATTTTTAAAAGATACAAAACTCACAAGACATCACACTCTTACTCTATATCAGAATAAAGAATCTTAAGTTCAAAATCCAGATAGACGAGTCCACATTTGTCGTACTCGTCTTCCTATTCTAAGTTCAAAAACCGGAAACGAGCAACCATTTGTCGTATCGCCTTAGGATTTTGGGTTCAATTCCCGGTAACGAGCGACCATTTGTCGTAGATTTTATTGATAGGAAGATTAAGACTGAGTTTGGTCCCTTCTGAATGGGTTGGAATGAGTGATAGTCACAGTGTGAGCTGGTGAAAAACAATAGAATTTCCACACGTGAGATGATAGAATGTGATATAGAGGCTGTCTTTGAGAATCGGGATAATCTTCTCTCTCACCTATCTTCTACGACCGTTTTTTTAAAGTGTCAGACAGTCTAAACCACAGATATATATTACATAAATCTCTATCTTCTCACGGGCACGCACATACACGTGACGACAGTTAAACACACAGACGTGGGAAATCTATAACCATGTATATATATTATTTGAACGAGCTGACCAACGCACTGATATAGTTCAAGAGAGATTTTATTATTATCATCAAAAAAAATCTCACAACACCAAAAATTACATCAAGGAAAAACATATACAAATAGTCATAAAATTCAAGGAAAATGCTACAAGGATGATAGCCCCGTTATGATCTTAGCTCTAGGTTTAGCCCACAGCCCCGTTAAGAGAACAGATGATGGCCCAAAGAGTTATAGATACATAGGGTTGAGTCTAAGAGGTTTCTTTCTTTCTCGTAAATGTATGAACAGAGTTGAATAATCTGATTTAGCCTAAGAAAAAAAGAAACTCTAGTTTTTGTAACAAATTCTGCAGATTAAAAAAAGTTAAGACAGCAGAAGGGTGACAATAATACACCGGTAAAATAACACTCAGACCTGTGTACCCTCATTCATTCAGCCATGGCCTTTCTCACACATATATACTCACAACTTTGCTCGCTGCCTCTGGGAACATAATAATTCTAGGACCTTCACACAGACCCGAAAAATGCAGTCAGCGACCAAGAAATCCCCAGTTCCAAAAGACGTACTGAACTCTCTGTCTCAGGGAACGATTCCTTGGGTGTTCTAAGTTTTCGAATGTCTGATTAAGTCACATAAAATATTGTCCAGGCACGAAAGTTAGCCGAGCACAATGTCATTAGCTTTGGATTCTAGGATTTAATGAATGTCAGATCGGTGTCTTCTATCAGGCAGGTACTATATTTGGTCACCACAATACTAGTCACAATCTCTGTCGGAATGTTACTGTTATTCTTGTAATATTCTCGCCGCCAGGCAGCATGTACATCTAAATTTGTGGAGCAATATGAACTGGCTCAAAAGCCCAATATATATTTCTAGTCCTTAGAAACCGTTAGTGGGATTGCTATTACTGTCTCTCTCTGATGGCATAAGCACTGTCAGATCAGTGTTACTTGAAACAAAAAAAAACCCCACGTGGTTAAAGATAGGAACTGTCTATGCTTCACACAAATATGTCTCTTTACTAAACGCTGGCAAGTTGGGTACCACCGTTTCACTATATAAAAGAAAGAACACATATCAAATAATTTACATATATGTACTCAATATAACTTACATTTTAAATAGCAAGCCGACCGCTTGACTTATAATTAAAACTTCCCGTAAAGTAAGTTATAAAAAATCAATCATCAGGAATTTAGGAATATCTTCGTATTCCGTCAATATTCACTGATGTCGCATCTAGCATTTATAAGTTAGTTATTAAAACAGTGTCGACTGAGTATTTAACAGTTAAATTAAACTCATTTCAGCTACTTGTTTAGTAAGCTAAAAATATAATTTATTATGTATTTCCACTGTAACTCGTCGACTTAGAGAATATAACAAACTATAAATTAAGCACTCTGTTCAAAAGAAACTAGTTAAAAATGAAATCGGCGTCTTAACACTTTAGCACTTCACAAAATACTAGATATCTATATATGTACCTCAAACACAGCACTACAGGATATCGCACAATTAAGAATTATACGCTTTTATTTATGGAAGTCTAGAAGTTCGACAAATTGTCGCAACAAGCTAGAAAACTTCGCTTAACAGCTCTACTCTTCGCGAACCACCTGTCTACTGCGATTTATGGAGACAAGAATGAGAATAAAGTTTCAAACTAGGTTTAATATCTATACGGACAAAGGGGTCCACTGTTTCGCCAAACCACGCAAAATTATCTCCCGTCTCTCTCTAACACCCTACGTCAGCTTCCCTCATGTCGTAACAGCCATCAGTGCGATTACGCACCTGCGTTAACAAACTGACCGGGAAAAAGCGCGTGTCAGTTGCAAATCTTAGACCAACGTATACTAATGCGTCGTCTAGATGCCGGGTTTGACACCTTAAGCTAGTGACAGGTGAAAACTGGTAGACCAAAAGTCTGCTCTATGTCCAGCGAAACGAATTTCTCACACCCCAGGCCCAGAAAAACTGGTCGGGCCGCGCTCGGGTGACCGGGGAAAAGATGTAGCAGACGTTTAATGATCGCTGTCCTATTAAGCCCTAGGTTACTGGCGTGTGGCTTTAATGCTACATTCAGAAGAAACAAACAGGTGTAAATCTTTGCAGTTATAGCGTGGCTGCACTGATCCACTTTACAAGTCAGTCATTTAGTACTAAAATTTCTGAGTGTACTATTGGCTAAGGGGTTAGAAAGCTGTCTCTTGTGGCAAAGTTACCATGTTCCTGCATCGAATCCTCGTATCGTCACACTCCAGTCAAGTCAACAGTAAATTAGTACTTGACTCGGCTCGTGAGGTAGCTACGGCAAAGGCAGCGAGGAAGAAAGCTGATCATCCCTTCTAAAGGTACCGAGTTCCCCCTCCCCCCCCCCCCCCCCCTCCCCCCCCCCCCCCCCACCCCCCCCCCCAATACAGGGAGTATAATTGATGGACATTATTTTGAGAACCATTGGTTTTTAATGATGTTATACTCTTAATGATTTCATACTTCTCTCCCCCCTCTCTCCCCCCCCCCCGCCCCCCCCGATCTTCGGGGTAGTGAGATCTGATGTGTAGCCTTCTCGGATAAGTTAAGGGCGAGAAATAGAAGGTCCCGTGTGCAAGTTGAGCACGTTAAAAAACCTTCGGCAGTTGGAAATCGTCACTAATGTCTTCTGTCAAATGTCTAGTATCTAATGTCTAATGTCCAAAGTCTAATGTCAAATGTCTAATGTCAAATGTCTAATGTCTAATGTCAAATGCAGAATTCAAAGAGACAAAACTGGAATGACTTGTCAAATTTTCTCAAGTCTCAAACATATTTAAACACCTAAAAAACTTTCGAAACATGAACAATTAAAAATAGTAATAATAATAACGGCGGAGGAAAAAAACAACAAATCTGACTATTTCTAAAGTGCATTAGCAATATACGACATATATGAGGAAAATATTAACAGAAAATGCAGCATCGCTTACAATTATTCCGGAACGGGTACTTCTACAGACCATAAACGTTTCACTTTGATGGGCGTTTAGGATCCCGTTCTGTGGACCCCCCTTAGATCCATTAACACCAGTCCAAGCACACAGGGCACCATCAGACATAATTGTACGAGACTCGGGTAATTTGAGAAGGCAAATTCATGCCTCACTGGTTTGAGGGAGGGAAAAAATTTCAGTAATTTTCACACAGGGACCTGTAATTCCGTCTCACACAATAGTGCTTTACAGAACAACAACAACGCTATAATTTGATTTCCATTTTTCTATTTTCATTACAAATCTGAGTTATTGTAGAAACAGGGGCATGTATTAACTGCTGAATTATGTGGATTTAACTGTTAACAAATGTTAACCACTGCATTTACAGAAACAGGGATCAATGTTACATTCTTCTGAAACCCTTTGAATAAAATATGCGCTAATCATAAGTACTGACTGTCCTGACAAAGAACCCAAAATTCTACAAGCTACTATGTCGAAACCTGAACTTCCGATGCATTAATAGCAATGTTCACCGAAAAAAGAAAAAAAAAGCGCCTACCAAATAAATGTCTTGTATCGTGTAAGAGAATCATAAACGCTAATCTCATATATATATATATACTCGGCTTTCAGCCTGTGTCACCCTTTTATGAGCTAAGATACCTATACAATTTGGTGTAATTCAAGAATATTGAGGCTCAAACACGCATGTGAAATACACAAAGTTCTGCAGCGCGTAGTTGAACAAAACAAGCTTCTGACTTGACAATGAAGAGGCTCAGTTTCGTGAAATTTCGTACGACTGTGGCTAGTCGTAAGCATACATTCTGGCACTAATACGACGAATTCTGTTTATGTGTATGTGGTGAAAGGATCTAACGTGTAGAGTGTGATCGTAACAGTAACATTTACATGGAGTAAATGTTAACAAATGTTAACAATTATTCACACAATAGAACAATGTAGACAAGTATTCACTGAGTACAAAGTATGTAAACGAGTATCAACAGAGTCGAAAGAGTGTAAACAAGTATCTCCAGAGTAAAAGAATTGAAAATGAGTATTCAGCGAACTGACAGAATGTAAACAAGTACATTCAGAGTTTAAAAAAAAACAAACTGTAAATGAGTATTGACTGAGCTGCGAGAATGCATGGAAGTATTTACTACGCCTTAAGAATATAAACAACAATAGAGTTATAAAAACGAATGTAAGTATTCGGAAAATCAAGTAAGCAAGGACGTAAACACATAATCTATCATGCATATGTGATGGGGCCGAAAAGGAGACGCCCGCCCCCTTCCTGTTTTTGGGCAGATTTATCGCCCATGTATTTTAGAAGTGCGCGAAGCATGCTGAGATGTAAATTCTTCAAGATTGATGAAAAGGCCATAATAATGCCTTAATAATTAACTTGTGGTGTAGAATTGTGTTTTTGCTCTAGAAATAGTTGTGTATATTTCTGTTGTCGGCCTGGTAAAGCAAAATCGCGTGTGATATTTAAGTAGCCAAGATTAATACGCCCAGCGCGCAGTAAGTTGAGTGATTAGCCTAGTGCCTATAAAAAGAAATAGCGAACCAGCAGGGCCCTTTTTAAGTATCAGTCCAGACAAGAGAGAACAAAACGAGGCGCCCTGTTTACCCACACAGAAGAACACAAAGACATGACACATTAGCATCGGGCACTGTTTGGTGTTTTGTTTTGTTTTGCTATGTTCGCTAGTTTATTTGTTTAATGTTTGCTTTGTCACTGAATGGGTTGTAAAAATAAATATAGCCCCTGCCTCTAGAATCAAGAGTTTTATTGTTGTTCGGGTCGGTGCGAGTGTAAGCAGGAGAGTGATCACACATCACAACATAATCATCATCATCATCATCTCGCCCATCCTACCACAATTGGCGTCGTCGGCAGGATAAGGCAGACAGTGACACTGAGCAAACAGCAAACGAACAAATATTGTAAACACCCAGCAGTGCATTCCTGCAGCAAGATGGCTAATGCGCATATGAAGGTTGTGTACGTGGAGGAGCCAGAGATAAGGTTGTTTAGTGGAGAGGGGAGTCCCACTTGGCAAGAGTTTGTGGAAGATGTGGAAGCCGCGTGGAAGGTGGCGCCTTTTTGTGCAGAAGACAAGTTAGACATGATATGGAACAACGTTACACCATGGGTATCTAGAGAATTACGGATACATGGCGGAGCCAAGGCCAGCCCTGAGCAGTTACTCAAGATAGTAGAAAGAGCCTACAGCGAGCAACAACCAGTCAGTGAGATGACCAGGAATTTCCCTTGGGAATATGCTGTTTATGGTGAAAGTAAAAAGCCTGAGACACTGGTCCAGATAGCAAGTGCAGAAGTTCAGAAGGAGAAGGAGGCACTCAGAGCAGAATTATCCTTCCTAAAGTCCCAGATAGCACAGATGTCAGAGGCCAGTTCGCCAGCACAAGAGGAGGTGCAGAGAAAGAGAGCACCATGCCAGCCGCGGGGACAGCCAACGCAAGACGAGGGGGTGTGTCCGCGGGAACAGCCAACGCAAGACGAGGAGGTGTGTCCGCGGGAACAGCCAACGCAAGACGAGGAGGTGTGTCCGCAGGAACCTCAACTAGACCTTCTTGTGTGTGAGAGTCAGGCTGTTGTCAAGGAAAGTTGTGAGCTGACAGCACCAACAAATGCAGTTGCACCGACAAGGCGAAAAGGGATGTGCAAGTGGTATAGTGTCCACAGGGGATGGGGGTTCATCACGCCAGATGATGGAGGTATTGATGTATTCGTACATCAGACCAAGATCTACAGAAAGGGATTCCGGAGTCTGGCGAAGAATGAACGAGTAGAGTTTGACAGCAAACCATCGGTCCAGGGCATGGAAGCAATTTATGTATGCGGCATTGGTGGTCAAGAGTGTAAGGGCAGCAGGAAGCGACCCATGGCACAGAGGAAGCCCAGAAAGATAAGATGCTACAATTGTGGAGACCTGTCAGACCACATGGCAGCCAAGTGCCCTCAGGGCCCGCTTCCGAAGAGATGTTTTCGATGCAAGTCCACTGAACACTTGATATCTACCTGTCCCTCAAGGAGCTCTTTCCCGAAGCGTACTGTCACAACCATGATGCCTTTAGGGCGCAAGCCAAGAGATGGCCACGACAACTATCACACTAAGGGCGCCGAAAAAATTGGCCGTTGTCTAGGGGAGGAAACCCGTCCTAAGCAGATAGGAGGGAGTGCAAATCAAGGTTCAGCAGAGGAGGCTCATCAAAGGCAGATTGTGGGGAACGTAAGCCACCGTCCACACAAAATGAGTGGAATACAAGTCAAGAGCGATCTCCCTTCAAACTCGACAGCTGCAAGCACTGACAGGCAGATGTCACGGGCAGACAGCGACGCGGCACCGGTGAGCGAGTCTTCAAGACCACAGCGGCTGACAGCCCGACAACGTACAACTGGAGACATGACGACCAAGAGTGTCTTCAGCCGGGTTGTACCGAATACAGAATCTGAGCCCAAAACATCGCCGCTGAGAAATAATCAAGCGCAGCACCAACGATCCGAGAGATTTCGACTGAAGCGCCAGAGGTAGTGATGTTGTCGGGACGACAACAAAATCAGGAGGGAGATATGTGATGGGGCCGAAAAGGAGACACCCGCCCCCTTCCTGTTTTTGGGCAGATTTATCGCCCATGTATTTTAGAAGTGCACGAAGCATGCTGAGATGTAAATTCTTCAAGATTGATGAAAAGGCCATAATAATGCCTTAATAATTAACTTGTGGTGTAGAATTGTGTTTTTGCTCTAGAAATAGTTGTGTATATTTCTGTTGTCGGCCTGGTAAAGCAAAATCGCGTGTGATATTTAAGTAGCCAAGATTAATACGCCCAGCGCGCAGTAAGTTGAGTGATTAGCCTAGTGCCTATAAAAAGAAATAGCGTACCAGCAGGGCCCTTTTTAAGTATCAGTCCAGACAAGAGAGAACAAAACGAGGCGCCCTGTGTACCCACACAGAAGAACACAAAGACATGACACATTAGCATCGGGCACTGTTGGGTGTTTTGTTTTGTTTTGCTATGTTCGCTAGTTTATTTGTTTAATGTTTGCTTTGTCACTGAATGGGTTGTAAAAATAAATATAGCCCCTGCCTCTAGAATCAAGAGTTTTATTGTTGTTCGGGTCGGTGCGAGTGTAAGCAGGAGAGTGATCACACATCACAACATAATCATCATCATCATCTCGCCCACCCTACCAAACATACAAGTATTCGCAAAATCAAGCCGGTATACAGAGAAGCAAGAAATTAAAGACATTAACAAAAAAATCAAGCCAGTGAAGAAGTATATACAGAATCAAAGTAAAAACGCGTACATAAAATCAATGATGCATTAACTTAAAGTATTTACAGAATCATATAGCACAGACGCTAATACATAATAAAGCAAGTATTGAGGGACACACATAATATGGATTGTGCCTAAGTATACACATAATCTAAGTATTCATACAGTCCACATACCAGAAAAGTTCCTCCAAGCATCCACACTCCAGAAAAGTGTATACAAGCATCCGCAGTTACGAAAACGTGTCTACAAGCATTCACGGTCCAGAACAGTTTTTACATGCACCCACAGTCCAGAAGAGTGCCGTCAAGCATTCACAGTCCAGAAAAATGTCTACAACCATCCACAGTCCAGAAAAGTGTCTACAAGCATTCACAGACCAGAAAAGTATCCACAAGCATCCACAGACCAGAAAAGTGTCTACAAGCATCCACAGATCAGAAAAGTGTCTACAAGCATCCACAGACCAGAAAAATGTCTACAAGCTTCTACCGACCAGAAAAGTGTCTACAAGCATCCACCGACCAGAAAAGTGTCTACAAGCATCCACAATTTAAAAAAAATGTGTGCAAGCATCCACAGCAGTCCAGAAAATTTTCTTCAAGTATCTGCAGTCCAGAAAGGTGTCTACAAGCATCCACAATTACGATAAAGTGTCTACAAGCACCCACAGTCCAGAAGAGTGCCTACAAGCCTTCACAGTCCAGAAAATTGTGCGCAAGCATCCACAGTCCATACAAAGTGTCTACAAGCATGCACAGTCCAGAAAAGTGTCTACAAACATCCAGAGACCAGAAAAGTGTCTACAAGCATCCACAGACCAGAAAATTATTGTAGTAAAATCTGTGAGAACAAACGCTAAATTCCATAGAATTGTACTCCCAATGCTAATATATAGAACCAGCCCGTGTGTTAGGCTTAGAATACTTCGACTATGCCAGTCGGGGAATCTAACGTATGCAGTAGTCAGGCTTATACACGATCTCGACTTCAATACTAAAGCTTTGCAAGCTTTGGGCGCCGTTCGGTCTGCATGCCTAAATAGGGGTGAGACGGCGTGACCTTAGTTCGTGTTTAACAATTTAATTTGAATAGGAGAGGAAATGTTTTAATTGAAGCATTGTAGGGAATAAAAAGATACTAGGAATTGGAAAGACATACAAGAATAAATATGTACTGACTGTGTAATAGATAACAGCACGATTAATAAGTATGTATGAGTATTTAAAACTATTAAGAAATAAAGAAGTTGGACAGAAGACAGATAGACTTGAAAATCTTTCTCAGTTTCGCCCGTAGGTAGGGGGGTAAAAGGGGAGGAGTCCTTAATTTGAATATTTGAGGTCAGTTTTATTTGAAAAGGAACGCTATTCACGAAACAGTCTCTGATTGGCTGTAGTGTAATAGACTAACGGTTGTATAAAACCAATTAGTAGTTGGTATTCGGGGCCACTTGTTAACTAAAATTTATACACTAAAGAAGTTGTTTTAAGACAAGGAAGGAGTACTTACTTGTTTGCTAATTCTGCACAGGCAGCGATCTGGATTTGTTACCATATATCGCCCTATTCTACAACTTGGTGTATAAAATTTTCTTTGATTGCGGTAATTATGAAAACCTTTATATTAACATTTATATTGTCATTTTTATCATTATTATGTATGCATTATTGAATTTGTATGAACCTTAAAGGGGAAACATTTATCTGGAGGGAAGCTAACATCAAAACTCTGTGTTGTTTCACAGCGTTGGTAGGAAACAGTATTAACCTGGTGTAGAAAAGCCAGGCAGGCTCTCTGCCATATGGGGAGAAAAGAAAATTAAATATGATTAAAAAAAATGTTGTGTTATGACATAAGATCAGGAAGATCACTGGCCGTCTTCTTCAGCAAGTCACCGTGATTGTACATGACTTGATAGTATTAATGTAAAATGTTTCCTTTATCAAGGAAAATGTCAAACGGTGGTTTGAAAGTCATTTATCCAGAAAGGGGTACCAACCAAATTGAGAACGTTAACTAATTGTTTAGTTACCATACTGATGTCTGATGATATTGCCATGTTAGAATAATGAAAGAGAGAGATTATTAGATGCTGAGTGTGACACATTTGTATTATTCCAGAGTTTCATCTACGAGTGAGCCCAGGTGATCTAACACCTGTCCCTACGTTCTGCAGTGAGGCCTAACTACTGAGTGCCTACACAGTGATTGACCTATAGAAGCAGAATCGTGTCTTGGCAGTGGATGCTGGCGTTTTATACATACTTCAACCAGCCTGGTTCCAGAGACCTCAGATAAGAATTGTCTGGGAAATTGATATCACAAACACTCCACTCTCTCAGTTTTCACAAAAGATAGTGTATCAGACAGTGAGGAACAAACACGTTCAATAAACTTGTACCCGTTTCTAGGAGAAAGAGATACTTGACATTTTACCAGCTTGAGACATATAAATAATTGTGGGATAACACCGACTAAATGACAGTTGTAAAATAAGTGGTTGTAAATAATTTCATTATCATGTTGAGTTGATTATTCCTGTGTCAGAAGAATAACTAGATACAGGAAAATAAATTGAAAAATAATAAGTTACATTCAAAACTTTACTCAGTGACTTGTTTAATCATTGTTTATTAGTAATAGGTGTAGGTGTTGTCTTGTTCATACATTTCATCACATTGCATATACCCTAGACACTTGCTAGACAACATACACACACCAATACACTTCAGTAGGGGAAGAGATATAATCGGGTGAGGTCGTGGTGGAAGCAGACAAGTACCCTGTAAACTTATTTGTATTTAATAAACCTCAGGGACTTGCATAGCTGACCTCACACCAGATACCATTAATATAATATTGAAACCAATAATAACAACTAATTCACCACATTAATTGGGGGCTCGTCCGGGATTTAAAGGTTCTTAGTACCCTACATTAAGTGAGTCACTAGTCCCAGTATTTGTAAAATCTAATAGTAAAAATAATTTGAGAGTGGTTTGAGATATCATTGCCCTTTGTCTTGTGTTTAGAGTTGGTTAATTAGTTAAGGTAGTGGATAGTATTTCATATTGTTAACTATAAAATGGCGGATATGGCTAAATACAGATCTGCTGCTGTGCAGACTGCAAAGGAAATGAATTTAGATGGGCAAGCTCTGATTCAGTATGTGACATCAGAGTGCGATAAGTATATGGAAAGGGAAGATAAGAGATTAGCTGAGGAGAAGAGAATTATGTTAGAGGATGCTAGGGAGCTTAAGAAATTAGAGGCTGATAGGGAGGCTGAGATAAAGAGGCTGCAGTTAGAGGAGAGGAAACTTGAGGCTGAGGCCAAGAAAGGAGACTTGAGGCTGAGAGAGAAGATAAAAGACTCCAAAGGGAACATGAACTACGACTAAGGGAGTTGGAGATACAAGGCCATGCTCCTGATAATGGAAGTAGCTCATCCACCCCCGACTCTGCTGCAGGCCAGGTTGCCTCAACCTCAGCCATGGGGTTCCAGTTGGACCCATTTGTAGAAAGAGATGATGATATTGAGTCATTTTTATCTAGATTTGAAAGGTTAGCTACTATGTATGGGCTAGAGAAAGAGAGATGGAGTATGAAGGTATCTCAGGGGCTTAGGGGAACCTCTTATGAGGTCTTCGCCAAACTGAGCAAGGATGATCAAGATGACTACGACATTCTTAAGCAAGCTCTTTTAGTTAGATATGAGAAAAACAGTGAATTTTACAGAAAGAAATTTAGGGATGCCAAACTGTTGACTGGAGAGACTTACCACCAGTTCTCTGCACGCCTGGAGACATACCTGGAGAAATGGACTGCTCTGGGGAAAACCCAAGATTTAAAGGAAATAATTATGACTGAGCAGTTAAGAGAGTCCATGGCTCCAGACCTGAGAAAATTTCTCACGGAACAGGGTGCTGAGAGGCTGGGGGAGATCTTAAATGTGGCGGAGAGATATCAGGCAGCCCAGTCTGAGATAGCAAGTTTAAAGAAGAAGCCTATAGACCATGATAAAGCTCCACCAAACCAAAACCAACCTAACTATGAACACAGAGATAAATTTAATAAGGGTAAAGCCTATTATGATAAGCCAAGTTTTGACCAACGAGATAGAAACTCGCATTTCAGAGAAAGGAGACCCTACAAACCAGAAGGGAAATATTGTAAAGTTTGTAGGATGAATAATCATAATACTATTGACTGTGGTAAGAAAGTTCCTCCATATCACGCGGCATGCATGATAACAGTGGACAAGGGGAAGAAGAAACTGACAGAGAATCATATTAATCTTCAACATCCCCCCATCTGTGAAGAAGTGACATGTAATGGTGCCAAGGTTAGGTGCCTTTACGATTCAGGTTTAGAATATGACTCCATTGTGAGTGCAACCCTAGTGCACCCTGAACAGTATACCACAGAGAAAGTGGAGATACAAGGGGCCGTAAAGGGAATAGACACTATGACACTTCCAGTTGCCAAGATCAATGTAGAGACAAGGTACGTGGAAGGAGTGATCAGAGCAGCCGTGTGTGACGACCCTAATTACCCGCTGGTGTTAGGAAGTAAATATGTTTTTCTAGGAAGCCCGGTAAAACCTGTGGTAATGGCCACGCTTCAGGTTAGATCGACCCCTAGTAGAACGGAGGAGGAACCACCACTAGTTTATTCTCATAAGCAGATGAGAAAGGCCCAGGCAAAGGATAAAACATTAAAACCTTGCTTTGGAAAATTGCCAACAAGCCATGCACACCCTAAGAAAGGACAATTTTATTTGAAGGAGGGACTGCTCTTCAGGAAAGCTAGAGCAGGATCCAAAGAACAGGGACAGTTGGTATTGCCAACTCCCTACAGGGAAAAAGTGATGGCACAAGCTCATGTTGTACCTGACGGTGGACACCAGAGGAGTGGAACAACACGTCAAAGGACATCTGAAAAATATTACTGGCCCCAAGTAGCTGCTGATGTTGCACAATTTGTGGGGGCCTGTGAAAAATGTAGCAAGGTACATTCCCCAAGTTGGAAAAATCATAATCAGATGCCAGCCAAGCATTCTGAAACATATGGGCCTAAACATAACAAGGAAAATAAAAATAATAAGGTTGACATAGAGGATAGGTATCCACCTTCCCACCAACAGTTTTCACCAAAAATATTTGAATTCGCAACTCTGAGAAGGACATCCAGAGAAAATAGAAACTCAGATCAGTCAACCCCGGCTCAGTTTGAAGCCGCAGTTAGGGAACTGGCTGAAATTAATATTGAAGATAATCCGCCAGATTTGAACCCGAAACAAAATGTTAGAAGGAAAGTGGGGAGTGGACGAGTGAGCAATTCGGAAAATGCTCACAGCGCTTCACAATATGGCTATTAATTTAGCATGAAAAGGGCACTGGTGACATTGGTAGTCACCCGACCCTACACCGTCCAAGGGGAAGTATTGATCGGACCCTGGATGGAGATCACCCACACATATTATAGCAAAGGTAAGGGAGAATTGATTTCTGATGCAGAAACTCATTTCCCCACATATTATCTTATTTCACCAAATTGTCGGTAGGCGGAGAATATAGTTGGTGAATATGGCCTCCATTTGAGTGGCACAATATAGAATATTATTAGAAGGGTGTTTCCACATTCAATCAAGCCTGAGATCAGACCAATTGTTGGCTGTGAACATTTCGGAGGAGCAGAGTGCCTCCATTGTTGCCTTTTTGAATTGAGGATAGTCCGAGTGTTTATTAAGGCGGATCAGGAAATTATTGGATTCCCCACACAATTCAGATATCACCATATAGATCAACTCCTCATAACGTACAATTTGAGGAACATCTAATATTCTCGGGACATGTCGTTGAGCAGACTCAGAGAAGAGAAATGGTGAATACTGATTGCTAAGCAGCATTAAGACAAGCAGTAACACTTGCAGCTGTTCAGTAACATAACTGAAATAGATTCTTGGATTGTAGAGGTCTGAGGCAGCTTTCTTGAGTTGTGCTTACTTTGAATGATCCACTGCAGAAATCCATGAAAACACAAGGGCAGGAAAAGCCTAGGGAATAGTACTTTGGTTACGCTAATTGTCTCACAGATAATAACTTGCAGTGAATGCATGTTTTAGGAAAGGAGGTGTGTAGTAAAATCTGTGAGAACAAACGCTAAATTCCATAGAATTGTACTCCCAATGCTAATATATAGAACCAGCCCGTGTGTTAGGCTTAGAATATTTCGACTATGCCAGTCGGGGAATCTAACGTATGCAGTAGTCAGGCTTATACACGATCTCGACTTCAATACTAAAGCTTTGCAAGCTTTGGGCGCCGTTCGGTCTGCATGCCTAAATAGGGGTGAGACGGCGTGACCTTAGTTCGTGTTTAACAATTTAATTTGAATAGGAGAGGAAATGTTTTAATTGAAGCATTGTAGGGAATAAAAAGATACTAGGAATTGGAAAGACATACAAGAATAAATATGTACTGACTGTGTAAAAGATAACAGCACGATTAATAAGTATGTATGAGTATTTAAAACTATTAAGAAATAAAGAAGTTGGACAGAAGACAGATAGACTTGAAAATCTTTCTCAGTTTCGCCCGTAGGTAGGGGGGTAAAAGGGGAAGGAGTCCTTAATTTGAATATTTGAGGTCAGTTTTATTTGAAAAGGAACGCTATTCACGAAACAGTCTCTGATTGGCTGTAGAGTAATAGACTAACGGTTGTATAAAACCAATTAGTAGTTGGTATTCGGGGCCACTTGTTAACTAAAATTTATACACTAAAGAAGTTGTTTTAAGACAAGGAAGGAGTACTTACTTGTTTGCTAATTCCGCACAGGCAGCGATCTGGATTTGTTACCATATATCGCCCTATTCTACAACTTGGTGTATAAAATTTTCTTTGATTGCGGTAATTATGAAAACCTTTATATTAACATTTATATTGTCATTTTTATCATTATTATGTATGCATTATTGAATTTGTATGAACCTTAAAGGGGAAACATTTATCTGGAGGGAAGCTAACATCAAAACTCTGTGTTGTTTCACAGCGTTGGTAGGAAACAGTATTAACCTGGTGTAGAAAAGCCAGGCAGGCTCTCTGCCATATGGGGAGAAAAGAAAATTAAATATGATTAAAAAAAATGTTGTGTTTTGACATAAGATCAGGAAGATCACTGGCCGTCTTCTTCAGCAAGTCACCGTGATTGTACATGTCTTGATAGTATTAATGTAAAATGTTTCCTTTATCAAGGAAAATGTCAAACGGTGGTTTGAAAGTCATTTATCCAGAAAGGGGTACCAACTAAATTGAGAACGTTAACTAATTGTTTAGTTACCATACTGATGTCTGATGATATTGCCATGTTAGAATAATGAAAGAGAGAGATTATTAGATGCTGAGTAGGACACATTTGTATTGTTCCAGAGTTTCATCTACGAGTGAGCCCAGGTGATCTAACACCTGTCCCTAAGTTCTGCAGTGAGGCCTAACTACTGAGTGCCTACACAGTGATTGACCTATAGAAGCAGAATCGTGTCTTGGCAGTGGATGCTGGCGTTTTATACATACTTCAACCAGCCTGGTTCCAGAGACCTCAGATAAGAATTGTCTGGGAAATTGATATCACAAACACTCCACTCTCTCAGTTTTCACAAAAGATAGTGTATCAGACAGTGAGGAACAAACACGTTCAATAAACTTGTACCCGTTTCTAGGAGAAAGAGATACTTGACATTTTACCAGCTTGAGACATATAAATAATTGTGGGATAACACCGACTAAATGACAGTTGTAAAATAAGTGGTTGTAAATATTTTCATTATCATGCTGAGTTGATTATTCCTGTGTCAGAAGAATAACTAGATACAGGAAAATAAATTGAAAAATAATAAGTTACATTCAAAACTTTACTCAGTGACTTGTTTAATCATTGTTTATTAGTAATAGGTGTAGGTGTTGTCTTGTTCATACATTTCATCACATTGCATATACCCTAGACACTTGCTAGACAACATACACACACCAATACACTTCAGTAGGGGAAGAGATATAATCGGGTGAGGTCGTGGTGGAAGCAGACAAGTACCCTGTAAACTTATTTGTATTTAATAAACCTCAGGGACTTGCATAGCTGACCTCACACCAGATACCATTAATATAATATTGAAACCAATAATAACAACTAATTCACCACAATTATCTACAAGCATCCACAGACCAGAAAAGTGTCTACAAGTATCCACAGATCAGAAAAGTGTCTACAAGCTTCCACAGACCAGAAAAGTGTCTACAAGGCATCCACAGACCAGAAAAGTGTCTATAAGCATCCATAATTAAGAAACAATGTGTGCAAGCATCCACAACAGTTCAGAAATGTGTCTAAAAGCATTCACAATTAAAATAAAGTGTGTGCAAGCATCCACGGTTCAGAAAAGTGTATTCAAGCACCCAGTCAAGAAAAGTGTATGTTTAACTACCCAGTTAAATATGAATACACAAGTAACGACAGTCAAGAACAAAGGTATACACCTATCCACATTCAAGAAAAGTGTACGCAGCTAGAATCATAAAAAAAGTATATATACATTCATTGTCAAGAACAGTGTACACAAGCATCCACGGATAAGATAAAGTGTATACAAGCACCCACATTCAAGAAAAGTATGTGCAAGTGTCCATATTCACGGAAAGTGTATTCAATTATTCCTAGTTAGGAACAGTTAATGCAAGTATTCACGGTGAAGAACAGTTTATACAAGTATTCACAAGCAAGCACATTTCATACAAGTATTCACAATCCAGAGCAGTTTATACAGGTATTCACAATCAAGAATAGTTCATACAAGTATTCACAATCAAGAGCAGTTTATGCAGGTATTCACAATCAAGAACAATTCATACAAGTATTCACAATCAAGAACAGTTCATACAAGTATTCACAATCAAGAACAGTTCATACAAGTATTCACAATCAAGAACGGTTTATACAAGTATTCACAATCAAGGACAGTTCATACAAGTATTCGCAATCAAGAACAGTTCATACAAGTATTCACAATCAAGAACAGTTCATACAAGTATTCACAATCAAGAACAGTTCATCCAAGTATTCACAATCAAGAACATCTCATACAAGTATTCACAATCAAGAACAGTTTATACAAGTATTCACAATCAAGAGCAGTTCATACAGGTATTCACAATCACGAACAGTTTATTTATAGTCAAAGAAAGTGTATGCCGGTATCCAAGTAAAGAAACAAAAAAAAAATAACAAAACAGCATACACAACTATTGACAATCCAGAAAAAGTACAAATAACTATCTACAATCAAGAAAGCATGCCCAAACGTTAAAAATGCCAAGAAAAGTTACCAGTCAAAATATTTAAAAAAAAAGAAAATATAAAAAATCTAACGGATTTAGTAGTCAAAAGGGACCACACAGGACATATTCCAAAATCTGAATAAAGATACGCCTTGAAGAGCAGATTGGTGGGCGCTGTACTGTGACATATTAAAATACAGTCTCTCTCTGTGTGGTCTTACTCATAAAAAAAAGAAGGGGGGGGGGGGAGATCTAGCTAACCAATCAGAAAAGACACTGACTAAATAAAAAGCTGGATTATCCATAAAGCACAGTAAGCACGTGCCTGGGGCATCAGCCCAATATTGGCACCCAATTTTTTTTTTAAATATATTTTCGGAATAACTGTTAATGATAAAACTGAATGAATTTTATATGGTCACTTAGATCTGCATGTACCAGTACTGTGATTTGTAAGGATAGAAAAACTAGTATTTTCCTAGTCTTTTTTTTTTTTTTTAGCTGTTCAGCTAGATTGTCCGGTCAAAAAGTGTCTGCAATTGGAGGCCAACAGTCATGAGTGAGGAACTTTTAAAGATTGAAATTGGACACAGCAAATATATAAAGTTCGTTCCTCTGTGTTAAATTGTTGAGCCTAGTCCAGAATGTAGAAAATCAAGAATGAAGCTAGTGTAATTAAAACCTTTAAATGATTGTTATTCATCCTACCGGGGATATGGGATAAAGGGTGAAGGAAGCACATTGAGTAATTTTTAATTTTAGTTAATATTATTTTCAGCTGTAAAAAAAAAAAAGTGTATTAAAATTTAATATATGAGAATGGTGTATTGTAGACATGCACACATTTATATACCAGTGTATGTTGAATAACTTTTATTATATTTAATTACTACAGAAACCACCGCTGCCAAAGAGAATATTGTAACGAGTCGTGATTCAGTCGTTATATTTTTATGCGACCAACTTTACTTCCCTTGTTCTGTGCCATCCCTTTTCTTGCATCTGTGCCTTCATCTTTCTATGGTATCTTCTCCTCTGGTTGACAATTTTTTTACTCCCTTACGGCTGACCTGACCGTTTGACCTGGTTATCTTAATCGGTGCTTATACAAAGGGGGGTGAGCAATGATACATTAACTTCTGTTTGTTCGCGGAGAAGTTGTTTATTTTAGACACCAGAAGTGGACGTATTAAGCGGGCTATCGTCTGTGAGATAAGTAACTATTTCCGGGCAGTCTAGTAGCCAGACGGATTATTGATAGATAGGCAAGTATCTTCATTGCACCAGCCGGCAATTGGCGACAATCGTCTATGGAATAAGTCTGATAATAGGACAATAGATGGCATTTTAAGATAACGTGTTAATTTTGCATGCGTGACTTGCACAAATACACGGACATTCCGAATGACTGTAGTGGGTTTGATGGTATTGTATGGTGGTGATATTTCTAAGTGTGATGCATGAGGTCAGCTGTGAAGGCTCCTGAGATAAAATGTAGCTGTGAATTGTCAGAAGGCCCTTCTTGCTACCACTACGACCTCACACCTATTTTTTTTTTTACTAATGAATGTGGCTACGTTAAATGTCTAGGGTAATGATGTGTAATGTGTTGTGGTAGTTTTCAGACACACACACAGATATTTACTAAGTCTAATAATATTAATAAAAGGTTATAATACACGGAACTAACTCAGTTGTGTAAAATTTTGATAGTAATTTTCTTACATTTATTTGTTCTGGACCAAGGTTTTATTTTGGCCAGAACATATGAAAGGTTTTAGAAATTATGAAAAAATGCATGAATATTACATAATAAATGCAAGGTGTGTACATATATATGTTACTAGACTAGTTAATATTATTATTGGTTATAGTAGTAATCTATTGTGGGAGAACTTTTAATGGATGTGCTGTTGGGGTGGCCTCATCACTACCTGTCTATGGCGATTACACATTGTCCAGTTAATTGATGGAATTTTTATGGGTGTGTTAGGAAATACGTTGAGTTGGTGAACTCTCAGCAGACCAGGCGCTCACGTAACTTGAAGGTGTAGCTCTGGTGCTGAGATCTGGTGGCCCCACCTCTCCGTGCTTGGGGCTATATCAGAAGTCTGGTGGCCCCACCTCTCCGTGCTTGGGGGCAATATCAGAAATATGGTGGCCCCACCTCTCCGTGCTTGGGGCTATAATAGGCTGCTCTGACCAAATATTACTGCACGGGTCCACTCTGGTAAAATTCAACAACTCATTTGACACCGCATTGGTGCCAACTGAAACTCACAGCTCTGCAATCAAAGTATTAGTCATGTGTCAGAATTCCATCCTCTAACCATTTCTGGACACAACACTACACAACAACAACACCACATAGACGGGTCAGATCTTTCTGACCAAACAACACATCTTACCAAGTTGGTTTCACATAGGCTAAGTTCTCCCAGACTACAGATTCTGAAATATGTTCATTAGTTTCCTGCCATAGAATAGGATAGGTGATATGTTTCACTGATCTCAACACTTGATCTGTCCTTCCTAATCCTTGCTGGAGTTTATGTATTTTATTTGTCTCTAGACCCTGAACTGGGGCGGGGGGTCTAGAGCGAACCCTTACTTGTTGTAAGGAACAGATTATGCTATTGCAGTATCAAATCACTCGAACCTTAAACAAATATTAAAATGTACAAAGAAATAATTTCAGTCTTACCAGAATTATGAATATAGTACACAGTTAAATAAATGCTAGCAAAACTCAGCTGAGCTGCTGGCCTTATGATGGCGTCCCTCTAAATATTTCAATAGCTTCTGGGAATTACACCACTTAATAATTCACTGTGTCTACAAGGACAACTTGTACTGAATGGCACAAAATGCGCGTCTGAGCGCCGATAATATCTTCATCTAGGGCCAATCACTGCCTTTTCTTTTTTCAAATTCAAATATCCTACCAAAAGTCATTTCAGTCAGACCTCAGTCAAGTATGCCTTATTGTCTGTTGGTCCGCCCGTCTCTACTTGCGTTTCACAAAAAAAACACTTCTTTTTTTGAACCAACCCTGCCTTCCCCTACACAATTTCGCCTTTAAAGTTATTTTTAGCCACAATTCACCATCCCACCCCGTCTCTTCATTCCACTAGATTTTAGCACTTGCGTCTTCAAGGCCACAACTTTTTGAAAATTAGTGACATGTTTTATCTCAATGCAGACGTTCGCTGATATGAACAACACAGTCTTTTGTCAATATCTTTCGTATTATCTGTCCGTCTATATAAATGAAAGCATATTATTTCACTGCTCAAGATGGGCCATCCGGCCAGCTAGGTTTTATATTCCTAACATTATTATTAAGAAAAGTTATTTTTCAAATATTTTCTAGAATTTTCTGGAATGCGCTCATCGCTGCATTCAAATAAACGGGCTAAGTTATCGCAAAAGCGTCCAATAAATGACTGTGGCGTATACTATCCAAGGTCCCTTTTGTCGATTTCTTTACTTTATGTCAACTTGGGGACGTGACTTTTTCCTTCTTTCCCCACCAATTTGCGTCCTTTTAGCATTGCTAGTTTCAAGCACGCGTTCAGTCAGATTTTTCCTTTTGATCGTTTTGCCTTCAAGTCTAACAATTTAATTTCCATGGCGGGTGATGACCCGCGGCGTGGGCGATCATGTATTCTAGCAGCTTACGCATTAGTTTTTATCCCTACGTTGTATCATTGGAGATATTTTAACGCTGTATCATTGTTAATTTTGTGACAATGACATATCTAGATATGACAAGCTGGGAAGGTTTGGACAATGGGAAATATGACGTTAAATATTTCCGGGCCAGATTGTTTTGGTAAACAGGGATGTCGATCGGAGAATAACAGTCTTGATAAAAAAATTAAGGCAAATAAATGATATAATCGACTTTCGTAAAGACGAATTTGTTGTAATAAACAAAGATGAGAAGAATGTACAACCTTGGAGGAGAATATCTGTAATAATAATCAATGGCAGGCAGGTCGCTTGATTTTGGTAAACATGACTCATACAGAGGCAAGATCTAAGTAGAACACTAGCACAGCAAATGGACAATTTTGTTCTCTCATTCACCAACAACTAGACTTTCCGATGAAGACAAATTAAATTGTTTTGTTTTGATAAAATAACTTTATTAATTTTATTTTGTTATACTAGTAACTGATTATTAAACCTGTTTATATTTAAATATAAATCTTTAGATGAATTAATCACTACAGGTTGAATTTTATGTCTGCACCAGTATGACTCAGTTTGTTTTTTATACATACCCACGCAGAGTTATTACATTAATATTTCCCCGAATAACCTTCAACTGGGTGCTCAGAAAATACGAGTCTATACATTTCCTCATAGAAGGAATGGAGAATAATAAGTTTATAACAGCGTAGATGATCTCAGTTGTTGCCTTTCTATAAATTCCTGTGAGACTCCATGGAATAGAAGCATCATTCTTCTATTTATATCTCTGCCAAGAGTAATGTTGAGTGAAGGTTGATGACCTTTGAAAACACTTATCTTTTACTCGGAGTTCGGCCGCAACAGTAACATGGTCGAGCCTGCCAGTGAAGCAAGACTCAAAGATGGAAGGTATTGAGAAGTTATTACATCATCACTGTGGTAGTCTCATTAATGACAAATTGCTGAAATTGACATAGCCAATCATCCAAAGTGAAGCTGAAGACTCAGGAGATCCCTACGCATAAGAGTCAGAGACAACACTTGAGAGACACTTCATCATAAATCCCTGCATAATAATCAATCAGTACTTTTCAGCTTCCCATGGAACATACGATCATCAATAAAAACCACAACGCTCTCCTGTC